>CM031959.1:38591196-39071196 GCA_018749465.1 Paracanthobrama guichenoti | reverse complement strand
AAAATGGCACATGAGATCACACCAAGAAGAATTTAATTTATGTAAATGGAACAAAATGCATTAAATGTACCAAATAATGTGTGTTACAGAAAGTAGTATTTGGTTCGTCATATGATTTCGATATGTTGTTGAACCACTCCATGTAGAATAAAACAGTGTTTTTAAGCCAATTATATGGCTTTAAAACATATATGTTAAAACTATTAAACATCATGCATTTTTGTGCATTTCACATGCTCATGGAAAAGTTTAAATTCTATGTGTGAACTAAAATACATTTTCAAATACTTTACTCATCCTTGCATATAGAAACGCACTCACTGACAGCAGATGAACAGGTGTTAGATGTTAATCTGCAGGGAAAGGATTGCATGTTTTTGTTGAACTTCTAGATTGGGCTATGTTGCTGTGCATCCTGCTTTGCACAGAAGTAAACCCCACTGTCAGAGCTCTGTACTTTGAAAAGAGTCAGGTCTAAAGTTGCCCCATTCCTCACAGCAGATGCACTCTGCTCAAAATTCTTTTCCCAGGTGGTTGATCTAACATAGACAAACACTATCTGCTCCAGTGGCACAGTAGATGTTTGTCTGAACCAGTACATGCTGTTGAATGATGTTTTAATCTGGGAACACGATATAGTGACATTTACATCCTTGGCTACAAAGAGATCAGATGATTGCTTTAATCCCAAATCTGTAAAAGAACGAATGCATGAGAAAAGGATTTGAGGAGTCTCAGTGATTCTAAAATACACATTTCAAATCAGCTAGTTTAAGAGGGTTAATAAATAACAAATTTTAAATGTGTTAGTAATGTGAAAATGTGATTTAAAAAATGTAAGTTCAGTTATTTTTATTTAGCCTACCTAATGGAAGAAGCGAGAGCAAAAGCAGCAAACCAAACATTGTGTAAAGAAAGTGTAGTAAAGGAACACAGCAGCTATAGCTGCATGTGAGGACATCTTGTGGATTGAACATAAAATGGTGGAAAAGATTAGTCCCTCCTCCTCCTTCAAAAAAACCTGTTCAAAACTAGCTGTTAAATGGAGTTGCTTTGTAAGAGAAAACAAGAAATTAGGCCTATAGCATGTATGCCCTTACAATAAAAAGTTTATTCAAGTGTGCTAATAGTATACTTTTAAAATAAGAGTGTATTTTCAGTTTATGTACTTCACAGACATACGTATATGTAGATAAAATGATTGAGTACACGTATAGGCCAAATATACTTAAAAAGAATCAGAATGCAGATTTAAATGAAAGCTGATTGAACACCATCCATCCATCCATCCATCCATTATCTTGCGCTTATCCAGGGACGGGTCGCGGGGACAACAGTCTAAGCAGAGACGCCCAGACTTCCCTCTCCCTAGCCACTTCCTCCAGCTCTTCCAGGGGAACCCTGAGGCGTTCCCAGGCCAGCCGGGAGACATAATCCCTCCAGCATGTCTTAGGTCTTCCCTGGGGCCTCCTCCCGGTTCCGGGCATGTCCCACACCTCCCCGGGAAGGCGTCCAGGAGACATCCGGAAAAGATGTCCGAGCCACCTCAACTGGCTCCTCTCGATGTGGAGGAGCAACGGCTCTACTCTGAGCTCCTCCTGAGTATCTGAGCTTCTCACCCTATCTCTAAGGGAGCGCCCAGCCACCCTGCCGAGAAAGCTCATTTCAGCCGCCTGTATCCGGGGTCTTGTCCTTTCAGTCATGACCCACAGCTCATGACCATAGGTGAGAGTAGGAACGTAGATTGACCGGTAAATCGAGATCTTCGCCTTACAGCTCAGCTCCTTCTTTACCACGACAGACCGGTACATCGACCGCATTACTGCAGAAGCTGCACCGATCCGTCTGTCAATCTCCCGTTCCATCCTTCCCTCACTCGTGAACAAGACCCCAAGATACCTGAACTCCTCCACCTGAGGCAAAAACTCCACCAATCTGAAGTGGGCAAGCCACCCTTTTCCGACTGAGAACCATGGCCTTGGATTTAGAGGTGCTGATTCTCATCCTGGCCGTTTCACACTTGGCTGCAAACCGTCCCAGTGCATGCTGAAGGTCCTGGTCTGAGCAAAAAGCAGCGACGAAATCACGTGGTCCCTAAACCAGACACTCTCCGGCCCTTGGCTGCGCCTAGAAATTTTGTCCATGGAAATTATGAACAGAACTGGTGACAAAGGGCAGCCCTGCCAGAATCCAACATGCACCGGGAACAAGTCTGACTTGCTGCCGGCAATGCGGACCAAGCTCCTGCTCTGGTCATACAAGGACCAAACAGCCCTAAGCAAGGGACCCCGGACCCCGTACTCCCAGAGCACCCTCCACAGGACGCCACGAGGGACACAGTCGAATGCCTTCTCCAAATCCACAAAACACATGTGGATTGGTTGGGCAAACTCCCATGAACCCTCCAGCACCCTGGAAAGGGTATAGAGCTGGTCCAGTGTTCCATGACCAGGACGAAAACCACACTGTTCCTCCTGAATCCGAGGTTCCACTATCGGCCGAATTCTCCTTGCCACCGAGGAGCTTTTTAACTACCTCAATGACTTCAGCCCGGGTGATGGACAAATCCACCTCTGAGCCCTCAGCCACTGCTTCCTCAATGGAAGACCTCAAAGTATTCCTTCCACCGTCTGACGATATCCCCAGTTGAGGTCAACAGCTGCCCATCTACACTGTAAACAGTGTAGGTAGGGCACTGCTTCCCCCTCCTGAGGTGGCGAATGGTTTGCCAGAATCTCTTCGAGGCCAACCGCTAGTCTTTCTCCATGGCCTCACCGAACTCCTCCCAGGCCCAATATTTTTTTTATTTACACAACCACCCGGGCTGCAGTCTGCATGGTCTGCCTGTACCTGTCAGCTGCCTCAGGAGTCCCACAAGCCAACCAGTCCCGATAGGACTCCTTCAGCTTGACGGCATCCCTTACTTCCGGTGTCCACCACTGGGTTCGGGGATTTCCACCTCGACAGGCACCGGAGACCTTACGGCTACAGCTCCGAGCAGCCGTTTTGACAGTGGAGGTGGAGAACATGGTCCACTCGGACTCAATATCTCCAGACTCTCTCGGGATCCGGTCGAAGCTCCGTCGGAGGTGGGAGTTGAAGATCTCTCTGACAGGGGGCTCAGCCAAACGTTCCCAACAGACCCTCACAGTACGTTTGGGTCTCCCTAGTCTGTCTAGCTTCCTCCCCCGCCGTCGGATCCAACTCACCACCAGGTGGTGATCAGTTGACAGCTCCGCCCCTCTCTTCACCCGAGTGTCCAAGACATGCGGCTGGAGGTCAGATGAGATGACCACAAAGTCGATCATCGACCTCCGGTCTAGGGTGTCCTGGTGCCACATGCATTGATGGACACCCTTATGCTTGAACATGGTGTTTGTTATGGACAAGCTGTGACTAGCACAGAAATCCAATAACAGAACATCACTCGGGTTCAGATCAGGGTGGCCGTTCCTCCCAATCACGCCCCTCCAGGTGCCACTGTCACTGCCCACGTGTGTGTTGAAGTACCCCAGTAGAACGACGGAGTCTTCAGTTGGAGCACTTTCCAGCACCCCTCCCAGAGACCCCATGATGGCCGGGTACTCTGCACTGCCGTTCGGCCCGTAGGCACATACGACAGTGAGAGACCTATCCCCTACCCGAAGGCGCAGGGAAGCGACCCTCTCATTCACCGGGTTGAACTCCAACACATAGCAGCTGAGCTGGGGGGCTATAAGCAAACCCACTCCAGCCCGCCCCCTCTCACCATGGGCAACTCCAGAGTGGTAGAGAGTCCAGCCTCTCTCAAGATGTGTGGTTCCAGAGCCCAAGCTGTGCGTGGAGGTGAGCCCGACTATCTCTAGACGGTACCTCTCAACCTCCCGCACAAGCTCAGGCTCCTTCCCCGCCAGCGAGGTGACATTTCATGTCGCTAAAGCCAGTTTCCGTGTCCAGAGATCGGGTTGTCGGGGGTCGCACCAACCCCATATGATCCCTCCTGCAGGTGGTGAGCCCACGGGAGGGTGGCCCCACGTTGCTCATTCGGGCTGAGCCCGGCCGGGCCACATGGGGGTAGGCCCGGCCACCAGGCGCTCTCATACGAGCCCCAACCCTGAGCCTGGCTCCAGGGTGGGGCCCCGGCTGCGCCATGCCAGGCGACGTCTCTGATTGAACACTAATATTATAATAAAATAATATATACTAATATTCACACACTGGTGAGAATATTGCTTCAGAATTATATTTACCAAACAAAAAAGAAATCCATTTTTTTCCAGACAGGTTTTTACTCGTGAATGACAGATTTGACCGCATGTGAATAGGCTTAATGTCGAGCCATGCTTTAAGCATTTCATTTTTATATAAAATTATGATTTATCTCAATGAAGAAACTCAATATAGATGCGGTGGGTGGGTGGGGGTTAGGGTTTATTCAGGTGCTAATAATTTAGTGGTTTAACAGAAGGTTTCTGTAGGAGTGATTGAAGCGTCTTCATCACTGTGCTTTGCTGGCAGCACAGTAATATATTGCAGTACTCGCAACAAGATTCCTTTCTAACGTGTAATTAAGAGTTGAGTCTTTTGCACCATCTCCTGTAACGTTGAACTGATTTTTGAATTGGCTTTCAATAGTTGGAGTTTTGTAATATACATATCCAATGAGATTTAGAGCACTGTCGCCCTTCAGCTGCTGATACCATAATATCATGTAATAGTCATTAATGGTGTGAGAACAGTGGAGCTGAACTGTTTTCTCAGCGTTTGTTATCAGATGTGTTGGAGTCTGATGAACTTTGTCACTCAGCGATTCTCCTGTTTGAAACAGACAAAAATTTATTTAGTAGTAGAAGTTGGTTAGACGGAAACACAAACAGAAGGACCAAATAAAGAAAGTTTACCTGAGATGCAGAATAGCAGTGTCGTAAAATAAATCAAGCACACTATAAATGACATTTTGATTCAGTGCTGGAGGAATGACATGAATGAACAACTGTGAGAGAGAGAGAGAGAGAGAGAGAGAGACGTAGGTCTGAACAGGGTGTGTGTACAAACCACTTAAAACAAATAAACTGACAATGCAGTGTTGTTAAGCCTGACTCTTTATTTAGGCTCAAAGGAGACCCCTACTGGTTATTTCAACAAATCTACTAAGCTCGGCTCTAAATTGAGTTTAGTTGTTTATCTTTTGATTGAGTAGGCTATTAAATACCTTTTGCACATAGTTTTACATAATGTCTTATAAACTTACATTGTTTGAAAATATTGATTTATAAAGAAAACAGATATGTCCCTAATTCTGAGAGTCTAAATTGTGTGTAATTTACTGGTAGTGTACATTTACTTCAAATCTACTTCAAGTACAGTTAAATGTATATTTCAAGTATAAAAATGAATACTAATTAGGAACATCTCATTAAAGTTCAAAATAATATAAAAGATAAACTATAAGTATGATGTTAAGTTCACTTAAGGAAAACTATACGTGCAGTATAAAACATTTAGTAGTTTTAAACTCCTAGTATACTTGTAAGTTTACTGAGAAAAGTGTACTTTCATAAAATAAAAAAAGGGCTACAAGTTTTTGACTAGTAAACTATCAGTATACCTATAAGTTCACTTAGTTGCAAATGAATGTAGTTGTAAACTAGTTAGTGTACTTAAAGTTTACTACTGTTACACTTAAAGTATACTTAAAAGTATACACTAAAAGTGGGCTGATTTAGTCCCAAGTAGTTTTAAAATAGTACACTTACAAGTATACTTTTGTACATTTAATATTATATATTAGTGTAACAAAAAGATTTTTCAGTACAAAAAATTCTAAACTTTAATTGTTATAATTGTGATTTCATAAGATTTAGATATGAATTCAACTGAAAAATGCTTGTGAAAAGATGTCTTTCAGTCAGTCAAATAGCACATTGCAAATACTGGAGCTCTGCAGCCATTTACTGGTAAAAGGTTTTTTTTTTTTTTTAAACTGTATTTTCCAAAAGGTGGGCAAAGATCTTACACTAAACCATGTCAAATTATTAATGTTATCCCCACGGATGAAAGTTAGAAATTTGGGTCTTTTACAAAGTGAATCTTACATTTAAAAAAACAAAAAAAAAAATTTTTTTTTATTTATTTATATAAATTTAAAAATTATTTTAAATACCCAAAAACTGCACCGATGTGGAGTAAAAACATTAATAAACAGAGTAAAATTACATTTACAAAAAAAAACTGTTTTGTTACAACAGTGACTGACGTTTTTTGTATATATAGTTTTAATGCTGTTCGAGTATTGTCATTAGCTGAGAATGAAATGAAATGATTGTGGAGATATAGGATTCTACCTTAGACTTCAGCTGCCTGCCAAGGATCTTTACAGTATCTAGTAGTGGTTTATCACAGGTGTAGGATAATAATAATAATAATAATAATAATTTAGTATTAGGTTTTTGTATGGGAGGACCAGGTTTGCGGTTACTGTGTAATAGGCTGCACAGAAATAAACAGCACTGTTTTCTGATGTAGCACTGATCAAAGTTAAAGAGCCATGAAACTTATTTGCATCTCCCTCTATTTTAATTTTGTTCTCGAAAGCTTTTTCTGGGTATCCATTTTCACCCAAAAGATATCCCATGAATGTTAACTCTGTGCTCTGGGATTGCTTGTACCACAGCAGGCGGTCATAGTTTGAGATTTTGTGGAAGCACTTGATCACATGAGATTCTCCGTCATTTATTATCAGATCACGAGGTTGCTGGTGAACAGTCATGTCCACTTTTTCACCTGTGGAAAGAAAAATCATAATTACAAACTTGAAGTTGTATTATTATGAAGAGTATTATGATGTTGTAAGACAAAATAATCAACATTACCTGAGACTAATGACGCCAAACTTAAACATATAAAGAGTTTCGGGAACATTATGAGTTTATAGTGAGTGCTTTGCTAGTAGTGACAGGTGTGATGTGGATTCATCAAATAGACTACCAGAATGCCATGGGGAAGTGTGAAGACACTGCCCCCATCTGACAGAAAACAAAGCTGATGCATAAAATGAAATTGTATAGAGTGTGATCTTTGCAACTGTGCTCAGGTTTTTGTGGGGCACAATGCTCATTTTTATAACTGTGCTCGTGCTGCACAGAAGTACATGCCGTTGTCTTGAGTTTGCATTACTTTTATAGAGTGAAGATGTGCTTCTTTTTCTCCATCTCCACTCACATTAAAGATCTCTGTAAATTCCTTCTCAATAGTTGGTGTTTTATAATTCACATATCCAATGAGTTTAAGATCTGAAGCTCCAATCAGCTGCTGATACCACAAAATAGTGACATAGTCAGTACTGCTGTGGCTGCACTTGAGATCCAATCTGCCATTAAGATTCAACAGTAGATCAGGAGGTTCTTGGTATACTTTACTGCTACTTGCAGATCCTGGACAAAAGGAAATTATGTAATTATGAATATTGTAAAATTGTATTTGTTTTTAAATATTTATACTACTGATAGCCAAACGAATTACCTGTTTGCCAGAACAGAGAGGCAATAACCAAAATTAAAACTCTGATCATGTTGAAAGAGCCCCGAGTGAGAGACAGAACTGAAGGCATTTGAGCTAAAAGACACAGGATGTGACATCAGACCTCTCGGCTAACAGGGAACGTTCTCAGAACTTCAACATTCTGGGAAGGTTATCTTAAAGTTCTAAAAGAGCAAACATGCGTCCAGTAACATTAATAGAACATTTCTTCAAAGTCATCTGGTGTTAAATAATGTTTTTATGCCAACGTTTTGAGAATTGTTTTTTATAGAATGGAAATGTTTTAGTTGGACGTTTGTCTAATTCAGACTACACAATATTACGATTACGATAGTCACTGTCATATTATGCAATTTTGACTACTATGCTCTTGTCGTTTCATGTACAAGAAACATGCCAGACTACACATTGCTTCCTGACCAATCATCGCTTGCCGTCTTTACAACATGCATGATGTCATAGAGAAGGCGGATGCAGCAACTGACTACCAAAGCTTAATGCTAATTCCAGTATTCACCAGGTTGCTGAAGCGCCTCTGCTATCGTTCGCCAGCATTTATCTTTTTTCACTGTCATTGTAGTCCCTCGAGGAAACATCATAATGCTTAATAATAACGAATATTTTCTCTTGCATAATTCCACCTAGCAGCACCAATACCATCGTCCCTCTTACTTTTCCCCATATTTGAAAGCTGTGTACGGAAGAACTTCTATGCTCCTATTGGTCAATGTCACAGATGTGGTGGAACCCATCGTGGAGGAGCAGAAAAAATGAAGCATGCTAGTCTTTGTAGTGACATTATGACATCACAGATGTGGTGACACTATACAAGATTAAACGATCGATTCTTGCGTCCCGGTGGCCATTGTCACCACAACATCCAACCTGATCTCATGGCAATTTGGATGTATTTTACGAGGTGGCCTACCTCTAACCCCGCCCATAAACCTACCCATCACTTCAGTTCAGACAAATTCATACGTGTGAGGTCATACAAGTTTGTACAAATACGTACAAATTGGTTGTGAGATAGCGTTGCGACATCCTACGTCAAATGGATTGTGCCAATTTCACGCTGATATTGTGTTGTCTGAACCCGGCCATTTTTAACCCATTTGTTACTACTTGTTCCAGAATGTTCAGAGCACATTCTAAAGTAGCAATCCTATAATGTTTGCAAAATTAAATGTTCCTTTAATGTTTGCATAACCCAGAAAAAAGGGGAGAACATTCAGAAAGTAATGTTTCCACAACTCAATGGGAACATTAGCTAAATGTTCTTAGAACAAATTTTTGTTAGCTGAACTATTGCAGATGTTTGGACCACATTATGTCAGATTAAATCATAAGACATAAAAACTGCAATCCAGGTGAGTTGATAATCATTTTGTGGCCAAATGTTGCAGGTTTTTGTAGAGATGATACACCACATGTGGCACTGTGGAGATGCTGCACAGAAATATGTGCCAGTATCATTAAACTCAAGGTTTTTTATGGTTAATTTCCCATTATTGTTTCCATTTCCATCTAGATCAAATTTGTTTTTGACTTCTTCAGTCTCTAACTGAGACACTGAACCAAGAAGATATCCCAAAAAAACAAGCTGTCTGTCCTGGGTTTGTTTATACCACAGGATACGATTATAGCTTGAGATGCTATGGGAGCACTGCAGCACTGGAGACTGGTTAACATCCGCGAGCATGGCATGAGGCTCCTGATGAACTTCATCACTGAGAGTAGAACCTACATAAAAAACATTGAGGCAGTTTAACCGGTGATTAATGAGTTTGGTTTGGAGTTCACTGTAGTTTAGCTGATATCATATTAGTAAACAGGTTTTATTTATAAAAGAAATAAGAACACATACCCTGAATCCAGAGTGAAGAACACATACAGGTTGCAAAAATTAATCTGATCATAACTTGACTCATGTTGAGGCCTTATAAATGAATTTGCCTTGAGAGCATTGTATGCTGAACAGTGTGATGTGGTGATGCTGTTGCCAATGCCAAATGAATGAGATGAGATTTAAGAAATGTTCCATCTTGTACAGAGGATGTCCTACTGGGTTCAGATCTAAGGTACATGTACACACAATTACAACACTTCCCTCTGTTGTTCACTTTTCAAACTACAACATGAATGATCAGGTGTTTTCCCTTCAGATTAACAATTTAATTGAATAATTTAATATTTAAAATTATTTAATGTAACTCTCATGCTCATATTACGTATTTATTGGGAAATGAGGACGTTAAGCGAATAACAATCCAAATGGGAAAATAAAATAGATTTTAAGCTGTCCACAAAGGTATTGTGTTGTATGCTTGCTTTAGAAAATATGGAGCACTTTTAGGATGGTTTTATGATGCTTCTGCACTGTTTTTGAATCTTGAAAGCTCCAGTTTCCACTCATTGTGATTGCATGTTAATGCACCAGGGTTTTTGCTGAGGAGGAAGGAAACCCACAGCACTGTGTACTAGCAGCGCAAAAGTACACTGCACTGTCATCAGATGAAAGTTTCTGTAGTTTTAAAATGCAGTTTTTATTTGCATTGCCATCCAGATTTATTATACTTTTGAATTTATCCTCAACTGTTCCAGTAGAACCTACAAGATATCCAAGCAGCTCCAAACTTCCACCACGTGTGTGTTTGTACCAGAGCATGACATTGTAAGAAGATGAACTATGAGAACAGTGGAGATCTTCAGATTGTCCGGGAAATTTGATCAGATCCGTTTCAGTCTGATGGACTGGATCTTGACACTTTGAAATATCTGTTAAAAAAAGGTAAATAACTTAATGCAGCTCTGCTTATTCATTTAGCCTCTTGATTTGCTGAATAATCATATTAAGTATTTAATGATTTTTTTTTTTTTAGCAGAGATAAACCCATAAATTCACCAAAAATGTCATATTTTGTACCTGAGAGACCGATGAGAAAAGCAACGCTGATGAGAGTCCTGATCATGATGAAATAGATGTGTGTGTGTGTGTGTGTGTGTGTGGACAAACCTTCACCTTCGCCTCATTATCTTAGAGAGAACAGTTTGTTTTGTGTGGTAGTAGGCTGTGTTAGTACAAGAAAGGTTGTGTTCACAGGAGTCATGGTTGACACCACCTCCTGCTGTTCATGTCACATTTCAGCTTTGAAGCATCCTAAAGCTGGATTTCTAAGGACTAGTTTAGATAAGATTCTGTTAGCAATTATTCACCCGCATGTTGTTCCAAGTCTGATTAAGTGCGTAGCAGAATGTCCATGCTGCTCTTTATCAAATGAAAGCACTAGGAAAAAAGTTTTCCGAAGCCATACAGTATAGCTTTGAGCAAGGAAAAGACAGAAACCTTTTTATTCACTGATAGTTCATCGCACTTATTTGCATATTTGAAATTCTTGTGTAAACACTTATTGCATCACCATTGACGGCAATGATGCCAAATGGCATAGGTTCTTATGTCTCGTATTTGATAATGGTGTGCCAAGTTTGAAAAGTGGTAACTGGTACCTTAGGAATATTGTGATGGTTTATGAAAAAATGAATGATGTATCGTCAATGTGCAGTCAGTAAAAGTTGATCCTGGAACAAGATTCCAATCAGCCAATCAGATTTGAGGAATCGGTTTAGGCTTACCTTAAAGGTTAACCTTTTCTTGCTCACCTATAATTTCCCTCTGATTTTGCCAAGACATGTTCCTGGATCAACATATTTTGTTGATCCTGGAACAACATTTAGTCCTAATCCTATCCCTACCCCTACCCATAAGTTATCCCTAAAATCAGAGGGAAATGATGGTGAATAACACTAATGTTGAAGCATCCCTGATTGTAAGCCTAAACTTGACACAAACTGTAAACTTGTCCCTCAAAACTGGTTGATTTCAATGTTGATCCAGGAGCATGTTGCACTTGGTGAAATCACCATGATTTTGCCAAGTAAGGGCCAGTTCACACAGAATGTGTTTTTGCTGTTAAAATCATGAGACGCAGGTCACTGGATCGGGAAAAAAATGCACACGGTCTCGTTTAACTACTTTTAACTTGAGTGCCGTGCTTTAAGAATGCCGTCATGAGCGAGACGCCGCAAAAGAAGCGAGCGTACCAATTAAAGGTGACCAACTGCCGCATGGTTTCATTGAAAAACACTGGAAAAGTAGCGCAGAAAAGCACATTTTGGAAGACTCATTCCTGGATCAACATCTATTGGTGATCCTGGAACAATATTCCTGTCCAAAAATATAGCCCTAACCCTACTCCTTAACCTATTGTAAGTCTACCGATAATAGCCATAAAATCAAAGGAAAATGATAGGTGAATAAGAATGGTGTTGAAGCCCCTAACCCTTGTTGTAGTCCTACCCAGTAAGCAATAGCTGTAATTTCACCACCTCAGTTAACTACAGACCCGATATAGTCCGGTTATAAGTAACCCACTTCTATCCAAAATAACCTTGAATTTGGCTACATGTCATTTTTGCCAAAATAACTTGTGAGATGTATGATATTTCATCATGTAAGCAAAGTCAACAGGGATTACAAGGTGTCTGGTTTCATTTCTTTGACGTGTTCATGTTCTAGATGACTAGTCTATTCTTGGGCTATGGTTAGACGTCTGTTACATTTTCACTGACACTCAGCTTGTTTTAGCATAGATGCTGTATTTGGACAGCTATTAGACGTCTTTTAAAACGTAAAATTGCTTGCTGGGTAAACTTGACATTAACAAAAAAAATTGTTAATGTCAAATCCCAGGAATCTGATTGGTTTATTGGAATGTTAGGATCAACATTCCAATAATGATCCACGAACATGTTCTACATGAAGTCGTGGTAACCGAAATCATGTTCACCAAAAAGGGAGGCATGTTGTAAAGAAAACGTATTCCGATTTTCATATTAATTTGGTTGGTTTAAAAAAAAAAAAAAAAAAAAAAAAGTATGTGCTAGAAAAATACATTTGGATCTAAATCCTTCTATAAGGCTACATTGTGATGTGGAGCACGAGTGCCACCTGTCTGTGTAATCTTTGATGTCACTTCTCGTGACAGGTTAAGAGGTTTTTGTACATCTGTGAAGTGATTCTGCTGCACTGTGTTCGCTCACTGCACACAAATACAGTGCACTGTCATGAGCCTCCAGATTGATCACAGTAAGAAAACTCTTCTCTGCAGATTTATAATTGACTGAATATTTGTTGTTGTTGGGCTTTTCAAATTCCTCCGTGCCATAAGTAGTAGTGTACACTATGAGCTCCATAGTCTGTCCTTGATGCTGAATGAACCAGTACATTCTGTTGTGCGTAGCACTTTTTGTGTGACTGCAAGTGAGAGTGACATTTTCCTTAAGAGGTAACATTATGTTTGGAGACTGTGTAATATCATTTACATCAGCAAAACCTGGCAAAAAAAAAAAAAAGGATGCAATGAAATCTGTACAATTCATCAAGAATTTTTAACAGTTTACTTAAATGCAATTGGGATATGATTTCAATGCTCATTTATCATTGAGATTGTCAAATACCTGAGGTCCACTGAAGTGATATTATCAAAAAAACTACAACTGGATGCATCTTGCCTCTTCAAAACACTGCCAAAATTGAAGCAGGAATATAAGATTGTTTTCTGATGTGCCAACACACAATATGTGACAACTCTCCTTTGCTGTCACCAAACAGAAGAGGCGTGGCCACTGTCTGTAGGGTATCATTACATCTTATGACGTGTAGGGGTGGAAGATTTGTGTTGTGTTCAAAACCAACAAGTACAGCAGAAGAGCAATTTTTGGTATGTGGGTGCAAATGGTTTAAATGCAAATTCCAGCAATTGCATAAATATTTTATTAATTAGTTGCAAAGAGGAAGTCAATGAAAAATGAATGGCTGGAAACTCAAAACTCAACATTATGCACTCAAAAAATATAAACCTTTTTTCAAGATTTAGGCATTTCAAATTGCATCAAATTGAATATTTACATATGAATTAAGAATTTAAAAAAATACATTTTGTTTAAATCTTAATGGAACAAGGAATTAACCATTTAGTATAAAAATTAATTTAAGATTTTTATTTAATTTTTTTACTCATTTAAAGTTCTTTATTCATAATATGAATAATATGTACGGATTATTCAACACAATTTGATGAATTTTACTATTAATTGAAATGCATAAATAAAAAAAAAAAAAAAATAGGCTTACTTTTGTTTTGCCTGAATCCAAAAATGTAAATTGTCATAATTTGCTCCTAATTCCGTTCGTTCTTCTACGGAACACAAAAGAATACATTTTTATGTATTAAGGAAATGCCATCAATTTACCCTGAATGTATATCCCAAATAATATAAATGCACTGAATAATGATGTTTTGGTAGATAAAGTGCTCAGTGTTTTGCTGATGAATTCTGGGTTGTTTTTAAGCTGTTAGTGCAACATAATTTAATCAAGAGCTCCTCCAGGTGATTACATCATTCCTACATCTTACATTCTTACTACATCTTCACTGCTTGATTATTAGAGCCCATGTATCATATACTCACAATATTTTTGCAGTATGTATCCTTTGCACAGTATGTACATTTGCTTTTTGTTAATTTGCTTACTTGCCTATCTACTTGCTTGCTTAGCAATATCAGATTATAACTGGACACCCCCTGAATTAAACAAGCATTAAACATTAAGAGGTCATGTGATGACAATTTAGCATAATACTGTTTGAAATGATTATTGCAAAATGTTTACTGTTTCACATTGTTCACAGGTACAGTCTTTTAATCTAAAAATTATATAGCATACCATTTGTTTAGCCTGCTGTTTTTGCTTATTGGAATATGTGCACTGTGCCTGATATCCACGAGGATTATTGCTTAACCACAGATGCAGGTGTAAAGTGATGGTGAATTTGCAGTTACTGATAGTACAACACATGGAGGTTTTTGTATCAGACAGAGGAGATTGTGAGCACTGTGTCATAAGCTGCACAGAAATACACTGCACTGTCATTCACTCTGAGGCTGTTGATACTCAGAGTCACATTATTTCTTCCATCTCCACTCATTTTGATCTTGTCTTTAAATTCAGGCTCTGTGCTCTCTTGTTGAACATTAAGGTATCCCATGAGCTGAAGGTCCATGATGCTCTGGCTTTGTTTGTACCACTGTACGACATAATGGGTTGATATACTGTGTGAACATTTGATCTCTGCAAATTCATCTCGTTTCTTCAAGAGTTCAGGAGGAGTCTGGAGAACACTTTTACCAAGAATGGTGACTGTTGAAAGAAATATTAATGCATAAACTTAGTAAAAAAGCCATTTCAGTGCTAATTCAAAGTTATAGTGTATTAACCAAACAATATTAAATCACAAATGATTACCTGCAAGACACAGAAAAAAGACACAAACATAGACGCAAGGAGCATTACTCATGTTGTCTCTCTCTGCTGGTTGAGTCCACTATGAGTTACATGCAGGAGATGCAGGAAGTGATGTCATCAAGAGTTATACATTCTCGAAACCGTTAACCGGAAAAAAGGAACCCAAGAAGAAACTCCCCATATTTCCCCCGATTTAAGAGCAAATCATTTGCAGCATCAGTAAAAAGTGTTGATTTTACGTTTTATTTTATTCATGAATTAATTTATAATTTTTCCAGTTTAAAGATATTTGCATTTCTTTTGTTTTAATATGTTTGGCATGATTTGTTGTCTGGACTCCTCAAACAAGATGTGAATTCATTATATGACCCGTTTAAGTTTTACCTATTGATATTCAGATCACATGACTGCTACCAGCATGTGTGCATCTCATCTCAGCAGATATTAGCAGGAAATGCACCCGAGCGCTTCAGCAGGTGCAAACGGCCTGTAGTGGTTCATTCTTAATTTTTGTATTGTGGCATGACTGCACATCACACCGTGTAAACTAGCTGCACAGTAATACACCGCGCTGTCATTGAGGGCAAGATCATTGACTTTTAAGGATCCATTCTTGGTTCCATCACCATTCAAACTGATTTTTCCACTGAAATTATCCTCCGGAAAATTATTCTTATTCCAGATATATCCTAGTAATGTAAATTCATGGTTAAGTGTTTGTTTGTACCAGAAGATCATAGTGTAGGTTGTTATATTGTGTGTGCAGACAAGTTCTGCAGAGTCTCTCCTGCTTTTAATTAGATTTGAGGGGCTTTGATGAACACCGCCATTGACAACAGAACCTGTGAAAAGAAACAAAAAGGGCAAATGATGTTAGAGCACATTGATTGTACCATTACTAAACAACTCCCTTTAAACTCATATTTTATATGATAATATATTTACCTGTAAGCCAAAGTAGTGAGACAAGGAGAACTCTGATCATGTTGATATAGACTGGAGAAATATTCAAATGTTTGGTTTGATATAATTCCTCATCCCTGTGAGCGTTGCAACGTGATCACGCCTTTTAGTATTCTAGTATGGACCTTCAGTGCCTCCTACTCACAGGTTTTGTGATTGCAACCGTTTCCTGCCATGCACTTACTGCATGTGAAGGAAGTTTAAAAATGAAAATGTTAAAATGTTTGTCTTTTAATATGAATAAAGGTTTGAAAATTCAGACTTTTGTGATGTCTGTCAAGTGCTCCATTTTCTCTCCTTGGCATTATAAGGAAGTGCATGCTGATGTAGGCAGACTTTGCCCATCCTGAATCACATACTCTCTTGAGTAGGCACATATTTTGAGTATGTGTATATTTTGACTTGACTGCTAAAAAAAAAGTATGTTCTATATAGTATGAGAGTGTGTGTGTGTGTGTGTGTGTGTGTGTATGTGTGTGTGGTATGAATGTAATCCAGATGTACTACATTCACCATGTTGTCATTATCATGTGACCTACCAGTGTCAGTTATGTTGCTGCACTGTCCATCATAAATCCTCTCCCGTGGCCTCATGGGATAAAGTGTCCATCGTCTGCACACTTCAGAATATCGTAGGTCATCCGGGGACTTTTTGCTTGCTTTGCAAACTTACTGTTTTTCACCTAGTATAATAGTAGGGGACGTATGTGATTTCGGATGCAGCCATTCGTTACGCTCACAGACCTTTTGGCTGAAGGTTTGATGCAATGGCACACAAAATTGGAAACAAGTTTTGAAGTTATCATCTGATTAAATTTTTTCAGGATTTCCGAGAGTCATGTATGTTGCATTCTTTAACAGTCTTCCTGAAATACAAAGAAGCTGTGATGCCAAACCCTTTTTGCTCATTTTAATCATTCATTGAAGTATTTTACCCCATTAATATGAAGATAGAAATGGAGACTTGTTGACTCTGATCAGCCTGTTAGGTGTATCTCATAAAGAAATATCTGTGATGTACACAGATCAGGCATAACATTATTCCTAATATTGTGTTGGTTCCCCTTTTGCTGCCAAAACAGCCCTGTGACACGTCGAGGCATGGACTCCACTAGACCCCTGAAGGGTCTGAAGGTGCTGGGGTATCTGGCTCCAAGATGTTAGCAGCAGATCCTTTAAGTCCTGTAAGCTGTGAGGTGGGGCCTCCATGGATCGGACTTGTTTGTTCAGCACATCCCACAGATGCTTGATTGGATTGAGATTGGGGAATTTGGAGGCCAAGTCAACACCTCAAACTCGTTGTTGTGCTCCTCAAACCATTCCTGAAGCATTTGTGCTTTGTGGCAGGGTACATTATCCTGCTGAGAGAGGCCATAGCCACCAGGGAATACCGTTTCCATGAAAGGGTGTACATGGTCTGCAACAATGCTTAGGTAGGTGGTAGGGGTGGGAATCACCAGAGGCCCCACGATACGATATGATCGTGATACTTAAGCCACGATATAATGATATAACGATATAATTATTGTGTTTTTTACAAAATTGCGACGTGCTGATTATTGCAACAACATATTAATAAGGACATTACGAATCGCCGTGCTCATTTTACTTTCACTTTAGAATTAGTGCCAATTCGGGGGCGGCAATTGCTTGAATGTTGGGTTCGTTGTTCATGGAGCACTTTTGATAGACACTGACCACTGCAGACCGGGAACACCCCACAAGAGCTGCAGTTTTGGAGATGCTCTGACCCAGTCGTCTAGCCATCACAATTTGGCCCTTGTCAAAATCGCTCAAATCCTTACGCTTGCCCATTTTTTCCTGCTTCTAACACATCAACTTTGAGGACAAAATGTTCACTTGCTGCCTAATATATCCCACCCACTAACAGGTGCCGCGATGAAGAGATAATCAGTGTTATTCACTTCACTGTCAGTGGTCATAATGTTACGCCTGATCAGTGTATAATATAGGGGAGAGGGAGTGAGTATTTAGGCTACTTAAAGTGATTGCATTACAGTAATGTCACAAACTAAATTATTTACATACATTTTAGAATGTGGTACATCCCTGGGAATAATCACTTGGGATCTAAAATAAACTCTTTTGAAAATATGACTTTCCAAAAGATGGTATATTTGTTCAACTTGAGCCACATGGGGGTTAATTTAGCCATTTATTATGCTGTTGTGAACATTCAGTTAGTTTCGTATGCCTAGTCTGTCAGTCATTAGGTTACATGTCCATCATTGATGCAAGGTTGTCAAAGAACTTTGCCACATTGTACCTTGCAGTGGCTTCTCCGAGAGAGAGAGAGAGAGAGAGAGAGAGAGAGAGAGAGAGAGAGAGAGACAGCGTTTTTTTATTTATTTTATCCATTATAGAACAATTTCATTTTACTTTGAGATTTACTCACCCTACAAGAGAAGTTGAAGCCACTAGCTCAACTTATAATTAACATAATAAGTGAACCTCGAGGAACATACTAAAATAATAAAAATCCATGGAATGACCCCATTAATAGCATCATCCTGAATTTGCAGCCACTGATACGCTGAAGCTTTCACATCACAGGTTTTTGTATCAGACAGAGGAGATTGTGAGCACTGTGTAATAAGCTGCACAGAAATACACTGCACTGTCATTCACTCTGAGGCTGTTGATGCTCAGAGTGCCGTTTTTCTGTGCGTCTCCTTCCATTTTGATCTTGTCTTTAAATTCAGGCTCTGGGTTGGCATATTTAAGATTAAGAAACCCCATGAAGTTAAAGCCCATGATGTCTTTTTTGTACCAAAGAATACGATCATGGCTTGGTATATTGTGTGCACATATGATCACAGCAGATTCATCTTGGCTCTTTATGAGGTCGTCAGGAGACTGAAGAACCGTTTTACCAACACATGCAGCTGAAATGAGAGAAAACATGTTATCAGTGTCAAAACAAGTTCACATAATAAACATTATTACAGTTAATAACTAAAAATGTTACATTACATATGGTTACCTGTGAGGCATACTAGAGAAACACAAACATTCGTAAGGATTCTAGTCATCTTTGCTTTATGGTTTTGGGGACAATGCTGTGCATTAAATTCAGGAAGACACTTTTAATAGGAAATGATGTCATCTCTGGCCCCCAGAGAACGGCCCCCAGAGACAGCATGCTGGTGTAGAAAGTCATAAGAGAAAAACATACTGTTTAACATTAACAGTTTCTTGTTATTATCCACACCATAATAATTCTTACAATTTACAATTCTTGTAAAATATTTAGTATATTTGATTTAGTATTAACAGAGAAATGGCTCCCTCTACTGATCAGGGATGCTTGTGTCAGGGTTGCCAGGTAATAGCCAAAAATATAGCCAAAAATAGCCCAATGACAAATATCAAAATGTCATTCCCATACCTAAAATACATATTTTAGTCACAGTTATGCAAATTGAAAATTACTATATCGTAGTGATCATAAACACAGCTCAAAGACTCTAGCACAGTTTTATCATTGTAGAGTATAAAATATTTAAATACAAGCGTTTCAGTCAAATATATTGTATGCAATATGTCAAACCTTTAACCCACAAGGGAAAAAGTCTACCGTTTTCAAATAAACTCTTAAAAATAAATGTTCTTTATGGGCATTGATGGATCCATGAAGAACCTTTAACATTCATGGAACCTTTCCATTCTACAAAAGGTTCTTAAGAATTTTTGAATGTTCTTCACACTAAAAAAAAAAAAAAAAAAGGTTATTTTAAGAACCGTTGACTGAAAGGTTCTTTGGGGAGCTGAAAATGGTTCTTCTGTGGCATTGATGCTAAAACACCCATATGGAACCTTTATTTTAAGAGTGTAGCCCAATTCCTCTGGAAAACCACGGCCTTGGCAACACTGGTGTGTATCAACATAATTGACTGCATGAGGTCAAAATGTGCTTGTTCTATGCTTCCATGGGTTTCCTCAAACATACTTAGAAATCGGTATCTTATACAGTTACACTGAGATTTAATCAGCAAGACTATACAGAACATCTCAACTCAATGTTGGCAGCAAATCAAACCCTGAGCCCTTTGCAGGTGAGGCAGAGCTGTGGTGAGTCCTGGAAGAGTGACACCAACTACAAAGCTTTTTGTATTAAGATTTGACTGTCTATATCACTGTGTAATAAGCTGCACAGAAATACACTGCACTGTCATTCAGTTTGAGACTCTTGATAGTCAGATTGCCCTTTTTCTTTGCATCTCCCTCCAGTTTGATCTTGTTTTCAAATTCAGGCTCTTTATTCTCTTTGTCAAAACTAAGGTATCCCATCAGCGTGAGGCCAGGCGTGTCTTGACTCTGTTTGTACCACAGCATTCGGTTGTAGTCTTGTATATTGTGAGAACATACGAAAACAGCCGATTCATCTTGGTTCTTCAGGAGGTCATCCGGACTCTGGAGAACAGTTTTTGCATGATTTGCTGCTGTTTATGGAGAGATACAGAAGTACTGAGTTGTAATGTTTGGAATAAAATAATCAGTATAACATGGAAATTGCATTTACATGAAAATCAATCACCATTTGCACAACATATATATATATATATATATATATATATATATATATATATATATATATATATATATATATATATATATATATATATATATATATATATATATATATATATGCACAACATATAATATATATATAATTACTATTACTATTACCTGTTAGCCACAACAGACATAAAGATAGTTCGGAGGGCACTCAAGCGTGTGGACGTCAGGAAAGCTGCCGGGCCAGATGGTATCTCAGGTCGTGTTCTGCGGTCCTGTGCTGATCAGCTCGCCGGGTTGTTTACATCTATCTTTAATGAGTCCCTCGCTACATCTGTGGTCCCCACCTCCTTCAAAAAATCCACCATCATCCCTGTCCCTAAGAACAGTAAACCCTCTTGCCTAAATGACTATCGTCCAGTGGCTCTCACGTCTATAGTCATGAAGGTCTTTGAGAGACTCATTAAAAACACCATTTGCGCCTTCATTCCTGACACTTTGGACCCTCTTCAGTTTGCCTATCATCCCAATAGATCGACTGAAGATGCCATCTCTCATGTCCTCCACTCCTCCCTCACTCACATCGACAGCAAAAGTGGGAACTACATTAAGACTGCTATTTATTGACTATAGCTCAGCCTTTAACACCATAGTTCCCACCAAGCTAACCTCCAAACTCCTGGATCTCGGCCTGAATCCTTCTCTCTGCCACTGGATTGAGGACTTCCTCACTGGCAGGCCTCAGGTGGTGAGAATAGGCCAGTCCACCTCCACCTCCATCACCCTGAGTGTGGGAGCTCCACAGGGCTGTGTCCTGAGCCCCCTGCTCTACTCTCTCTACACGCATGACTGTTTGTCCACACACAGCTCCACCTCTATCATCAAATTTGCTGATGATACTGTTGTCCTGGGCCTCATTTCCAACAACAATGAGACGGCATACTTGGGCGAGGTGGAGCATCTAACATCATGGTGCCAGGACAACTGTCTCTCTCTGAATGTTGGCAAGACCAAAGAAATGATTGTGGACTTCAGGAAGAGACAGCAACGGACATACTCCCCCTCATGATCAGCGGGTCACCAGTAGAGAGAGTGAGCAGCTTCAAGTACCTGGGAGTAAACATCTCCGAGGACCTGACCTGGACTGCTCACATTCAGACACAGGTGAAAAAGCCAGGCAAAGACTGTACCACCTGCACCAGCTGAGGAAATTCAGGGTTTCACCAGCTATCCTGAAAACTTTCTATTTAGGGCGATAGAAAGTGTTTTAACTCAGTGCATCACAGCGTGGTATGGGAACAGCACCAGTCATGACCGCAAAGCCCTGCAAAGAGTAGTGCGCTTATCGGCGTATCTCAGGGTCAGCTCTCCGTCTCTGCAGGGCGTCTACACCAAGCGCTGCAAAGGTAGAGCTACTAAGATCATCAAGGACTCTAATCACCCTGCAAACCCTCATTTCACGCTGCTGTCATCTGGTAAGCGCTTCCGAAGCCTGATGGCCAAAACTGAGAGACTCAGGAGGAGCTTCTTCCCCCAGGCCATCAGACTCCTGAACTTAACGTCACGTGACTTCACGTCAGGATAAACATCGATACACTGACATTGCACTGCACTTTCTGTTCTCGTTGTTACTGTGTAACAACCTGTTATAAACCTGTTTGCACATTATACTCTTATACATTTGTTAACCACATATTTATAAGTCTACAGTTTACTCACTGCACAGTCTACTTCAATTATTTTATTCCACTTTATCCTTATTTGTTACCTTTTTTTCTCTTGACTTGATTATTTATAATTCTACAGATATGGACATATATATATATATATATATATATATATATATATATATATAGTACTTTTTTATATCCTATTTCTATTATAATTTCTTCCTTGTGTTTTTAACTGTGAATTTGCACTGTCCATGGAGCGGACCTGTTTACATTTCACTGCCGGTTGTATATTCTGTATATAACTGTGTATGTGACAAATAAAACTCTTGAATCTTGAATCTTGAATATGCTAAGGAAAGTGTCCGTCATGTCAGCTCTCTCTACTAAAGTGAGTTCGTCTGTTATGAAGTAAATGAGGAAGTGATGTCAACTAGGCTGCACAATACTAAACACATGTTCAGTATTGGCACTGAATCAGAATCCAAAGGTGTGGGGAGGCTGTTTTTGTATCAGACAGAGGAGATTGTGAGCACTGTGTAATATGCTGCACAGAAATACACTGCACTGTCATTCACTCTGAGGCTGTTGATGCTCAGAGTGCCGTTTTTCTCTCCATCTCCTTCCATTTTGATCTTGTTTGTGAATTCAGGCTCTTTAGTCTCATCCTTAAAATAAAGGTATCCCATCAACTTTAAGCCCGACGTGTCCTGACTTTGTTTGTACCATAATATTGTGTTGTAGCTTGGGATATTGTGAGTGCATATGATCACAGCAGATTCATCTGGACTCTTGATGAGGTTAGCAGGCGTCTGATCAACAGTTTTACCCAGACAGGCAGCTGTGGAGAAAAAAGAAACAAATGTTTATAATTAATGTTCAGACTGAAACAACAAATGCATATTTAACAAGTGAATGTTTATTTTGACCTGTAAACAGCATCAGAGATACAGATATGCTATTAAAAGTGTTCATCATGGTGAATCAAAGGCACATGCGAGAGGAAGTGATGTCAGTTATATCGGTCCCTAACGGTGAAACTTGAGAGAATTAAAGGGATAAAATGGGGAAGATAAGATACAAACTACACAGAATGTGTTGTGCATGAGTATCATAATTGTGCACTGTTAGAGAATGGGGACAGTAATGAAGTTCATGATCATTCATTAAAATATCTTTTTTTTAAAGCATCACCTTGAGACATTCATTTTGCATTGTGAATAGACTGAAAATTACCAAAAGAACCACACTGCCCTCTGTTGATCAGTATTCAGCTTTTATTTTAATGCACCTGTTTTTTGTTCAACTCTGCCCACAGTTTGATTCACTGTGTGCTTACTCACTGAACAGAAATATATGGCACTGTCATCCGGCTCCAGATTCTTCACAGTCAGAGATCCACTCTCAGGAACCGTTTTATTGGCCAAAAACTTATTTTTCTCAGAATCTTCATATTCTGGTTTGGTGTAAGAGGTTGTGAATGCTACGAGTCTCATAGTCTCTCCTGGACGCTGGCGGTACCAGTACATCTGTCTGTAGTCTGAACCCTTATTGTGTGTGCAGTTCATATCAGCAGAACTCCCCTTTAGTTGCCACAGAATTTTAGGTTCTTGAACAACAACGTCCCCACCCACTGTGCCTGTGGAAAATTTAAGTGAAATTGGTAAAAATATAAGGTGATTGTTTCAGTTGTTGGGGAGATCATGTTAAAAAGCTTTTGATACCTTGGCTCCAGTGCAGGAACAGAATCAGTGAAATAATGCCTCTAGTCATGTTGAGTTTTGGTGCGGTGAGAGTGAGTCCCAGCCTTTCAATAGATACAAACTCTAGTTGTTGTTGAACAGGATATGACATCATGGGTCATAACACTACAGAGGAAAAAGATGTATATGAGCATAAGCACAAACACCAGCCCACAGCTGATTTGCTGAGTGTATACTCTGTATTGACTGTTACAATAAAAGTTTTCAAAATTTAGATTTCATTACCTCTAGCAAGAATCTCTTATGTTAGCTTCAACGCACCCTCATGGTGCCCGAGAAACCATAATGCTGATGGCAGTATACTTGGTAGTGTACAGTATAGATGGTAGTGTATACTGGGGTTTACATATGAAAACAACACCTAGAGCAGTGGTAAAAAAATACAGTGCAAAAGAGACATTCAGAGCAAAAGTGCAAACAGGGACAGTGTAAGATGAACGAAAACGAATTAGTCTCTCTGTTTGAGCGCGCTTGTCGCGCGTCTACATTTAAAATAACGAACTTGAGCGTGCAAAAGACACAATGTGAAGCATGAAGGTGTGGTCACGTTATCGATAATGAGCAGCCGCTTGAGGAACTGGACCTCTCGCTGTTTTCTTATGGATTACATAAACAGAGAATATCTGTTTTTTATATAAATGACTTTATTTAAAAGTAGACATTCCAAGCTTTATTAAGAGATACCTGTCGTGTCTGTGTGGCAAGTTTTCTCTGAGTTCATTTTCAGACGCATTTCAGAATGGACATCACAGGGAGACAGACGGGAGAATGCGCATCCTGTTTGTTTTCTTTATTTAGCGAAAAGCACAACATTTTAGTTTTTATTTTGAGTGTACATAAATAAAAGTAGACACTTTAAGCTTTAAGACGTATTGTTCATGTCTGTGAGGCCAAAAATGATGGAGTATTTTAAGTTGTTTCACACGGTCATGAGGAAAAATCCAGCAAAACACGAGAACGCGTTTTTCGGGTTCAGGGGGTTAAAGGGATAGTTCACCCAAAACATTTACTCACCCTCAAGTTGTTCCAAACCTGTACGAGTTTCTTTATTCTGCTGAACACAAAAGACAATGTTTTGCAGAATATGGGTTACCAAAGAGTTGATGGGACCCCATTGACTTTCATTTTTTTTTTTTTTTTTCATATTATGGATGTCAAAAGGGCCCAGCAACTTTTTGTGTGAAATTGGCTTATGATGCAATCCTCCTGTTAAGACCCTGTCCCAAATGGCACACTTCATATGCACTTCCGGTTTTGTGGACTTACAGTGGGCGCAGTGTACGCATGATCATGAAGTCCACAAGACTGTAGGGTGTCCCATTTTTCATTTTAGTTTTCAGAAGGGTGCTCACGTGTGCTCGCTTTGTGGTTGATATGCACCCTCGATGGACACTTTTGCTGAAGCGAGCGCCGCAGCAGACTTCTTCCTGACTGTCAAAGCGGTGATTTGTCACGCAAGTGTGAACTCGTTGGTAAACCGCCAGTTGGGACAGGGTCTAACTAGTGGTCTATGGACCTTCCGATAATTTAAGTCTCTACTACATTTCAAGTGAGAATACTAATAGCACTTATGACGCAGAATGTGTTTTCACCAAGCACAACATGGTCCTGGATCAACATTGAAATCAACCAATCAGATTTGAGGGATGAGTTTACAGTTTGTCAAGTTTAGGCTTACAATCAGGGTTAGAAGCTTCTACATCAGTGTTATTCACCATCATTTCACTCTGATTTTAGAGATAACTTATGGGTAGGGGTAGGGAAAGGGTTAGGACTAATTTTTCGGACAGGAGTGTTGTTCCAGGATCAACGAAACAGGTCACGTCTAACTCTGCAAAATCAGGTCGTGCGTATACATGTATAGCACATAAAGCTTATCCCTGCATTAAACCACTTTGTCATATTAAAAAGCAACCTTAAAAAGTAGAGTAGAAATGCTGACTCCCCTCATTCAAATCTTAACCAACCACTGACAGAATCAAAACAATAATAGTTATGATCATATTTAGGTCTGGCAGGGTTGATCATAGCCCTGACTGTGAGATTATTCAAATACCATCTAGTACCCTACAGCAAAAAGGGGGTGCACGTCAGTCTGTCATTATCGCAAAATAAAGGTGAAGCAGTGGTGCCCTGGAAAGATTCCCTTTAATGATTTATCTTATAATAACATGTTAATAAAATGCATACAAATTATTTATTGAATTTGTATACAATTTGTTAGATTTTGTCCACAACTGCCAACAAATAAATGGCCTGTTAGAAACATGTTATTTACCTATTCAAGAAGTGAGAATATTTGCTTTGTGCATTGTTGCTAAGGTAAATGTCTTCATTATTAGTACTGAAATCTCCACATGTCCAGGTGCAGAGTGATAGTGAATTTATTGTGCAGCCACTGATACGCTGAAGCTTTCACATCACAGGTTTTTGTATCAGACAGAGGAGACTGTGAGCACTGTGTAATATGCTGCACAGAAATACACTGCACTGTCATTCACTCTGAGGCTGTTGATGCTCAGAGTGCCGTTTTTCTGTGCGTCTCCTTCCATTTTGATCTTGTCTTTAAATTCAGGCTCTTTAGTCTCACCATAATAAAGGTATCCCATCAACTTTAAGCCCGACGTGTCCTGACTTTGTTTGTACCATAATATTGTGTCGTATCTCTGTATATTGTGAGTGCATATGATCACAGCAGATTCATCTGGACTCTTGATGAGGTTAGCAGGCGTCTGATCAACAGTTTTACCCAGACAGGCAGCTGTGGAGAAAAAAGAAACAGTGAATAACCGTGTAAATCAATGAAAAACAGTGTACAGTGACGTTTAGCCTAAAAGATGTCAAAAGTCATTTTTTAAATAAGTGCACATATGTTTGTTGTTACCTGTAAACATCATTATAGATACAGATATTTTAAGGAACGTGTTCATCGTGGCTTCTTTCACCAAGTGCTTCTGTCATGAGGAAGTGATGTCAGCTATATTTCATCTGTTCTCAACTGATGGGTCATGACACAAAAATCAGTGACAGGTCTTTGCGGGAGAAAAAGATTTTATGAAACTAACCATATCAATTCAGGTTGATGACACATGGCAAAAAGTGCCCCAATCACCCTGAATTCACCCTAATTATGCAATACATAAGCTGGAAATGTGGCTGGAAGTTTGTTGAACCACACTGCCCTCTGTTGATCAGTATTCAGCTTTTATTTTAATGCACCTGTTTTTTGTTTTTTGTTCAACTGTTTTTGATTCACTGTGTGCTTACTCACTGAACAGAAATATATGGCACTGTCATCCGGCTCCAGATTCTTCACAGTCAGAGATCCACTCTCAGGAACCGTTTTATTGGCCAAAAACTTATTTTTCTCAGAATCTTCATATTCTGGTTCGGTGTAAGAGGTTGTGAATGCTACGAGTCTCATAGTCTCTCCTGGACGCTGGCGGTACCAGTACATCTGTCTGTAGTCTGAACCCTTATTGTGGATCACCAATTTCCCCAATGCTGCGGCCAAAAATAGTGGAGCGATATCAGAAAGGAGTTTCTCAGAGAAAAATTGCAAAGAGTTTGAAGTTATCATCTACAGTGCATAATATCATCCAAAGATTCAGAGAATCTGGAACAATCTCTGTGCGTAAGGGTCAAGGCCGGAAAACCATACTAGATGCCTGTGATCTCGTTTTCTCTGAGCCAAGGCTCATTTAAAATGGACTGTGGCAAAGTGGAAAACTGTTCTGTGGTCAGACCAATCAAAATTTGAAGTTCTTTTTGGAAAACTGGGACGCCATGTCATCCGGACTAAAGAGGACAAGGAACAACCCAAGTTGTTCTCAGCGCTCAGTTCAGAAGCCTGCATCTCTGATGGGATGGGGTTGCATGAGTGCGTGTGTCATGGGCAGCTTACACATCTGGAAAGGCACCATCAATGCTGAAAGGTATATCCAAGTTCTAGAATAACATATGCTCCCATCCAGACGTCGTCTCTTTCAGGGAAGACATTTTCAGACATGTGCTGGACAATGCCAGACCACAGACTGCATCAATTACAACATCATGGCTGCGTAGAAGAAGGGTCCGGGTACTGAAATGGCCAGCCTGCAGTACAGATCTTTCACCCATAGAAAACATTTGGCGCATCATAAAGAGGAAGATGCCACAAAGAAGACCTAAGACAGTTGAGCAACTAGAAGCCTGTATTAGACAAGAATGGGACAACATTCCTATTCCTAAACTTGAGCAACTTGTCTCCTCAGTCCCCAGACGTTTGCAGACTGTTATAAAAAGAAGAGGGGATGCCACACAGTGGGAAACATGGCCTTGTCCCAACTTTTTTGAGATGTGTTGATGCCATGAAATTTAAAATCAACTTATTTTTCCCTTAAAATTATACATTTTCTCAGTTTAAACATTTGATATGTCATCTGAATAAAATATTGAAATTTGAAACTTCCACATCATTGCATTCTGTTTTTATTCACAATTTGTACAGTGTCCCAACTTTTTGGGAATCGGGTTTGTATATTGGTCCACAAATTAATTTTTTTCGCTTGGCCATTAGACTGTGTATGATGCCAATATATTAAATTTCACTGCGAAAGAGATTGTTTCAACTATATATACTAAATATATACCATTTAAAAAAAAATGTATTTAGTTAGAAATGTACCTCTAGTATGAAGCGCTTTAATAACACACCGTCTGTGGTTGAGAGACTGCACTGTGAAATGAGCCGATGGTGCAACAGGCCGCTCAGAGTAGCTACTGTCCCATATGCCAAATTCAGTGGGGGTTTTTTCCTTCATATTATGGAAGTCAATGGGGGCCATCAACTGTTTGGTCACCTATATTCTTCAAAATATCTTTTGTGTTCAGCAGAAGAAAGAAATTCATACAGGTTTGGACTTGGGGGTGAGTAGATGATAATAGAATTAATTTTTGGGTGATTTTATCCCCTTTAAAAACTGCTAGAAATGTAGAATTTTTTTTTTTTTTTTTTTTTGATAGAATGTCCCGACTATAAAGCACTAATGTTCATAAACGCACCCTCTGTTGTGGCAGAGAAATCATGTGTGAAATCGGCTCATGACACAATCCGCTTGTTAAGGTTATGATCAATAGTAGTTATGATCATATTTAGGTTGACTGCGTCTGCAACCGTAGTTATATGCATGTATGAATCTCTTATATCTGCAATAGACTAGCAGATGATTTTGCTAAACTAACAATACAAGACAAAGGCGAATGTTGCGTCATTGATTCTTGTGAGTGATGACACTCTGACCTTTCCAAGATGGCAGATGTTCCGACATGTCTGGAGCGGTCAAATGTGGCATCTGTAGATCTGTGCTGACAAGTATAGACAGGGGAGTTGCATAGTGGACATTCTTCAGAGACCTTTAGCCTGAGAAAACTATAATTAAGATGAATAAATGTAACATTAATGGCTTGTTCTGCTTTAAGTCAGGACTTCAACTCCTTAAATGTTCATTAAAATGTTTCTGCTTGTATGTATCAGCATGTATGAGGCGTGTATTAAGAGAAAGACTCCTGCAGATCTCATTGCACGGTTTAAACTTTGGTGTTTATCTAAATTAATCTTGGTCTTTGATATTTTACTGTGATCAAGAATAAAATCTGACAAGATGTTGCCAGCAAAAAAGCTCAATCGAGTTGTTTCTGCTGTTGCAGTCTTAACCTGCCATGCAGTGAAATGATTCCCGTGAGTCAGTTATAGTGAGTCTGGATAAACAGGCTGCACATTAATGGAAGCACATCGCCCCCTGTTGATCACTGTTACTGTAATTATTTATTGCTGCTGTTTTTGTTTAAATCTTGCCAAAGTTGACTGCACTCATATCATATGATGGGGTGTTCCCTCGTTAATATCTTGCCCCCTCATGTGCCGGACCAGCTGCTTGAGCAAAATTCACACTTTAAGAACTGACTGCATACAGGATGTTACAGTGGAATTTAAATCAGAATTGCAAAGGAAAGAAATTGAACACGATAGTCAAATTTATTCGTTCAGGAATATATTAGTTGTTTGGCAACAATTTACAGAATTCTTTTTGTGTTATTATGTCTTTATGAGCTAATATGCAGAGTATATATTACATTTCATATATTTTAGGTCTGTTCTGTTCTGTATATTAGGGTTAACACTTTACAGATTAGGAAACACATTCTATGAGTTTCCTTCAATAAACTGCTTATTGATAGCAAGTAAGGTAGTTGGAGTGGTTCTATTTAGATATTGAGTTTAAGATTAAGAAATGTAGAATATGGTCATGCAGAATTAGGCATTAATATGTGCTTTAATAAACAGCCAATATGCTAGTGATTCATCTGGACTCTTGATGAGGTTAGCAGGCGTCTGATCAACAGTTTTACCCAGACAGGCAGCTGTGGAGAAAAAAGAAACAGTGAATAACCGTGTAAATCAATGAAAAACAGTGTACAGTGATGTTTAGCCTAAAAGATGTCAAAAGTCATTTTTTAAATAAGTGCACATATGTTTGTTGTTACCTGTAAACATCATTATAGATACAGATATTTTAAGGAACGTGTTCATCGTGGCTTCTTTCACCAAGTGCTTCTGTCATGAGGAAGTGATGTCAGCTATATTTCATCTGTTCTCAACTGATGGGTCATGACACAAATATCATTTGGAAAGGAGGCCAAATTTGGAGGGCAAGTCAACACCTCAAACTCATTGGTGTGCTTCTCAAACCAACTTTTTTTGCTTTGTGGCAGGGTGCATTATCCTGCTGGAAGAGCCACAGCCACCAGGAAATGTTTCCATGAAAGTGTGTACATGGTCTGCATCAGTGCTTAGGTAGGTGGTACGTGTCAAAGTAACATCCACATGGATGGCAGGACCCAAGGTTTCCCAGCAGAACATTGCCCAAAACATCACACTGCCTCCGCCAGCTTGCCTTCTCATAGTGCATCCTGGTGCCATGTGTTCTCCAGGTTAGCGATGCTCATGCACCCGGCCATCCACGTGATGTAAAAGAAAATGTGATTCATCAGACCAGGCCACCTTCTTCCATTGCTCTGTGGTCCAGTTCTGATGCTCACGTGCCACTGTTGGTGCTTTCGGCGGTGGACAGGGGTCAGCATGGGCACCCTGACTGGTCTGCGGCTATGCATCCCCATACGCAACAAACTGCGATGCACTGTGTATTCTGACGCCTTTCTATCAGAACCAGCATTAACTTCAGCAATTTGAGCTCCAGTAGCTCGTCTGCTTGATCGAACCACACACCGCCCATGACCCTGTCGCCGGTTGACCACTGTTCCTTCCTTGGAGCACTTTTGATAGACACTGACCACTGCAGATCAGGAACACCCCACAAGAGCTGCAGTTTTGGAGATGCTCTGACCCAGTTGTCTAGCCATCACAATTTGGCCCTGTCAAACTCGCTCAAGTCCTTGCTCTTGCCCATTTTTCCTACTTCTAACACATCAACTTTGAGGACAAAATGTTCACTTGCTGCCTAATATATCCCACCCACTAACAGGCCGTGATGAAGACATAATCAACTTTGTCAAAAATGTCAAAGGTCATAATGTTATGCCTGTGTATAATTATGTTATCGGTGTATGTTACAAATTGAACAAATAATCAAACTCTGTTTAACTTCCAGTGTTATGCTGCTGGCATACAGATTTATTTTAGCATATGTCATTTGTTTGTATTCCTCTTTATCTGTAACCTCTAACCTAACTTGGCTAAAAGTGACCTTGGGTGTTGGAAAGGTGCTATATAAATACTAACTATTATTATTATTAATTTAAGTTTAATTTAAAAAAAAATTTGTGTGAATTCTTTAGATCACGCCACGGAATGTCCCAATACAGTTCATGGCCAGTGTTGACACTCAAGCTCTGCAGTATCACTTTTAATTCCACCTGGGATATTCCTTTTTTTATTGTTAGGCATATCTCAACTGTTGTATGAGACTGCCACCTGTTGACTAAAGCTGTCTCTGATCTCTCATGCACAGAATGGTTTTGTACAGCACTCTCCAGCCTTTGACACACTGTGTTCACTCACTGAACAGAAATATATGACACTGTCTTCTGGCTCTAGATCTTTCACTGTGAGGGATCCACTTTCAGCAACAGTTTTATGAGCTTCAGATTTATTCTGATTCTGGCTTTTGATTAGCAACAGTGAATACTATAAGTCTCATAGTCTCTCCTGGACGCTGGCGGTACCAGTACATCTGATAGTAAGTGGCTCCCTTATTGTGTGTGCAGTTTATAACTGCAGAACTCTCTTTTGCTTTCTAAAGAAAAGGTTCTTGTACAACATCACTATCACCTGCAGTGCCTGTGAATATTAAAAGAAAAAGATTATAGTTCAAAACTGGATTTCAGTTGCTATAAAAATAAGTTTAGCATATTTGAGATACCTTGGTTGCAGTGTGGTAACAGAATTAGTGAAATAAAGATTGTAATCATGTTCAGTTCTGGTGCAGCATAGACTGAGTCCCAAGCTTTGATTCAAACTTTTCTGTTATACAGGAAGTGACATCATAGGTTATTGCAGGCATGAGTAAAGCGATATGAATGAGAAATACGATAGTCTTTACTCAGAGAGACCAAAGTTTGATGGTTAATAATAGTACGCAGAACACGCCAAGTATTGTGACTGTAGAAATATAATGCATAAACTCTGTAAACGAGCTTATATAATTCAATACTAACTCTATTAGCGAGACACTATTAGACTAAAAAAATTAACCCTGTAAAGACATGAAATAATAGTAAAAAAATCTAATAGGAATTTTTTTTTGAGTATTATATTTGATACCTCAGGGTTTTATTGCTTGTATCATGTAAGAGAATATGGAGCTAAAAAAACTCAATTGTTTTTAGTCAAAAACTGAGCATAAATATACAATTTGGTGCAGTTGCTGATATTTATTATGCCATAAAGTAAGGTGAAATTCTGATGCACTATATTGCCACAAGTTTTGGGACGCCTGCCTTTATATGCACATGAACTTTAATGACATCCCATTCTTAATCCATAGAGTTTAATATGGAGTTGGCACATCCTTTGCAGCAATAACAGGTGTTTTTTTTTTGTTTTTTTTTGTTTTTTTCAAGGTTTAGGAGTGTGTTTATGGGAATTTTTGACCATTCTTCTGTAAGTGCATTTGTGAGGTCAAGCACTGATGTTGGATGAGAAGGCCTGGCTCTCAGTCTCCGCTCTAATTCATCCCAAAGGTGTTCTGTCGGGTTGACTCTGTGCAGGCCAGTCAAGTTCCTCCACACCAAACTCGCTCATCCATCTCAGTCTTTATGGATGATGCTTTGTGCACTGGTGTGCAGTCATGTTGGAACAGGAAGGGGCCCTCCCCAAACTGTTCCCACAAAGTTGGGAGTATGAAATTGTCCAAAATGTCTTTGTATGCTGAAGCATTAAGAGTTTCTTTCACTGGAACTAAGAGGCCAAGCCCAACCCCTGAAAAACAACCCCACACCATAATCCCCCCTCCACCAAATGCAGTCAGGCAAGTACCGTTCTCCTGGCAACCGCCAAACCCAGACTAATCCATTGGCTTGCAAGACAGGGAAGCATGATTGGTCATTCCAGAGAACACGTCGCCACTGCTCTAGAGTCCAGTGGCGGCGTGCTTTACACCACTGCATCTGATGCTTTGCATTTGCTTTACATTTCACTGCCGGTTGTATATTCTGTATATAACTGTGTATGTGACAAATAAAACTCTTGAATCTTGAATCTTGGTGATGTAAGGCTTGGATGAGCTGCTCGGCCATGGAAACCCATTCCATGAAGCTCTCTACGCACTGTTCTTGAGCTAATCTGAAGGCCTCATGAAGTTTGGAGGTCTGTAGCTATCGACTCTGCAGAAAGTTGGTGACTTCTGCACACTGTGTGCCTCAGCATGTGCTGACCCCGCTCTGTGATTTTGTTACGTGACAAGTTGCTGTTCGCAATTGCTTCCGCTTTGTTATTAATACCACTAACAGTTGATCAAAAATGAGTTGGACGAATGATAGAGAGTTTCTGTGCCAAATACACTCCTTCAGGATTCAAACAAGTTTCGGAAAGTTTTTTTTTGAGTATGGCCCTGTATGAGGTCATGAAGGGCGGAATCCCTTGTATGGGCACTTCTCCCGGATGAGCACGTGTGCACATCAACCATGGCGAGAGCAAGAGCACGGCCCTCAACCAGAACAAGAGTGAGAGAGCGCGCGCGCACACACACATCAACCAGAGCGAGAAAGACTGTTTTCGGAAAGAATCGGTACAACGTATCTGTCTTTTATAAATCTGATAAAACTAAAGACTCTTCTGAGATATGAAGGATGGCAATACTACTCTATAGGTACTCGATATTAACATGAGATGGAATATTAACATGGCAGAAACTGTGTGTTATGCACCCTTTAAATGTGTTGTGGAGAAACTTGGATCCCATTTCACAGTCATGAGAAATCTATAATATTTTAATTAAGATACATAATGATTGTACTATGTCACTGTAAATGACTGTAAATATATTTTGTGAACTGAATATACTGTTTACATCCCTGTTGACCATTTTATATGTTTGCAAGTATCAATATTCAGATCACATGACTGCTACCAGCATGTGTGCATCTCATCTCAGCAGATATTAGCAGGAAATGCACCCGAGCGCTTCAGCAGGTGCAAACGGCCTGTAGTGGTTCATTCTTAATTTTTGTATTGTGGCATGACTGCACATCACACCGTGTAAACTAGCTGCACAGTAATACACCGCGCTGTCATTGAGGGCAAGATCATTGACTTTTAAGGATCCATTCTTGGTTCCATCACCATTCAAACTGATTTTTCCACTGAAATTATCCTCCGGAAAATTATTCTTATTCCAGATATATCCTAGTAATGTAAATTCATGGTTAAGTGTTTGTTTGTACCAGAAGATCATTTGAGTAAGAAGTTATATTGTGTGTGCAGACAAGTTCTGCAGAGTCTCTCCTGCTTTTAATTAGATTTGAGGGGCTTTGATGAACACCGCCATTGACAACAGAACCTGTGAAAAGAAACAAAAAGGGCAAATGATGTTAGAGCACATTGATTGTACCATTACTAAACAACTCCCTTTAAACTCATATTTTATATGATAATATATTTACCTGTAAGCCAAAGTAGTGAGACAAGGAGAACTCTGATCATGTTGATATAGACTGGAGAAATATGAAAAGTGAAATAAGTATTGCAACCCCACAACCCTATGAGCATTGCAACATCACAGTCCCTACGTATTTAACAAATTCTAGTATGGACCCTCAGCGCCTCCTTCCAACAGGTTTTGTAATTGCTGCAGTTTCCTGCCATGCACTTAGACTGTGGAGAACATTTTAAAGGGTTAGTTCACCCAAAAATGAAAATTAGCCCATGATTTACTCACCCTCAAGTCATCTGACATTATTCTTTCAGACGAATAAAATCAGAGTTCTATTAAAATCCTGGCTCTTCAAAGATTTATAAAGGGTTATAGACTGGAGAAATATGACTGGTGAATTGTTGCTCCGTTTTTGAAGTCCATAAAAGTGCATCTGTCCATCATATAACTGCTCCACACGGCTCTGGGGGGTTAACAAAGGCCTTCTGAAGCGAAGCAATGCGTTTAAGAAAAATATACATATTTAAAACTTTATAAAGTAAATTATCTAGCTTCCACCAGATTGCCTTCCGTATTCAACTCACGGAAGCTACACTTTTTCCATGAGTTGAATATGGAAGGCAATTCGCCAGAAGTTAGATAATTTACTTTATAAAGTTTTAAATATGGGTATTTTTCTTACACAAATGTGCCACTTCGCTAGCCTGACGAGTCAGACCCACATCAAGATGTTGGGTCCGGGAACTCCCCATTGGCAGGGCTCAATCCGAGGGGCGGGATAAACGGTTGTCTTTCAGATTCCCTCTGCACGTAATAGGATAGCGCTACAACCAATCAGAGCAACGAAGAAGGTGAAGCGGAGCTAGTTAATAGATTAAACTTTCGCCGTATCCGGTCAGCAAAACTCTGAACACATCTTCCTTTCTTAAGAATGACTTCAGTGCCGTTCTTTGTTCTTTTCTCAAAGAAAAGTTTAACAACAAGTCTCCCAGAGTCGCGGCCAAAGCCGATTCGAAAGGCCGCTGTTCGCCAGCTTCTTTGTTTTTAAGTAGCACGCGGAACCTCGGCAACTCTGCCGTCATTATGTTAAGCCCGCCCACCGACTCTATACACGATAGAGTTTGGGTTTTCCAGCTCGCAGGTCTACCGAGAGTTGCTAGACTACACTCGCGGCAAATTCGATTTGCTGCCGCTAGGGTGCGTCTAGATTTCTAGGCTACCACTTCGCTTCAGAAGGCCTTTATTAACCCCCTTGAGCCGTGTGGAGCAGTTATTTAATGGATAGATGCACTTTTATGGACTTCAAAAAAACGGAGCAACAGTTCACTGCCATTATAAAGCTTGGAAGAGCCAGGACTTTTTTAATATAACTCAGATTGTGTTCGTCTGAAAGAAGAATGTCATATACACACCTAGGATGGCTTGAGGGTGAGTAAATCATGGGATCATTTTCATTTTTGGGTGAAACTGAAACCTTTAAGACTGAAAATGTAAGATTTTGTGTCTCCATGTTTGTTAATCAATGCTTGAATGAGACATATAATCATGAACTGAGATATTCTAGCGAATAAATGTTTCAAATATACTGTATCTCTGCTGACGTAGACTGATAATTCAATAAATAATTCAAATAATTTAGTTTTTGGTGGTATTGATGGTGGTTTTGATATGTGAATATGCACAAGATGTTCTTTTAGTGTTTAGCAACATTCACTATTATTTATGTGATAATTCGCCATTATTATGCCATTGAAACCTTATATTTATAATATTTTATCAGCTTACGTTTGTGATTCTCCTCTTCTATTAAATTCTGTTCTCAGTTGAGTGAATATCAAGCTTCACTTTAAACTTTACTACAAGTGACCCTTGTAGCACCTACAGGCTAAAGGTAAGAAAAAGAAAAGAAAAAAAAGCTCTTTTTATTAATTGTTATTTTGGAAGTTGGGGAAAGTTTTATATTTTGGCTCCAATGAGCTTCATATCACAGGAAGGTTTTTGTATGAGAGAGAGGAGATTGTGAGCACTGTGTAATATGCTGCACAGAAATACACTGCACTGTCATTCACTCTGAGGCTGTTGATACTCAGAGTGCCGTTCTTACTTCCATGTCCTTCCATTTTGAGCTTGTCTTTAAATTCAGGCTCTGGGTTGGCATATTCAAGATTAAGAAACCCCATGAAGTTAAAGCCCATGATGTCTTTTTTGTACCAAAGAATACGCTCATAGCTTGGTATATTGTGTGCACATATGATCACAGCAGATTCATCTTGGCTCTTTATGAGGTCGCCAGGAGACTGAAGAACCGTTTTACCAACACATGCAGCTGAAATGAGAGATAACACACGTTAAAACAAGTTCACATATTAAAAAGTAAACTAAAATGTTAAATAAAATTACCTGTGAGGCATACAAGACAAACGCAAACACTAAACAGAGTCATGTTTGTGTGTGCTCAGATGCAGTGCTGTGCATTAAATGCTGGAAGGCACTTCTAACAGGAAATTATGTCATCTCTGAAGGCACTGACAACAGTTACATGAAAGAAAGACATGCTAAACATTTCTAAAAGGAAACCTTTGAGATTTGGAAGGATTTTATACACGTACACAGAACATTTTAAAAGCTGTGTAAAATTGATACAGTACAAATGCTGTTCTAAATGAAGCAATACTAGAGAAAGGGCTCCTCTGTGGGTTACTGATACTATTTCACTGGGTTTTCTCTTATTCTTACAAATAGCTGTACATGTAAGGAATATTGTACATTCAACTTGTCATTATCTCAGAATAAACAGGGTGAACTCAACAAATAGGTTGAGTTTACTTTTGCTGACTGAACATTGTCCTGCTTATCACACAGCTAAGGTTATACTGATAATATAATTTATGAACAGATTCATATTGCATTTAAAAATGCAAAAGATGAACAATATTGCAAGAGGACTGAACAGTATTCAGCGGTTCTTCAATGGCCATTTCTCAAACTCTTACCCCATTCCTCAATAAAGTGTGCAGGACAACTTGTAGAATACTATCCTTTATCTGTTGAGAGATAAAGATGCACCTGACGATCTTATTGAACTGTTAAAACCTCAGTGTTTGGCCAAATTATTTCTGGTCATTGGTAATTGGGTTTGAGAATCAAACAATCGATTCCATTTCTGGATTCGGATACTTAAAGGTCAGGAATTGGATACTTGTTATAAAACTTAAATTTTGATTCCTCTTATCGATTCTTTTCTGTGCATTTTAATATGACCTTTAACCATTCAAACGCAAGACCCACGTACAATTTTCTGTGTTGCATACACACCAAAGCACAGAAAAATTAACAGAAAAAGCTTTCCTGTAGCTCAAACGATAAGAGCGTGGTGCTAGCAACGCCAAGGTCATGGGTTCGATTCCCAGGGAAAACAAGAACTGACAAAATGTAAAAATGTGTACCTTGAATGCAGTGTAAGTCGCTTTGGATAAAAGCGTCTGCCAAATGTAAAAGAAGTGATTTTAATTTAATAATTTTTAATAATTTAAACCATTCAAGTGCAAGAAGACTCGCACACTGTTTTCTGTTTTCACCATAGACCGTAAAAAAATTCACTTCCACTGACGAGAGTTGAAGCCTCCAGACGCCCGCACACTGACTTGCGCAGATTTGGGACCAGAGTCTGCGCGGTAGAGCTCTCGGGACCGGAGTCTACGCAGTAGAGAGCAGGAAGTAGAGACACAATATCAAAAGCCCGCCCACACTCTCACAAATGCAGAGCAATTCATTATGTCGGTCTTCTCAAATGGCGCCGCCGTGTTCGGTCGCCGTTCAGGTCGCTCCGCGAAGACTGTGCTTTTATTTACTATTTTACTTTCTTTTACTCTCAATTTTTACAAAGTTATCATCTGCATTGATCTACTACGACAGCAAAACTCTTTTGGACATTGGTTACCTCTACACTGGACTGTTTCAGGACACTTTCGCCGATCCTCTGTGGCCATCTGAGATTCTTCGCAATGGCGAGTTGAACAATGGACAGAGCCTGCGGCGTAGAACAAAGAAACACCGTGGGAAACGTGCTGGTATCCGTAACAGACTGAGGAAAAGGGCATTCAGACCTCCTCTCCCGAGCATTCTTCTAGCAAATGTTCAATCCTTGGATAATAAGATGGACGATCTTAGAGCCAGGATAAGTTTTCAACGGGACATGAGAGACTGTAATATCTATTGTTTGTCTGAAACATGGCTCACGCCCGCGGTCCCGGACACAGCTGTGACGCCGTCGGAGAACTTCTCTGTTTTTCGGATGGACAGAACAGCCGAGGCCGGTAAATCCAAAGGCGGTGGAGTGTGTTTCATGATCAACAAGAAATGGTGCGATCCCAGGAACATCACCATTCTCTCGCGGTCCTGCTCGCCTCATCTGGAACATTTAACAATCATCTGCCGCCCATTCTATCTGCCTAGGGAGTTTTCTGCGGTTGTCGCGACCGCCGCTTACATCCCACCGCAGGCAGACACAGCGCTGGCTTTATCTGGCCTTCATGATGTTGCCAGCGGCGCCATAAACCAACATCCCGACGCGGCATTCATTGTCGCTGGCGATTTTAACAAAGCAAACCTAAAGAAAGTCCTGCCAAACTTTCACCAGCACGCCTCCTGCCCCACACGAGGAGCAAACACACTGGATCACTGCTACTCTCCGCTTAAGAACGCCTATAAAGCGCGGTCACTTCCAGCGCTTGGCAAATCGGATCATGCCGCCATTTTCCTCACTCCCGAATACAAACAAAAGCTCCTCCAGGAACCCCCGGTGAGGCGGGAAGTTAAGCGTTGGTCACCCCACTCAGAGACCGAGCTACAGGCAGCTCTGGGCGATGTGGATTGGGACATGTTCGGAGCGAGTTCAGCTGACGTAAGCGAGTTCACAGACGTGGCGCTTTGCTTCATCAACACGCTTACAGAGCAAGCCACGCAAACAATAACAATAACGCCCTTCTCAAATCAGAAACCGTGGGTGGACAATTCAATCCGCGCGGCAGTGAACGCACGCACTGCTGCTTACAACGCCAGTCTCCATTCAGGGAATATGAATGAATACAGATCGTCCTGCTATGCTCTCAGACGAGCAGTTAAAGCCGCGAAAACTCCGTTATAAAGACCGAGTGGAGTCTCATTTCCAACTCAACGACTCGCGCGCATGTGGCAAGGTCTGAGGTCCATCTGCTCTTTTGGATCTAAATCCTCTGCAGAGGCAAGCGCTGATCCGTTGCTCGTGAACGAAGTTAAACTCTTTCTATGCTCGCTTTGACTGTAATCGCGGGTAACGCGACTCCGCCAAGTGGCGCGGCAGAGAGGAATTACTCAGAGCAGCAACAATCACGTGATCTCTGTCTCAGAGGATGAAGTTCGAGAGCACTCAAGCGTGTGGACGCCAGGAAAGCTGCCGGGCCAGATGGTATCTCAGGTCGTGTTCTGCGGTCCTGTGCTGATCAGCTCGCCGGGTTGTTTACATCTATCTTTAATGAGTCCTCGCTACATCTGTGGTCCCCACCTCCTTCAAAAAATCCACCATCATCCCTGTCCCTAAGAACAGTAAACCCTCTTGCCTAAATGACTATCGTCCAGTGGCTCTCACGCCTATAGTCATGAAGGTCTTTGAGAGACTCATTAAAAACACCATTTGCGCCTTCATTCCTGACACTTTGGACCCTCTTCAGTTTGCCTATCGTCCCAATAGATCGACTGAAGATGCCATCTCTCATGTCCTCCACTCCTCCTCACTCACATCGACAGCAAAAGTGGGAACTACGTAAGACTGCTATTTATTGACTATAGCTCAGCCTTTAACACCATAGTTCCCACCAAGCTAACCTCCAAACTCCTGGATCTCGGCCTGAATCCTTCTCTCTGCCACTGGATTGAGGACTTCCTCACTGGCAGGCCTCAGGTGGTGAGAATAGGCCAGTCCACCTCCACCTCCATCACCCTGAGTGTGGGAGCTCCACAGGGCTGTGTCCTGAGCCCCTGCTCTACTCTCTCTACACGCATGACTGTTTGTCCACACACAGCTCCACCTCTATCATCAAATTTGCTGATGATACTGTTGTCCTGGGCCTCATTTCCAACAACAATGAGACGGCCTACTTGGACGAGGTGGAGCATCTAACATCATGGTGCCAGGACAACTGTCTCTCTCTGAATGTTGGCAAGACCAAAGAAATGATTGTGGACTTCAGGAAGAGACAGCAACGGACATACTCCCCTCATGATCAGCGGGTCACCAGTAGAGAGAGTGAGCAGCTTCAAGTACCTGGGAGTAAACATCTCCGAGGACCTGACCTGGACTGCTCACATTCAGACACGGGTGAAAAAAGCCAGGCAAAGACTGTACCACCTGCGCCAGCTGAGGAAATTCAGGGTTTCACCAGCTATCCTGAAAACTTTCTATTTAGGGGCGATAGAAAGTGTTTTAACTCAGTGCATCACAGCGTGGTTTGGGAACAGCACCAGTCATGACCGCAAAGCCCTGCAAAGAGTAGTGCGCTTATCCGAGCGTATCTCAGGGTCAGCTCTCCCGCCTCTGCAGGACGCCTACACCAAACGCTGCAAAGGTAGAGCTACCAAGATCATCAAGGACTCTAATCACCCTGCAAACCCTCATTTCACGCTGCTACCATCTGGTAAGCGCCCAAGCCTGATGGCCAAAACTGAGAGACTCAGGAGGAGCTTCTTCCCCAGGCCATCAGACTCCTGAACTCAGTCACTTAACATCACGTGACTTCACGTCAGGATAAACATCGATACACTGACATTGCACTGCACTTTCTGTTCTCGTTGTTACTGTGTAACAACCTGTTATAAACCTGTTTGCACATTATACTCTTTATACATTTGTTAACCACATATTTATAAGTCTACGGTTTACTCACTGCAAAGTCTACTTCAATTATTTTATTCCACTTTATCCTTATTTGTTACCTTTTTTTTTCTCTTGACTTGATTATTTATAATTCTACAGATATAGACATATATATATATATATATATATATATAGATAGTACTTTTTTTTTTTATATCCTATTTCTATTATAATTTATTCCTTGTGTTTTTAACTGTGAATTTGCACTGTCCATGGAGCGGACCTGTTTACATTTCACTGCCGGTTGTATATTCTGTATATAACTGTGTATGTGACAAATAAAACTCTTGAATCTTGAATCTTGAATCTTGAAATAAACAGTTATGGAAATGTAGAAATTAAAGCTAAAGCTCCAATCTCCTCCCAAAAATCCTCAGTTAGTGCCTCAGTGACAACTTCACTCAGAGAAGCCGTCAATCTCAGCTGTCAATCATGACGTCACACCCCCGTTTTTATAGCATCAAATAACTAAAGCTAAACTCATTTAAAAACACGAACACTTGAAATGAAATCAGCGTGATTAAAAACTGCCTACAATGACAGAAACCAACTTTGGGAAAAAATTATATGAAGTGTAATTAGATTTTTTTTTTATTTTTTTTTTTTTGTTTGTCTCGCATCCATTAGAAAATATAAGGGGTGGGGATTATGACCTATACTGGGACCAACCACCGGGGGCGATCGAGACGCAGAGGCTTCAGTGTCTGAGAGGAGTGCTACAGGCTTGGTTTTCACACATCCAGAACGTGCGCACAGAAAGCCGCCTCTCGTACTGTATAGTGCGCAATACTGAGTTGCACGTCTTTTTGCACTTGAACGGACATACACACACAAATGTATGTAAATATCCTCATAAACACAGTCGGTTATGTTTTAAGTGAACGTAAACAGTTGAGAAAGAAAATGCATGTGTAACAGTATATTGAATCCGTGCAGCTCTTAAAGTGACAGCCGCCTAATATTCCTGCTGCCGTCTCTATAATAACTACAATCAAACAAAAAATACAAAGAGAAAATACACTCACTGTTCTTGACTGAATAACTTTTGTAACTGTATTTGTAATGTATATTTTATTCATAAAGTGCTGTTATTTTACATTTGATTAGTTTCTTTACCTGAATACCTGAAGATCTTAAAACACTATTTATTTAAATCATTGTTCAGTTATATTTATTTGTTTGTTTGTTTGTTCTTTTTAATTACTGATTGTGTGCTTGTCTTTAATAATGATTGAAATGTATATTAGTTAGGCTAGTTGTTCTTTAAACTGTAGGCAAAAGTTCCTTGTGTAAGTGTTCTTAAGCCTGTTGATTTCTGCTCATGGTATTCAATTAAATGTTTTGCAATAAGACTTGAATGAATGTGAATGATATCTCTTTATTTTTTTATAATTAGAATCAAAATTAGGAATGGATAACAATCGATAAGCAGAATCAGAATCGTTCAAATTCAAACGATACCCAACCAACCCTATTGGTAATTGAAGATTTTGAAATCGCTATGAATAATTGTAAAACCTGACAAGAATAGAATGCAAAATGTTTAAAAGTCAATTCTGCATAGAAAAGGTTGCAGTATTAACCATCTGAACCCATGTGGTAAAATGATCACTGCTGAAAGCCTGTGCCCAGAAAATCTTAGTAATAAACTCTTCAGGCACTGGTTCATGGTAGTCATTTCAGCTGTACTACAGCACTACGATTGCTGCACATTTGTCGAATCACATCGCCCCCTGTTGATCAGTGTAATTATTAGTGGCAGCAGTTTTTGTTTAACTCCTGCCAAAGTTCACGTCACTGTGTGCTGGCTCACCGAGCAGAAATAGACGGCGCTATCATCTGACTCCACGTTGTTCACAGTCAGAGATCCTCTCTCTGGGACAGTTTTGTTGGCTGAGAATTTGACTGTATCCGAATCTCCGTAGTCTGGTTTGCTCACAGTGCTTGTGAACACAATAAGAGTCATAGTTTGTCCTTGCCGTTGTCGATACCAGTACATCTGGGTGAATGTAATGTCCTTTTGTGTGTGCAGTTCATTTGAGCAGAACTCCCCTTTACTGCCATTAAAACACTTGGACTTTGTGAAACATCACTGAGTTTTTCAGTGTGTATTATTATTATTTTTTTTTATTATTTTTTTATGGCTTCAAGATCTTGAACGTGTGATTAAACCACTTAGAATTATTAACTAAAAACAAGTCGGCCCACCCTGCAAAATGATAATCTTTTAAATCCCCTTCTTCGTGTATTGCTATGGCTGAACCACATGTCCAGGTGCAGAGTGGGAATGAGCAGCCACTGATACGCTGAAGCTTTCACATCACAGGTTTTTGTATCAGACAGAGGAGATTGTGAGCACTGTGTAATATGCTGCACAGAAATACACTGCACTGTCATTCACTCTGAGGCTGTTGATGCTCAGAGTGCCGTTTTTCTGTGCGTCTCCTTCCATTTTGATCTTGTTTGTGAATTCAGGCTCTTTAGTCTCATCCTTAAAATAAAGGTATCCCATCAACTTTAAGCCCGACGTGTCCTGACTTTGTTTGTACCATAATATTCTGTCGTAGCTCTGTATATTGTGAGTGCATATGATCACAGCAGATTCATCTGGACTCTTGATGAGGTTAGCAGGCGTCTGATCAACAGTTTTACCCAGACAGGCAGCTGTGGAGAAAAAAGAAACAGTTGTGTACAGTCATGTAAACGTAAATATGATTTTTAACAAGTGCATATTTGTTTATTACCTGTAAACATCATTATAGTTACAGATACACTAAGGAACGTGTTCATCATTGGGTGTTTTGCTGAGAATCAAAGGCACAAGCTGGAAGTGATGTCGGCTATACCGGTTCCTAACTGCTGTAACCTGAGAGAAATAATAAAGCGGGGACAATAAGATTCAGTCGACACGGAATGAGTTGTGCATAAATATCAGGACTGAGATCACAATGATGATGAAGTTAAAGATCATTCATTACAGTCACTTTATGCAAACAGACAGATTCAATGTTGAACCACACTGCCCCCTGTTGGTCTATAGTGGTCTCTTTTAAAACACTTGTGTACAATTCTCCTTAAAGTTTTATATGCTGTGAATGCTGACTGAACAGAAGAACTATATATGGCATATCAGATTCAGAGATTTTGAAGTCAGAGATCCACTGTCAGAGTGAATTCGCCAAAAAAAAAAGTGTTCTCAGTATCTCCATATTCTGGATCAGTGTAAGCGGTGGTGAATGCTATACTATACACTCACCTAAAGGATTATTAGGAACACCTGTTCAATTTCTCATTAATGCAATTATCTAATCAACCAATCACATGGCAGTTGCTTCAATGCATTTAGGGGTGTGGTCCTGGTCAAGACAATCTCCTGAACTCCAAACTGAATGTCAGAATGGGAAAGAAAGGTGATTTAAGCAATTTTGAGCGTGGCGTGGTTGTTGGTGCCAGACGGGCCGGTCTGAGTATTTCACAATCTGCCCAGTTACTGGGATTTTCATACACAACCATTTCTAGGGTTTACAAAGAATGGTGTGAAAAGGGAAAAACATCCAGTATGCGGCAGTCCTGTGGGTGAAAATGCCTTGTTGATGCTAGAGGTCAGAGGAGAATGGGCCGACTGATTCAAGCTGATAGAAGAGCAACTTTGACTGAAATAACCGCTCGTTACAACCGAGGTATGCAGCAAAGCATTTGTGAAGCCACAACACGCACAACCTTGAGGCGGATGGGCTACAACAGCAGAAGACCCCACGGGTACCACTCATCTCCACTACAAATAGGAAAAAGAGGCTACAATTTGCACAAGCTCACCAAAATTGGACAGTTGAAGACTGGAAAAATGTTGCCTGGTCTGATGAGTCTCGATTTCTGTTGAGACATTCAGATGGTAGAGTCAGAATTTGGCGTAAACAGAATGAGAACATGGATCCATCATGCCTTGTTACCACTGTGCAGGCTGGTGGTGGTGGTGTAATGGTGTGGGGGATGTTTTCTTGGCACACTTTAGGCCCCTTAGTGCCAATTGGGCATCGTTTAAATGCCACGGCCTACCTGAGCATTGTTTCTGACCATGTCCATCCCTTTATGACCACCATGTACCCATTCTCTGATGGCTACTTCCAGCAGGATAATGCACCATGTCACAAAGCTTGAATCATTTCAAATTGGTTTCTTGAACATGGCAATGAGTTCACTGTACTAAAATGGCCCCCACAGTCACCAGATCTCAACCCAATAGAGCATCTTTGGGATGTGGTGGAACGGGAGCTTCGTGCCCTGGATGTGCATCCCACAAATCTCCATCAACTGCAAGATGCTATCCTATCAATATGGGCCAACATTTCTAAAGAATGCTTTCAGCACCTTGTTGAATCAATGCCACGTAGAATTAAGGCAGTTCTGAAGGCGAAAGGGGGTCAAACACAGTATTAGTATGGTGTTCCTAATAATCCTTTAGGTGAGTGTACAAGTTGAATTGAGTGATTTAAAAAAAAAAATAAAAAAAAATTAATGCAATTTTAATAATCAGAAGATACAATAACACACAAACAATCTTTCAGATGATAAACAAATGAGTCATATTATTGTATTTCTTAAATGCCCACTCACTCAGTATGAGGAAAACACACTGCACTATATTTCTTTGGCTGTTTGGCTGAAAGATATCAACTTTTATTTAAATAAATGAACCTTGTTATAAAGAAGAATTATCTCAAAGATAAATGTTCATGACGTGGTATGAAATAAACCTAGTTTTGATGTCAGTTTGATATGATGTGTTCAGTACAGCTTCATGTATTCATGATGTTATACGTTCACACTCTTTTTGTCTCAGTTGTAGATATTGCATCACTTTTGCACTAAGAAACATTAGTTTTACGCGTGTGAATGTAATCTCAAATCAGTTGTTGGTTAATGTGGGCAGGAAATAAAACCACCTCCATCTGGAGGGGAAACAATTCGGTTCCATCTCATTTCAGGAGAATTTTTAAATGCATAAATTAACATTGAATTCTTCAAATTACTCAACAAAATATCTCCATAATGTTAATAATGTTGTGTCTGCAAATCAAATAGTGCGACTGGCTTACAGTATAGATGTTTATTTGTACATTTCTGCCAACATGTTCTTTTACAAACTGAGGTTGAAGTTATTTTCTGTGATGATGGAGCATGCGATGAATGGTGTTGGTGTCAATAGACTATAACTTGTATTCGACCCATAATACTCCTAATCGTTTTGCCTTGGGTTTATTGGTTGTATGAGACTGCCACCTGTTGACTAAAGCTGTCTCTGATCTCTCATGCACAGAATGGTTTTGTACAGCACTCTCCAGCCTTTGACACACTGTGTTCACTCACTGAACAGAAATATATGGCACTGTCTTCTGGCTCTAGATCTTTCACTGTGAGGGATCCACTTTCAGCAACAGTTTTATGAGCTTCAGATTTATTCTGATCAACATCTCCAAATTCTGGCTTTTGATTAGCAACAGTGAATACTATAAGTCTCATAGTCTCTCCTGGACGCTGGCGGTACCAGTACATCTGATATTATGACATGCCCTTGTGTGTGCAGTTCATATCAGCAGAACTCACCTTTGGTTTCCAAAGAATTTTAGGCTCTTGCACAACATCATCCCCACCCACCGTGCCTGTGGAAAAATTGCAATTAAATTGATAAGAATGTACGGTTATTGCTTCCTTTGCAGTGGGGACGTTGTTGAAGAGTTTCACATACCTTGGCTTCAGTGCAGGAACAGAATCAATGAAATAATGCCTCTAGTCATGTTGAGTTTTGGTGCGGTGAGAGTGAGTCCCAGCCTTTCAATAGATACAAACTCTAGTTGTTGTTGAACAGGATATGACATCATAGTTTGTAACAGGCATGAAAAAAACTGCATGAACATGGAATATGTATATTATTACACAAAAATTTGATAATTAATACAATCTTTTTTATGATACAAAAATGTCAAGCTCAGAATTGGAGTGAATCTTTAAAATGGGAAATCAAATGAAGCCCTTGTGACATTCTTAAACCATGTGACTAAATCCCACCTCACTTTGAAAGCCCTGGACCAAAGAGTGCCGGCCTAATAAGCGGTCCCCTTTAAGTTCATTTTTATTAAGTAAAGTATACTTTGTGTAGTAAGTATACTAATATCAATGTACTAGTAGCATACTTGTAAGTGTACTGTTTCAATACTGCTTGGGACTAAATTGGCCCACTTCTTAGTGCATAAAAGTATACTTTGTGTAACAGTAGTAAACTGAATACACAACTATACACTCACCTAAAGGATTATTAGGAACACCATACTAATACTGTGTTTGACCCCCTTTCACCTTCAGAACTGCCTTAATTCTACGTGGCATTGATTCAACAAGGTGCTGAAAGCATTCTTTAGAAATGTTGGCCCATGTTGATAGGATAGCATCTTGCAGTTGATGGAGATTTGTGGGATGCACATCCAGGGCATGAAGCTCCCGTTCCACCACATCCCAAAGATGCTCTATTGGGTTGAGATCTGGTGACTGTGGGGGCCATTCTACTACAGTGAACTCATTGTCATGTTCAAGAAACCAATTTGAAATGATTCGAGCTTTGTGACATGGTGCATTATCCTGCTGGAAGTAGCCATCAGAGAATGGGTACATGGTGGTCATAAAGGGATGGACATGGTCAGAAACAATGCTCAGGTAGGCCGTGGCATTTAAACGATGCCCAGTTGGCACTAAGGGGCCTAAAGTGTGCCAAGAAAACATCCCCCACACCATTACACCACCACCACCAGCCTGCACAGTGGTAACAAGGCATGATGGATCCATGTTCTCATTCTGTTTACGCCAAATTCTGACTCTACCATCTGAATGTCTCAACAGAAATCGAGACTCATCAGACCAGGCAACATTTTTCCAGTCTTCAACTGTCCAATTTTGGTGAGCTTGTGCAAATTGTAGCCTCTTTTTCCTATTTGTAGTGGAGATGAGTGGTACCCGGTGGGGTCTTCTGCTGTTGTAGCCCATCTGCCTCAAGGTTGTGCATGTTGTGGCTTCACAAATGCTTTGCTGCATACCTCGGTTGTAACGAGTGGTTATTTCAGTCAAAGTTGCTCTTCTATCAGCTTGAATCAGTCGGCCCATTCTCCTCTGACCTCTAGCATCAACAAGGCATTTTCACCCACAGGACTGCCGCATACTGGATGTTTTTCCCTTTTCACACCATTCTTTGTAAACCCTAGAAATGGTTGTGCATGAAAATCCCAGTAATTGAGCAGATTGTGAAATACTCAGACCGGCCCGTCTGGCACCAACAACCATGCCACGCTCAAAGTTGCTTAAATCACCTTTCTTTCCCATTCTGACATTCAGTTTGGAGTTCAGGAGATTGTCTTGACCAGGACCACACCCCTACATGCATTGAAGCAACTGCCATGTGATTGGTCGATTAGTTAATTGCATTAATGAGAAATTGAACAGGTGTTCCTAATAATCCTTTAGGTGAGTGTAGTTTACAGCTGTTTTTCATTTGTACTGTAACTATACAAGTAAACTCTGTACACTGATAGTACTAGTCAAATACTTACAGTACATTAAGTTCATGAAAGTACACTTTGAGGTACACTCTTACAAATGACTAGTTTTATACTGCAAGTACACGTGTACGTTTGCTTTAAGTGAACACGGCATCATACTTGTTGTTTGCTATTTATATTTTATTTTTGGGTAGTTGACAAATAAGCCGTAAAAATGCCTTTTTTGTAAAACACCACTTTTGCAGGAAAAATGCATATTATGTAGTGTGAAGTCTGATCTTTGAGAAAATATAAGGGTCACTAACTTTGTCAATCCTTTCACTGTTTTTTGAAAGTTTTTACTGAAATGTGTCCTGTGGTGTGACAGAAAGAATATAGAGGTGTCGCACCAAAGGACAGCGGCGGCGTTTCACAAAAACCTAGGGTATGGCGTGAGTCCTTCTGGCCATACAACAACAACATTCCCAAATATTCACATTAGCCTGCATCTAAACAAGATGTGGACAAAAATTCACAAAGAACCACTAAATAGACTTAACAATAAAAAAAAAAAATCAATGCAAATACTGAAACAGCCCTATAAGCCTTCACTGTGACCTAACCAAACGCGACTCGTGAGGTTTTTTTGTACCAACCAGCCGCAACAGCGATTCACGAGTTTTTATTTCTGTGCTGCTGTGGCTGGAACAACATGCAAAGTATGATGAGTGCAGATTATGTGCTTTATTTAACGTAAAGGGAATTTAAAGTGAGTTTGATATCATTTTTCGTGACCTTTATAGATATAGCCTTACTGAAAACAACAATGGATAATTCACCTCAGATCGTGAAAATAAATGAAAGGAAATAACTAGGCTATGTTCGAACTGTCAACTCAAGGTGAACAAACAAGTGTATTCTATGATAAATAAAATGTTTCAGTAACACAGTATGTATTTAATCATGCTGAAATGGTGTAAGATTTGGGAAATCGATATTGTAGGCTACTTATCAATTTCGTTGTTGATTTGATCTCGGCTCGAGTCTGGTAGAAGTCTTAGTTATACTCGACTGAATTACACGTTAAATGAAATGCATATAATAATAATTAGAGCAAAAGGGATAAAAGATTTGGCACGCTGTCCTGAAAGCTCATTTTTGAACTGAGATCAAGCTCCTAGTGCATAGATGCCTTGAAAAATGGTTGACGGGATTAGATTAACAAACTCCTCCCAAAAAATACAATTTAAATTAGGTTTAGGAGTTTGTTCAAATATTATGGGCAACAGTGAAGCTTCCTTTAGTAAGCACCACTAATAATACATGCCAGTCTAGAATCATAGAACAGAGGGTATTTTCTTTTGCACCATCATATTATTGCTCATTATTGGCAAAGAATGGTTGAGTTGAGCCACAAATATCCTGTAGTTAGAAAGCTTAGCCTGGCTCTTTTGCTGATACATCATTAGTGTAACTGCAGGTTTTTGTATTAGACAGAGGGAGTTTAGAGCAGTGTGTCATATGCTGCACAGAAATACACAGCGCTGTCATTCGCTCTGAGGTCTGTGATAGTCAGAGTGCCGTTCCGCCTTCCGTTTCCCTTCAGAATAATCTTGTTGGAAAATTCAGCCTCTTTGTTGTCAGTTTCACCATTAAGGTATCCCATTAGCTTAAGTCCCAGGGTGCCCTGGATCTGTTTGTACCACATAATTTGGAAATAACTTGCTATGTTGTGTGTGCATATAAGCACAGCAGATTCATCTTGGTCCTTTATTGATTCAGGAGGAGTCTGGTGAACGGTGTTACCAAGAGTGGAAGCTGTGAAGAGACAAATGACAGATTTAATGCTGAAGTGTCAATGAAATAAGATTTAAACACAGTTGTTCTGACAAAAATCAGGAAACACTTGATAAACGACATTATTACCTGTGAGCCACATGAATGTGACAGAGAAGCTCAGGAGTATCTTCTTCATGCTTTTCTCTGTGGGGCTCTGCTGTGAGTACAGCTGATGAAATCAGTAAAGACGATGGAGGATGTGATGTCACCAAGGGAAGTTCTGACAACTCGAGTTCATGATTTTACAAACTATATCCGGTCAGGCCTTTGGTTCCTAAATATGCTGATAATGATATTTGTATATTCTGTAATGATATAGGGTGACATTCCTGACTCATTATTTTGTGATTGTGAACTGTATTTAGCAGCGTGAATGTCACTTATATTTTTACACTGAAAAACATTTTAGAATGGATTCATAAATAAAATTGTGCACTTAAAACCCTTAAGATCCAGACTTGACTTTTAGAGTCTGAAGACCTTTTCGGTCTTATTGACTTTTAAATTATTAAAAAGCAGGCTATTATTTTTGGTACTGCAGTGACGTTTCCAGATGTATTTTATATGGATCAATAGTAATATGCTCATAGTAATATGAGTACTACAATATACTACAATAGTAATATACTCTGTAATATTATACAGTGTGTACTGCATGTCATTCTTGCAACTCTTCTATGTAACACTGTCTGTCTGTATATTTGAATGTATTATATGTGCCATTATTAGTTGTGCCACATTGCCACCTGTTGGCAAATATTGACAGTGCCATTTGTTTAAGTATAGTTTATGTACAGCACTTTAGCCTGTGAAATGAATGCCATTTTTATCTGGCTCTAGATCTTTCTCTGTCAGAGATCCACTTTCAGAAGCACTTTAAAGAGCTTCTTATAAGCCTCAAAGTAACTAATTGGCCTACTTGGTTACTTTTAATGAAAACTAATGCTTTACATTATGTTTGCATTACTTGTTCTCACCTGGGCTGGGCTTGCTAGTTTGTTTTATTATAATAAAAAGGTAACCAAATGTAAAGGTCCTTTAAAGGGGTCCTATAATGCCCCATTTTACAAGATGTAAAATAAGTCTCTGATGTCCCCAGAGTGTGTATGTGAAGTTTTAACTCAAAATACCACGCAGTTTATTTTTTATAACATGTTCAAATTGCCACTTTTTGAGGCTGAGCAAAAACGCACCGGTTTTGTGTGTCCCTTTAAATGCAAATGAGCTGGTGCTCCCGGCTCCCTTTCTAGACGAGGGCGGAGCTTCAAGAGCTCGTGTTCTGGTGTCAGGACAATCTCACGCACTGAAAATGTCATAAACCGTCCGTAGCGGTGTTCAGTTCGAACCGGAGTCGGACGGACAAAAACTGTGTTTGACCCCCTTTCACCTTCAGAACTGCCTTAATTCTACGTGGCATTGATTCAACAAGGTGCTGAAAGCATTCTTTAAAGCCTCTTTTTCCTATTTGTAGTGGAGATGAGTGGTACCCGGTGGGGTCTTCTGTTGTTGTAGCCCATCCGACCTCAAGGTTGAAGTTGAAGTTGAAGTTGAAGTTTATTCGTCATTACACATGTACAAGTACAGTATAACGAAATGAAGTTTGGAGCAAGCCTCCGGGCCGCAGCCGATTATTCAGGCGCCGCCCTACGCTCTCCAGAAATACAAGAATGCAATTTAGCAAGCATTACATAGCAAACACAACAAAACATAAACATAAACATGACACAGTACACGTGGTCACGTGATGGGATTTTTTGTATGGAGTGGGAGAGGAGATAGATAAACAGGCAGACGGTTGGAGGGGTGGGATCGGGTAGGTTGTGTATGGTGCGAGTGAGTCTGAGATTGTGTTGTGTGAGAATGTTAGCCATAACTTCAGATGTTTTCGAGTTCAGTTCTATGGTTTGTCCTTGAAGGAGATAAGGCAGTGCACAGGAAAGATAGCAGACAGCTGCCCGGCTGACCTCCCAACTGAGAGATAGGGACCAAGTGAGGTTCGTTGGGCTAGTTGATTAGGTCAGGCAAATACAATTTATTATTTTTAATCCATTTGATGATCTTCGGTAATTTGTCCGGATCATAATCAATCAATCAGATCTGGTCCTCAGCATTCGCGTCCGGTCTGTGCAGTTTCCCAGACATTACGCCCAGCCTCATGGCCAGACCGGTTACAGTCCGTAAAAGTTCACCGATCTGACCCCGATAGAGCCCACTCTACCCTGCGTATCCGCAGTCCGGACTGCGTTGTTACGGTTCAGTTCCTCAATTCCTATCACTTTCTGATCTAATTCCTTCAAACGGTCACACATAACCCCGAAGCATTCTTTAATTTCACAGACAGCGGATGGGTGAATTTGCTTGCAGCTGTCTTACCAATCTTCCGATAGGTCAGGGCAATCCCAAAGCCAAAGAATAGGAACCCCGCCATCAATAATCCAATCATGTATAAATCTTCCGCATCCTCCACGGACAGAGCCTCCAGGCACAGGACTTGCCAGTTGTTCCATGCGTCCCTCACGTACCCTGCGGCAAAGGTCCCGTCCGGGCAGGTGGGTTCTCCCGGGGCACCCTTCCTTAGTGAGAAAATCTTGTCGATTGCGCTGATTGACCAGTTAATCAATTCCATTTCAGTATTTTCAAGAGTCCAGCAGAGCAGCAGTCAGAGAAGAGAAGAGACGAAACACTAGACAAAACAAAACAGCGCGAGAGCCAGCAGGGAACAGAGAGAAAACACGTCTGCACGGATAGAAGGACAGAAAGGAAATCTGTCTCCGCTGTCTCTGCTAATCAGGTTGTGCGTGTTGTGGCTTCACAAATGCTTTGCTGCATACCTCAGTTGTAATGAGTGGTTATTTCAGTCAAAGTTGCTCTTCTATCAGCTTGAATCAGTCGGCCCATTCTCCTCTGACCTCTAGCATCAACAAGGCATTTTCGCCCACAGGACTGCCGCATACTGGATGTTTTTCCCTTTTCACACCATTCTTTGTAAACCCTAGAAATGGTTGTGCGTGAAAATCCCAGTAACTGAGCAGATTGTGAAATACTCAGACCGGCCCGTCTGGCACCAACAACCATGCCACGCTCAAAATTGCTTAAATCACCTTTCTTTCCCATTCTGACATTCAGTTTGGAGTTCAGGAGATTTTCTTGACCAGGACCACACCCCTAAATGCATTGAAGGAACTGCCATGTGATTGGTTGATTGCATTGCATTAATGAGAAATTGAACAGGTGTTCCTAATAATCCTTTAGGTGAGTGTATATACTGTATGGAGATGGAACAGGTATAGTTTAGTTTATGTACGGTTATAACTTGTTGTCATCTTGCTTTTATCCACTGTTAGCACAAGCCTGTTGTAGAAGACCCTGTCTGAATGTGTGTGTGAGCGTTATTGTAACTTAAGTACACCACTGCTTTTAGTATTCACTAGTGTTTGTTAGTTCTAAATGGTCCAGTCGTCTGCTGTGTTCAGAATTAAAGGCCCACTGAAGTGCCTTGAAACACGCAGAACTATTCAATGTGTTGGCGTATTTTCCATTGAAACAGGAAGACGGGGCCGGGCATTTAGATCAGCGCCTTCCCTTTTTTTAAATAGCCAATAGCGTTAAGTTATAATCTGCAGTTTCCTCCTAATGTCCAACCTTCTGCCTCCTAATATCCTCCGTTATCGCTGCAGCGGGACGCTTGAGATTCTAGAGAGCATTTGATTGGACAGAAAATCTGATGAGAAGCTGAAGTGCAGCGTGATGTCATCAAAATCATTGATCCACATTAGCGGAAGTGAGATACTGTAAGTTTTGAACGCTTATATCTTCAAAATGTGAATTTTGTCATTGATTTGGAGCACACTCGCTTATAGATAACAGTAAGGCTAACATATTCATACTAAAAGCCAAAAAAAACTTCAGTTTTGATTTCATGGCGACTTTGTTTTGTTTGATGTTTGTGACATTCAGGAAGTGTACTTTCTTGGAGCAGATAACATAAAAGGAGTTCATATGTTTGACTGCTGGTGTTCATTTGACGAAAATGTAGGCATGTGCAGTAATATTGAAAACTGAGCATGCAGCGTATCGTGCTGCATTATGATATCGAATCGAATCGTTGACATGATAATCATAAATTGAATCGAGAGACCAGTGGAGATCCACACACATACACTTTACACTGAACTTGTGAATTAGTATATAAAAATGTTTGCCTGTTGAGAAATGAGTGTATGGCTATACAAAAAATCTCTCATCTTTTGCTTATGAGATCACAGAATATGAACACCAGAGTTATAAATGCCATTTGTCAGGTGAGATCACATATTGAAAGAAATAAACACCAATAGATACACACACACTGCTTTGAGTTTTTCAGTGTGCAGTTTATTTTTTTTTTTATGGCTTCAAAATTGAACGTGTGATTAAACCACTTAGAATTATTAACTAAAAACAAGTCGGCCCACCCTTCAAAATGATAATCTTTTAAATCCCCTTCTTCGTGTATTGCTATGGCATTATAATCACTGAACCACATGTCCAGGTGCAGAGTGGGAATGAGCAGCCACTGATACGCTGAAGCTTTCACATCACAGGTTTTTGTATCAGACAGAGGAGATTGTGAGCACTGTGTCATAAGCTGCACAGAAATACACTGCACTGTCATTCACTCTGAGGCTGTTGATGCTCAGAGTGCCGTTTTTCTCTCCATCTCCCTCTAGTTTGATCTTGTTTGTGAATTCAGGCTCTTTAGTCTCATCCTTATAAAAAAGGTTTCCCATCAACTTTAAGCCCGACGTGTCCTGACTTTGTTTGTACCATAATATTGTGTTGTAGCTTGGGATATTGTGAGTGCATATGATCACAGCAGATTCATCTGGACTCTTGATGAGGTTAGCAGGCGTCTGATCAACAGTTTTACCCAGACAGCCAGCTGTGGAGAAAAAAGAAACAAATGTTTATAATTAATGTTTAGCCTGAAACAATCTGTACAGTATTACAGTACTGTACAGTACAGTAATGTGCAATTTATAATTGTAATCTAAATATTTAATTATTGCTTACTAATATTTAAGTCCATATCTGTTTATAATTACCTGTTATCATCATTAGATATACAAATATGCTAAGGAAAGTGTTTATCATGTTAGCTCTTTTTACGAACTGTTTCTGCTATGAGTTAATCACAAGCAGGAGGAAGTGATGTCAGCTCTCTCAATTCTCAAATGGTGAAACCGAAAAAGTTCCATATAAAGATGAACTGATGTGCAACTCAAATTGTACAACTCAAATTGTACGTGCTTTTGGTTTGCATCACAGAGACGGTGATGAAGAAAGCTTGTTTGAAGGCTGAACATTTGTTGAACCACTCTGCCACCTATTGATTTTCCTACATCTCACCCAAAAGTCTGATTCACTGTGTCGACTCACTGAACAGAAATGTATGGCACTGTCAGCCGGCTGCAGATTCTTCACAGTCAGAGATCCACTCTCAGGAGCCGTTTTATTGATTTATGCACTTTTTCACCAAAAAGTGTGCGATTCTGTTACACATTAAAACTAGAATCTCAAATCAGTTGGTAAATGTTGGCAGGAAATAAAACCACCTCCATCTGGAGGTTAAACACATTCTTTTAAACATGAAGTTGGCGTTATTTTCTGTGGTAATAGACATGCAACAGATGCTGTCTATAGATTATAACTTGTATTCAACCCTTAAAGGGATAGTTCACCCAAAAATGAAAATGATCCCATGATGTACTCACCCTCAAGCCATCCTAGGTGTGTATGGCATTCTTCTTTCAGACGAACACAATCTGAGTTATGTTAAAAATGTCCTGGCTCTTCCCAGCTTTATAATGGCAACCCAGAGGGTAAATCATGGGCTAATTTTAATTTTCAACTAATACTATTCCTTCAATTTTGGCATATCTCAACTGTTTTGACATTATATTGGTTGTATGAGACTAAAGCTGTCTCTGATCTCTCATGCACAGAATGGTTTTGTACAGCACTCTCCAGCCTTTGACACACTGTGTTCACTCACTGAACAGAAATATATGGCACTGTCTTCTGGCTCTAGATCTTTCACTGTGAGAGATCCACTTTCAGCAACAGTTTTATGAGCTTCAGATTTATTCTGATCAACATCTCCAAATTCTGGCTTTTGATTAACAACAGTGAATACTACACTCACCTAAAGGATTATTAGGAACACCTGTTCAATTTCTCATTAATGCTATTATCTAATCAACCAATCACATGGCAGTTGCTTTAATGCATTTAGGGGTGTGGTCCTGGTCAAGACAATCTCCTGAACTCCAAACTGAATGTCAGAATGGGAAAGAAAGGTGATTTAAGCAATTTTGAGCGTGGCATGGTTGTTGGTGCCAGACGGGCCGATCTGAGTATTTCACAATCTGCTCAGTTACTGGGATTTTCATACACAACCATTTCTAGGGTTTACAAAGAATGGTGTGAAAAGGGAAAAACATCCAGTATGCGGCAGTCCTGTGGGCGCAAATACCTTGTTGATGCTAGAGGTCAGAGGAGAATGGGCCGACTGATTCAAGCTGATAGAAGAGCAACTTTGACTGAAATAACCACTCGTTACAACCGAGGTATGCAGAAAAGCATTTGTGAAGCCACAACACGCACAACCTTGAGGCGGATGAGCTACAACAGCAGAAGACCCCACCGAGTACCACTCATCTCCACTACAAATTGGACAGTTGAAGACTGGAAAAATGTTGCCTGGTCTGATGAGTCTCGTTTTCTGTTGAGACATTCAGATGGTAGAGTCAGAATTTGGCGTAAACAGAATGAGAACATGGATCCATCATGCCTTGTTACCACTGTGCAGGCTGGTGGTGGTAGTGTAATGGTGTGGGGGATGTTTTCTTGGCACACTTTAGGCCCCTTAGTGCCAATTGGGCATCGTTTAAATAACACAGCCTACCTGAGCATTGTTTCTGACCATGTCCATCCCTTTATGACCACCATGTACCCATTCTCTGATGGCTACTTCCAGCAGGATAATGCACCATGTCACAAAGCTCGAATCATTTCAAATTGGTTTCTTGAACATGACAATGAGTTCACTGTACTAAAATGGCCCCCACAGTCAACAGATCTCAACCCAATAGAGCATCTTTGGGATGTGGTGGAACGGGAGCTTCGTGCCCTGGATGTGCATCCCACAAATCTCCATCAACTGCAAGATGCTATCCTATCAATATAGGCCAACATTTCTAATGGATGCTTTCAGCACCTTGTTGAATCAAGGCCACGTAGAATTAAGGCAGCTCTGAAGGCGAAAGGGGGTCAAACACAGTATTAGTATGGTGTTCCTAATAATCCTTTAGGTGAGTGTATACTACAATAGTAATATACTCTGTAATATTATACAGTGTGTACTGCATGTCATTCTTGCAACTCTTCTATGTAACACTGTCTGTCTGTATATTTGAATGTATTATATGTGCCATTATTAGTTGTGCCACATTGCCACCTGTTGGCAAATATTGACAGTGCCATTTGTTTAAGTATAGTTTATGTACAGCACTTTAGCCTGTGACATGAATGCCATTTTTATCTGGCTCTAGATCTTTCTCTGTCAGAGATCCACTTTCAGAAGCACTATTCAATGAATATGAACACAGAGTTATAAATGCCATTTGTCAGGTGAGATCACATATTGAAAGAAATAAACACCAATAGATACACACACACACTGCTTTGAGTTTTTCAGTGTGCATTTTTTTTTTTTTTTTTTTTTTTTATGGCTTCAAGATCTTGAACGTGTGATTAAACCACTTAGAATTATTAACTAAAAACAAGTCGGCCCACCCTGCAAAATGATAATCTTTTAAATCCCCTTCTTCGTGTATTGCTATGGCATTATAATCACTGAACCACATGTCCAGGTGCAGAGTGGGAATGAGCAGCCACTGATACGCTGAAGCTTTCACATCACAGGTTTTTGTATCAGACAGAGGAGATTGTGAGCACTGTGTCATAAGCTGCACAGAAATACACTGCACTGTCATTCACTCTGAGGCTGTTGATACTCAGAGTCACATTATTTCTTCCATCTCCCTCCATTTTGATCTTGTCTTTAAATTCAGTCTCTGTGCTCTCTTGTTTAATATTAAGGTATCCCATGAGCTGAAGATCCATGATGCTCTGGCTTTGTTTGTACCACTGTACGACATCATAGCCTTGTACTTTGTGTGAACATTTGATCTCTGCGGGTTCATTTTCTTCGTTCAGGAGATCTGGAGGAGTCTGGATGACACTTTTACCAAGTATAGTCACTGTAGAGATGCATATAAATCAATAAACAATATAAAGCTGTGAAGAGCTCGTATATATCAGTGACACAGGCCCGGTTTTACAGACAGGGTTTAGATTAAGTCAAGATTAGACCTCAGTTCAATTAGGACATTTAAGTAGCTTTTATAAACGTGCCTTAGAAAGAAAAAAACATTACTGGTGTTAGTTTTGAGATGAAACGATGGCACTGACATATTTTAAGAGATCGCAGTGCAAGTTACTTTTCGTTAAAACTGCTGAAATTTTAGTCTGGGACTAGCTTAAGCCTCGTCTGTGAAACCGGCCAATAAAGTCTTAGCAATACACTAGTAGACTAGAAAGAGTTACCTGCAAGACACAGGACAAAGACAGAAACACGGACACAGGGAGCGTTACTCATGTCGTCTCTCTGCTGTTTGACTGCACTATGAGTTAAATGCAGGCGATGAAGGAAGTGATGTCATCTAGGGTGGCAGCTTTGTCGCCTCTATGCAGTGCTGAATTCAGAGCCGCACACTACTCTTACTATTTCTGCCATAGGAAGATATGGTAAACATCGTATGAGTAGAGTATATATGGTATTTTAAAGGGATAGGAAAGCATTGGCTTTCATTCCACAAGACTGTATGGCAGACTGCTGTTTAACAGCACCAGACTGCCCCCTTTTGGATGATATATTGATGTGATATGTGTACAAGGTGTTTTTGTGCATCTGGCTTCAGTGTTTGACACACTGTGTTTGCTCACTGAACAGAAATAGACGGCACTATCATCTGGCTGTGCATTCTTCACAGTGAGAGATCCACTTTCAGGAACACGTTTATAAACTTCAAATTTACTTTGATCAGAATCTCCAAAGTCTGGTTCGCCATAGCTTTTAGTGAGCATGATGAGTGTCAAACTCTCTCCTGTTTTCTGCCGGTACCAGTACATCTGACTGTGGTCAGCACCCTTATTGTGTGAGCAGTTCATCTGGGCAGAATCCCCCTCGAGTGTCCAAAGAATGGCAGGCTGTGAGACACCATCTCCACCTGAAGCACCTGCAAAATATGCTAAATGATTATTTCTCTATCAACACAATATAGTTATTCTGTTGTATTATTTGACATTGCAGTGCTCTGGATAAATAAACTGTACATTGAGTCCAACAAAGAGACAGGATTAGCAGAACAATGATCATGTTCAACGATGGCTAGGAGTGCACTGAATCATGGTCTTGAGAGATGTTAATACAGGGCATGAACAGGCTGCAAAAATGTGGGGCGGGAGCTTCCTTTCAGTTCTTGAGCTGTGACGTGAACTGAATTGATCACATGCTGCAGGATGTTAAGAAACACTTAAAGCAAGATTAGACTTACAGGTATTGTGTTTAGCCTTGGCACTGAATCAAAATCCACAGATGTGAAGAGGAACATGAATAAATACACTCGTCACAGAAACGAGCGGTTTAAACGAGGAGGTTTTTGTATCAGACAGAGGAGATTGTGAGCACTGTGTCATAAGCTGCACAGAAATACACTGCACTGTCATTCACTCTGAGGCTGTTGATGCTCAGAGTGCCGTTTTTCTCTCCATCTCCTTCCATTTTGATCTTGTTTGTGAATTCAGGCTCTTTAGTCTCATCTTTATAATAAAGGTATCCCATCAACTTTAAGCCCGACGTGTCCTGACTTTGTTTGTACCATAATATTAGTTCATAGCTCTGTATATTGTGAGTGCATATGATCACAGCAGATTCATCTGGACTCTTGATGAGGTTAGCAGGCGTCTGATCAACAGTTTTACCCAGACAGGCAGCTGTGGAGAAAAAAGAAACAGTTGTGTACAGTCATGTAAACGTAAATATGATTTTTAACAAGTGCATATTTGTTTATTACCTGTAAACATCATTATAGTTACAGATACACTAAGGAACGTGTTCATCATTGGGTGTTTTGCTGAGAATCAAAGGCACAAGCTGGAAGTGATGTCGGCTATACCGGTTCCTAACTGCTGTAACCTGAGAGAAATAATAAAGCGGGGACAATAAGATTCAGTCGACACGGAATGAGTTGTGCATAAATATCAGGACTGAGATCACAATGATGATGAAGTTAAAGATCATTCATTACAGTCACTTTATGCAAACAGACAGATTCAATGTTGAACCACACTGCCCCCTGTTGGTCTATAGTGGTCTCTTTTAAAACACTTGTGTACAATTCTCCTTAAAGTTTTATATGCTGTGAATGCTGACTGAACAGAAGAACTATATATGGCATATCAGATTCAGAGATTTTGAAGTCAGAGATCCACTGTCAGAGTGAATTCGCCAAAAAAAAAAGTGTTCTCAGTATCTCCATATTCTGGATCAGTGTAAGCGGTGGTGAATGCTATACTATACACTCACCTAAAGGATTATTAGGAACACCTGTTCAATTTCTCATTAATGCAATTATCTAATCAACCAATCACATGGCAGTTGCTTCAATGCATTTAGGGGTGTGGTCCTGGTCAAGACAATCTCCTGAACTCCAAACTGAATGTCAGAATGGGAAAGAAAGGTGATTTAAGCAATTTTGAGCGTGGCGTGGTTGTTGGTGCCAGACGGGCTGGTCTGAGTATTTCACAATCTGCCCAGTTACTGGGATTTTCATACACAACCATTTCTAGGGTTTACAAAGAATGGTGTGAAAAGGGAAAAACATCCAGTATGCGGCAGTCCTGTGGGCGAAAATGCCTTGTTGATGCTAGAGGTCAGAGGAGAATGGGCCGACTGATTCAAGCTGATAGAAGAGCAACTTTGACTGAAATAACCGCTCGTTACAACCGAGGTATGCAGCAAAGCATTTGTGAAGCCACAACACGCACAACCTTGAGGCGGATGGGCTACAACAGCAGAAGACCCCACCGGGTACCACTCATCTCCACTACAAATAGGAAAAAGAGGCTACAATTTGCACAAGCTCACCAAAATTGGACAGTTGAAGACTGGAAAAATGTTGCCTGGTCTGATGAGTCTCGATTTCTGTTGAGACATTCAGATGGTAGAGTCAGAATTTGGCGTAAACAGAATGAGAACATGGATCCATCATGCCTTGTTACCACTGTGCAGGCTGGTGGTGGTGGTGTAATGGTGTGGGGGATGTTTTCTTGGCACACTTTAGGCCCCTTAGTGCCAATTGGGCATCGTTTAAATGCCACGGCCTACCTGAGCATTGTTTCTGACCATGTCCATCCCTTTATGACCACCATGTACCCATTCTCTGATGGCTACTTCCAGCAGGATAATGCACCATGTCACAAAGCTTGAATCATTTCAAATTGGTTTCTTGAACATGACAATGAGTTCACTGTACTAAAATGGCCCCCACAGTCACCAGATCTCAACCCAATAGAGCATCTTTGGGATGTGGTGGAACGGGAGCTTCGTGCCCTGGATGTGCATCCCACAAATCTCCATCAACTGCAAGATGCTATATCAATATGGGCCAACATTTCTAAAGAATGCTTTCAGCACCTTGTTGAATCAATGCCACGTAGAATTAAGGCAGTTCTGAAGGCGAAAGTGGGTCAAACACAGTATTAGTATGGTGTTCCTAATAATCCTTTAGGTGAGTGTACAAGTTGAATTGAGTGATTTAAAAAAAAAAAATAATAATTAATGCAATTTTAATAATCAGAAGATACAATAACACACAAACAATCTTTCAGACGATAAACAAATGAGTCATATTATTGTATTTCTTAAATGCCCACTCACTCAGTATGAGGAAAACACACTGCACTATATTTCTTTGGCTGTTTGGCTGAAATATATCAACTTTTATTTAAATAAATGAACCTTGTTATAAAGAAGAATTATCTCAAAGATAAATGTTCATGACGTGGTATGAAATAAACCTAGTTTTGATGTCAGTTTGATATGATGTGTTCAGTACAGCTTCATGTATTCATGATGCTATACGTTCACACTTCTTTTTGTCTCAGTTGTAGATATTGCATCACTTTTGCACTAAGAAACATTAGTTTTACGCGTGTGAATGTAATCTCAAATCAGTTGTTGGTTAATGTGGGCAGGAAATAAAACCACCTCCATCTGGAGGGGAAACAATTCGGTTCCATCTCATTTCAGGAGAATTTTTAAATGCATAAATTAACATTGAATTCTTCAAATTACTCAACAAAATATCTCCATAATGTTAATAATGTTGTGTCTGCAAATCAAATAGTGCGACTGGCTTACAGTATAGATGTTTATTTGTACATTTCTGCCAACATGTTCTTTTACAAACTGAGGTTGAAGTTATTTTCTGTGATGATGGAGCATGCGATGAATGGTGTTGGTGTCAATAGACTATAACTTGTATTCGACCCATAATACTCCTAATCGTTTTGCCTTGGGTTTATTGGTTGTATGAGACTGCCACCTGTTGACTAAAGCTGTCTCTGATCTCTCATGCACAGAATGGTTTTGTACAGCACTCTCCAGCCTTTGACACACTGTGTTCACTCACTGAACAGAAATATGACATCTTACTTTAATGAGCTACAAATTAGTTTTTATCAGCAGCATCTCAAATTTCTGGATCTTCAGTGAAGTTTAAAATTTAATTTTAAACTGAAGATTTCAAATGACCGTTTTGGATTCCTTGACTTCAGGGCAGTAATAGACTCAGTGAAATAATGTTCAGTTCTCGCAGCTTAGACTGATTGTCAAGTTTTGAGTAAAGGAGGCATTTTGAATTACCATTGTGTTTGAAATGTACAATATTGCCTTGCTTTGATGGTTAGTAAAATCATCATTCTCTAAACTCGGTCCTGGAGGTCCACCGTCCTGCAGAGTTTAGCTGATCAGTGTCTTACTAGAAGTGCAATTGTCACAACGGTTGCTGGAGCATCAGAACCATTGCATGCGAAACCATTGCATCTGTTCTGCTGGACGAGTCCGTGTTGACTGCGTAAAACAGTGCATCCTTAGACTTCTTGGTATTTTATGTTACTACATAGTAAAGCACCTAATAGAAAATACACAAGAACTTAAATTGTGGTGTAATTTATGTAGGCTACTGATTATATTGTAAGGGTAAGAACTCGAAGTATCGTCGTAGTTTTCAGTCTGCCCACTGCCAGGTTTATCATTGATGAGTAGGGAACAGAGGGGAAATCCTCTTTGTTGAAGTATGATCCACAGCTACATTATGACAGGGATTATGACTACAGCACACAAAGAATGAGATTACATTTTTTGGCAAAGCAATGTCAAGTTGCACAAAAGACACAACAAACAAGATGACATTAAATAATTTACTTCCCTTTCTTGATTATACATGCTTTTGTATAAACTGGGGAAATGACCTGTACATCTATGTACAAGAAATATTACCACTTGAAAGAAAAAAAAAAAAGAAAAAAATACAATAAATATTAGCACATTATTTGAATGAGGAAGTGTTTGGACTGTGAAGCTAAAATGAGCTGTCATTTATCAATTTCGTGATGTACCAAACTAACATTTACTCACACGACCGCAATGAAGACAAAAATAACCTGTCAAACGAAGATATTGATATTCATGAAGAACAGAGAATTTCAACAATAAGGTAAACTATATAGAGAATTTGTGTCCATCTAAAGAAAGACTCATAAGACTTCTGAAATGCAGATGCTTAGGGAATGTCACTCGCGCTGATGCCGTCTTGACAATTGAAAAAAAAAAAAAAAAAAAAAAAAATGTCGTCATTTTTCTGGGATCAGTTAAATACAAAGTGCAAGTGGTAAATAATAAGCGCAAAACATTCCACATGTTTGAAGACTAGTTTCCACCACAGCATCTGTAAAGAGACACTACGCCATATTGTGCTACTGAAGCGTAGAAACCGATCCGGTGCGAATAAGAGTCACGCTCTTCCATTTCAATAGTTACGTGTGGTTGGGGAGGAGATGGTTACTAGAGTAGAAATTAAAAGAATGATGCTACAGATGGCTCCTTTTTGCCCTTTTGATAGTTTACAATAACTTGAGCGTTTTCAGGTTATCTTGACCGTTTCCTGTGAGATTCAAGACATTGCAGTCTCACCCCAAATTCAAAATAACAATGATATACATATTTTGCACAAAGAAAAATAAAACCTATTTTAGGATGTTTTTTCACTTATTCTTTTCATAAAATTAGACACAACACTTTAATTCTCAGTCTTTCACATAACATATTACATAATTCTTAGTAAGCTGTGAAGTGTATATATATCATAGCAGTAGTTGTTATTTTTTAACATTATAATAAGGGTCTTTTTTTTTTTATTCTTACTACTGTAATGTGTGTGGTGGGTATTAAAACAATACAAACTAAATGAAATGGCCCTGAAATAGACTTCATTGTCTTAGTGCACAATGCTGCTGCTTATTTTCTTCTGATTTTGGGGTGAAATATGAGCCTTTATATTTTATCGTGAGATTCTCCCTTGCATCCAACACAAGACGTCATGACGTAACCAACACAAGTCGCAATTTAAATTATGTGAATGCATTTGTAATAGACATGTTTAAAATTGAATGAGAAAACCCATGGCACAGAAATCGTTCCCCACAACACACTACACCATCTCATTTATAAAACAGATGAACATATAAACTATGACATGAAGGCACTACAAGGATGTTTGATGGGGGGCTGAGAAGAGACGAATCTAGTTAAATCTACTCCGGCGGGAGCTGTGCGTCTCCAGTTGTGCGGCTCGATGACTCCAGTTACATTAAATGTCCAGCACAAGTGCTGTTGAGAAAAAGCTCCAGTCTTCCTCTGATCCTTCATTTAGGGATTAGATTTGTGCTACCACAGCCTCTAGTGTCCGTCGCTCAGACACCAAGACCGCTTTAAACAAAAGCACAAGCAGCAAAAAAGAAAAACTGGTCTTATATGATCTTTACAGGCATTAACACACCAATACATCAAAGCCAGCACACATATTCTAGGCTGATGGGCCAGTATGAATATCAGCAGTAAATCAAATAAAAATAAAAAAACGGCTCACTCTTCACCCAAGCGCCATTTCTGGGACTCTTCCTGACGCGCATCTGGGTGAATCTGGTTTCTCATGACCCCCAGCACATTGGACGTTGCTTCTGTGGCAACGATGAGAGGTTTAACAACAGCTGGAGGAAGCTGCCGCAGCACTCCGCCCACAGCGCCCGTCATGCCCCTCTGTTCGTGCTCGCGTGTCGCCGTGTCATAAATGGTCAGGGCTGTGTCGGTAATGCCCTGCAAACAAAGTATATACCTCATGTCAGTCTGTTCACCCAAACATGAAAATTCTGTAATCAATTTGATGCTTCAAAAAGCTCAAAGTAATCCATTTGAATCGAGCAGTTTAGGACATGATCACTTTATCTGATGAACAGATTTAATTTAGGCTTTTATTCACATTTTTATGAGTTATTTAATACACAAACCTCATTGGTTCTCACACGTGAAACTAGCAAGTTTGAGCTTTTGTTTACCATACCTGTTCTCACTGAATGTGTGTTGATCTGTTACAGGTGAATAAAGCCTAGATTAAATCTGTTCATCATAAACTGACTGATCCGCTCAATTCACAGGGGTTACTCCTTTATGAACTTTTAGAAACTTTAACGGTTTGGTGTAATGGAGGGACAGAAATCTCTCAGGTTTCATTAAAAGCATCTTCATTTGTGTTTCAAAGACATGTGGATGAGTAAATGATGACAGCATTTTCAATTTTGGGTTAAGTAACCCTTAAAAATTCGAGATGAAGAGGCATTCATGACCAATTCAGATGGCAATTCTAAACTCTTTCCCTGCCAGCGTTTCTGAAAAGTTGCCAGCCAGCATTTTTTGACAATTTTAACAATTTCATAACCCACCCACAAAATTTGTATGAATATCTGAACATGCAATGTATCAAAAGAAAGAACAGAGAAAATTATATATACATGCATATTTTTTTTATTTTTAATCAATCTATTTGTGTCACAAACTACGTCTGGATCAGATTCAGAACGATAATCAAAACACAGATGGAGTAGATGGAGCTTTAGCTCGTCCTGGGTCGACATTTCACTCAGTAACATTAGGCACTTTTGATTTATATGATGTTTAATGTTTAGGGCTGCAACACCTAGTCGATTAAAATCAATAAGGAAAATCATTGATTAGTCGGGTCTGCCCTCAGCGCATGCAAAGCTTTCACAAGTTGCGCCAAATTACAGCCCTTAATAACTCATTTCTATGGACAAAATGCATCTAAAAATAGTAGAGTGGAAACTGATGCAGTACATGATCCAAGCGAATGCATTAGCGTTTAACACACCGTCACGTGCTTCGACAGATGCGCGTGCATCCTCAGAGCAAAACGTTCATTCTACAGGTCATCTGTAAATGCTACTAATTCACGCGAGTATTTCCATTTTGCGTTAAACTTCATTGAACGAGCGACGGCACATCAAACAGGCAGAACGCTGTCGAGAGAGAGACAATAAATATTCAGCACAAAAACATTCATTTAACTGAAATATTTGCTGTTGGACGCTAAATTTAGGTTTAAAAGACATGTAATGAGAGTAGTGACTGTAGAGGGATAACAGCGTGTGATTGAATATAAATGCAAGACGTTTCTTATAGCCTATTTACAGGATAAAGAAGTGACAACGGGTTACTGTGGCCATAGCAAATGTGTGTGTGTTCCTGCTCTTATCTGCTAACACTGAGGTTTTATGTGTTTTTCTTTAACATTTTAACGTAGGGATTTAAACTGGATTTTAACTTCCTATAGTAAGACCATGTTTTTTATGTATTGATTGGTATTTGTGTGGTTATACAAATGGTAAACTGCATTTAAAGCAAAACGTCTCGTTGCGTATGGTAACCCTCATTCCCTGAAGGAGGGAACGGAGACGTACGTCGAACGTGACCGACTGGAAGGGAACTATGGTTAATTTGTGGTTACCATGGAATAACTAATGTAACCCTGTTATTTATTTTTCTAAATTTTTTTGTTTGCTTTTTTTTTTTGTAAAACCATGTTTAATTTTTGTAAGGGAGACATTCACTTTGTTTTCTGACACGCTAGTTTAAAAGGACAGCATTGGCTGGGATGTGGAATAGTGAAAGCATAAAAAAGAAATTCATCAATTAAATCAAGAAAAAAAAAAAATTTCAGCCAACTAATCGATTATCAAAATAATCAGCTGCAGCCCTATTAATGTTGATGATCATGTTATTTTATATGTGCATCTGCTTACATATGCTATCACTTGTTTCGATCAGGTGATTCTGTACTCTTTCAGAAGATGTGTAATAGCGCCCCCTACCGTAGAACAGTGAAAACGCTGTCAATCGCAGAGAAAGAGTGAAAAATGCTAGTGAATTGTGCAATTGGGAATGTGCATTAAGTCAGTCAGTCATCTTCAATTTCATTCAGGATTAAGTGTATATTGAGTCAAATAAGGGCACAAAGTGCTCATACCTCTTTCACTACGCTGTATGCCTTGGCCACCCCCTCTCTGAGGTCCACTGGCTGATGGGCCAGACAGTAATGAGAGTACCGTTTAATCTTTTTGCATTCCTTCTCATCTGGCACTGGAGACACCATGTCATAAGCCGTCTCAGCAGCCGCCTACACAAAACAGATCACAAGTCATTTATATACATGGAGAAGTAGAGCGAATTATGTTTGCTGTGATCAGTATGATTAATACATCCATATTCCTCTGCCATTCTCATATGTTGATGAAAACATTCACGCACGGTCTGTCAGCCCAAAAAGTCAGTTTACCTGTATTGTTCGCACCATCCGATTGGTGAGCTCCAGAGCGGCCATTGCAGTGGATGTACCGAAGGAAGCTGTGCCCCGCTGGAAGCCACGCACTATTCTTCCATCCTTACGGTACTGCTCAATGGGCAGCCAGACTAGATCCCTAAAACCCTGAACTATAGTTGCAATAAAGATAAAACATATTTGATCAATAGCACTTTGACAAAAGTACTTTTTATTCAATCGCAGATGGGATAATGAATGTGTTGTGCTAACCTAGCTGCACCAAGGAATGAATGGGCCCAACGCCTCCCAGAAGCCCCGGCAACTGGTTCTTCTTTATGTCATTCAGCCACTCATTAATGGCATATGAAAAGAGTTTGTCAACACCCAACAATCTGGGGAAAAAATATATTAGATAGAATAAACAGGCTCAAATACACTTGTGAGGTAAATATAATAAAATAGGGCTGGGTAAAAAAAAAATTGATTTCTCATTTTTCTGAACCGATATCGATTCTTAAATCCCAAGAATCCTGTTTTCAGATGAACTCACTATTTTGATTTAATGGATGGGAGGCGCGCTACAATCTTTGTGCTTTTGTTACTATTGATATGACACAGTCTCGGATTTCAAATTGCATCCATTTTATTACGAAATTCAAAAACATGAATACCGTTTTGGCACCGTGGCGTGAGATTGCTCTAGCGCAGTGCGCACGTGAACTGTTACTGGTATTAAGGCAGAAGAGAAGATCAGTGCGAAATAAACATGAATGAGCATCTGAAAGTGTTAAGATACAGTACAGCTTACTGAAATCCGTATCATGTCACATGGAATCGCTCAGTGTTTCAACCGTGGAAAGACGAGAGTAAAAAAGCTTGTAAACAATGTCATGTAACCATGTCCAGTGTCCATAAACATCCAGAAAAATGTACTCGTGATATGGGGCATACATTTAGCATACCTAATGTTCATTATAATGTTTAACGAGCTTCAATATTTAATGCATGTATGAATAAATCTGGCAAGTTTTTACGACGACCACCATTTAAATGTTAATCATTACATTTCAAAAAATGATTTGGAGTAGAAATGTAATTGATTTGTATACAAACACTTGAATTACACAATTTTATAATTATAATATTAACTTTACAGTTAATTTTTTACCTTCAGTATTATAGTACACTACAACTGACACCCATAGTTTACGGCACATTTTCTGAAATCTGAACTGATGCTATGTATTGTACCTGATATATCCAAAATAATCCATGCTGCATTGAAATCGAATCAAGAAATGTGTGCCAGTACCCAGCCCTATAATAAAACATTTTGATTTTTCTTACCCTTGTCTGTAACATAGGCGCCGTAATTTAAGCTCTGAGCAGTTGAGTTGTGTCAGTCCAATCACAATACCAGCAAATGTGCCCTGTCGAACAGGACACAAACATTATATCATATACAATTTTTTCATTGTGTATTTACTAAGAGCAAAGTAAATCTACAAGCTTGTTTTGTAGCCAAGTATTGCCCAGTGCTTTATAGTTAGATGAAAATACAACAAACTGTTTACACTACACCATTTTCAACTTAAAAACGGGAACCTTTTTATGCATTTTGGCCCATTTTGGGAAATGGAACAGCTTTCAAAAGTGCGCATTTTTGAAACCGATACGTTAATGTCCCTGTGTAAACTACAAAAATGTGAAGTGGTGAAAATAACGTGTTTACCAAAAGAGTAAGACAATTTGTTGACCTTTGTATTTTGTAGATCGCTCACCTGCTCCATGGCCATGTGTTTTCCATGGTAGTCTAATCGAATTGGCACCTCTGAAGTGAATCGGAACTCTCTGGCGAACGACATAAGCAAAATACATTTTGCTTTGCAGTTGATTCACCCCAAAATCATTAAAGTTGTTCAGGTAGGAGTTAATGTTTAATGTAGATCAGGGGTGTCCAGAGTTTATTTCTAGCCCTAATTAAACATGTCTGAAGCTAATCCAGGTCTTCAGGACCACTGGACAGTAGCCCTCCCTGAGTAGGATTGGACACCCCTGTTCCTCTCACACACCTGAAGAATATGGGCTGGTCTGTGAAAGATGTGGCGGCAGTGTCTGTCTCAGCAGTGCTGTCTTGGCTGCAGGTGCGGACGAGGCTTGGACTGGAGCGGCTTTGTGTTGGCACTGATATGATGGGAGCAGGGTCTTGAGCCGATGCACCGTTGTACTTGGAAAAACTACAGGAAACTTCCGGGCCAGAAGGCTTCTTCATTGACACACAGAATGCTACAATACAAATCAATAAATGGTCACGGAAGAAACTCTGCATGCCAAGCAAACAGAAGTGCACAGGAAACTCAATTTGGTCAACTTGATAATTAGTTTCAATAGTTTTGTCAGCATAAATAAAGTACATGCAAGTACACTGTATATTGACAGTCAACTTTTCTTAAAATCATTTAGCTTTCTATATATGTGAGTGAGCCTAAGGTCCTCACAGTTTATATTTGGCATATTGAGTGTTACCTTCCTGCTCTGGTGGGGAAAACAGTTCAACATCTGCTGCCAGACTGGTGAAGAAGTTCTTCAGGAAGAACAACGCATCCTGTACAGAAAAAAAGGGATGAAAATGAGGGGTACCAGTGACATTTAGGGTGTGTTCACGCTTGGTTTGTGTGGTTAAAAAAAAAAAAAAAAAAAAAAAAAAAAACATTTAGTCCTGGTCCACTTAGCATTGGCATTTTAACACCAAATTTAAAAGATACGACCCTTAAGGCATTGGGATATGTTCACAACCTGCTTGGTCGGCTTTTATTACATATGTCGAACATCCAGATGGCAACGTTCACATTTATTCAAATGAACTGCACTAGCAGAGCAATCACACCAGGGTTCGTTTTAATCCAACCAAACATGGCAAGTGTGAACACCCTTAATCATCAGTCTGAACTACACTGTTAAAAATATGATTTAAGGAGAGTTGTTGAACAGTTCTGTACCTGATCAATGTTCAGACGAAGGGGCATTAGTGACACACGTAGACAGCACTCCTGAGGTCCCTGTCCAGCTTCCGGACACACGTGTAGAGCTCTGATGGTCAACTGATATACACGGACAGCACATGTTCATGATGGCATTTGATATTTTAGAAACCACACAAACCACCTGTAGATCATGAAATATATTAGATCATTATCTGTGTATTTGATCGCACCATGTTGGAGTGAGCTTTCCTGGGCATCTCTTTACTGGAGTACAGGTAGAGGAACTTGTTCATCATGGAAGAGGCCAGCCTGTCTCGTATCTCCAGATCCTGCACCGAGAACACCTGTCTGGACACCGGCTGCTCCGTCAAAACCCCTGCCTCTGGAGCCATTTGAGGATACACCTCATGCTGGAACCGTACCTAAAAAAATTAAAATAAAAAAAAAGACATGAAGGATCATAGTAACAAACCATCTAATAATCCAATTCAGAAAAATCAAATACTCTGATTATACCACAGGGCAGGTGAAGGCTTGATTCTGAGTGAATGTTCTAACTAAAGGCGTGCAACTGTTTTCCAGTAAATGCACAGCTACGTAGTAGTTCCAGGTCTGTCGACCACTTTACAGTTGCATATCAATTTGCCAAATTATTTCAAAAGGTCCTTATGGTCAAAAGCACTGTAAAATAACCATCATCCACAACGACACTGACTGACAAAGCAAACAAATATAACAAACAACAGGATAAAAATAAATGTATACATTTTTCCCACTAAATTACCATCTATTTTATTTTATCTAATGAAAGCTTTCTTTCTCTCTCTCATTCTACATGCAAACACATAGGCATGTTGTACAAACGCACACTCAGATGGGAACATTTCAAAGCAGTTAACTAATAAAAATAAAAACTAGGTCTGCTAAAAGTGTGTGTGTAGAAAATATTTTTTATGTTCAAATTACTAAAATGAATATGCATTCCACTAAAATAACACTGATATAGATTGGCAGACAGATTATTACAATTATAAAATGTTTTATTATCTTCATATATTAAAGGGTTAGTTCACCCAAAAATTTCTATTCTGTCATTAATTCCTCACCCTCATGTCATGCCATACCTTCGTAAGACCTTAGTAAGACCTTCGTTCATCTTCAGAACACAAATGAAGATATTTTTGATGCAAACTGTGAGCTCCCTGACCTTCATAGACTACTTCCTTTCTGGACCTTGAAAGTGTTCATTAAATTGTAAAGACATCGTTAAAATAGTCCATGTGACTCCAGTGGTTCAAGCTAAATGTTATGAAGCGATGAGAATACTGTTTGTGCACAAAAAAAACACTTCTACACAGTTTAGGTTGTTAACAGTGCAGCGCTTTCGAGGCAGCCAATGCCGTTCACGTGAGCACCATGATGCATGACGCAGGGGTTGCACTGTATTTACAACATAAACAGCTTACGAGACTGGCACAGACTAGAAGAAATTGTTGAATAAAGTAGTTATTTTTGTTTGTTTTCACTTCATAACATTAAGGTTGAACCACTAGTCACATGGATGATTTTAACGATGTCTTAATTACCTTTCTGAGCCTTGAAAGTGTTCATTAAATCGCTCAGAGAGCTCTTTCATCAAAAATCTTAATTTGTGGGTTTGGAACGACATGAGTAATTAAAATGACAGGATTTTCATTTTTGGGTGACCTAACGCTTTAAGCACTAGATTCGCCTGCCTACTTAATATATAAACACAAATAAAGTGCTCAAACGTTTCTCTGACCTTACTGAGCTGAATCTCCATCAGAACATCATGGTTTCTGCCCCATCCTCCTCCAGCACGGGAGCCTCTTCTCACCTGTCTTACAGGAGTCTGTGATGGAGAGCTGTGAGGAGTGCACCTACACACACAAACATGCTCTCTGAAAACATGTAATTTTTATATGAAGCATGATTTTGAATCAAGAGTGGCCCAACTCCAAATATGTACCCTTGACTGCGAGCTGGTGATGAGGACAGTGCGCCACCACCAAAGTCCTTTCCTCCATAGAGGTGCCACACCACAGAGATCTCTTTGACCAGGTATCTGATTTCCGGCACAGGGAAATGAAGGGGCCCCCTAGTCGAAGTGCTGCCCTCCACGGAGACACTGAAATGTTCTTCCTTCACCAGGATAGGTTCAGAGGTTAGCTTCTTTACCACAGGCTCCTCATCACGTTCCTGATAGACAAAACACTTTGATCAAGTAATGCATACAATAATTAAGATCGCCACTTTAAACAGTTCACCCAAAAATGTGAACAGCAGCTTGAATTTTAGTCATTTGTTCACACAAAGCTATTCTATGTCTTCAAAAGAATAAGAGAAGTGCATATGTATATGCTTTTACCTTTTTATAAATGCATTTCTGCCTGAAATATGTATGAAATGAAGATCTCACCTCGATCCTAGAGCCTGGCGTGTCCAGGATGCAGAAGTCATCAGAGTCGTGGAGCACAGAGGGGGCAGGAGGAGAGATGAGTGGCGAGTGCAGGGTTGGGTACGTGGGGCTCGGGTCCTGCCCCAGGTTTCCACTCTCATCAGGGAAAAGGAAGAGATCAGAACGGGGCGGCTCATGATCATGTGAAGGGTCATCGTTGATACCTATACAAAAAGGCAGATTCAATGCGAGACGTGTTATTTTAGTATTAATTCATATACTATTATAGTATTTATTAATATTTTGAATTAGCGGCTATATTTTTACATTTGAGTTTTTTGTAATTTCATTGTGTGCTATTCTCATTTTTAGCTTACTTTTTTTTTTTGACTAGTTTATTTTTTCTTGAAAATAAGAGCTCTCGGATTTCATCAAAAATCTAAATTTGTGTCCCAAATATGAACGGAGGTCTTGTGGGTTTGGAACAACATGAGTGCGAGTAATTAAGTGATGTCACACGTTTTTTAGGCCAAAACATTTGTCACATACAGCAAACATCTCCTCGCTATCCGCTAGCTGCCTGTCCACTGAACACACTGTAAAAAAACCCGGTCTCTGTAGTCCGCATAAGCTCCACAAACTGCAACCAAAACAAACGTGGGCAGTCTGGACCACGAAACATAATAAACAGTGCTCCAGCCAATAGCCGACAAGATTGATTTCCACCCCCAAAATCATTCTTGTCGGCTATTGGCTGAAGCACTGTTTATTAGGTTTAAAATGTTTTGGCCTAAAAACACGTGACATCGACTTTAAATTACTGAATTTTCATTTTTGGTTAAACTAACCCTTTAAGCACTAGATTCATCTGCCTACTTAAAAAAAAACAATATATAAACAAAAAAATACATTTGAGCACTTTTTTTTGTGAGTAGTTATTTTTTTTGTCCTCAATGCTGTTACTCACAAATGCACTCTCAGAAAACCCTGTGAACAGAACGGGACTGGACAACTAGTTTGTCGCGTCATACAGTGCAAGAGAGCCACTCTGCGCTGCGCAAACCTGTGACTAACATGTATTGCAATTTTGTGTGTGCGGTTTGGCTTTCAGTAACTTGTAGCGATGATGATATAAGCTGTGTCATTTTGCTAAATAAAGATATTGTGCTATTCTTGTGACAGGATCATTTTATTATGTCTTATTCCGTCTGTATCATCTCAGTGAGCCTTTATGAGGGTTTCCCCATGTTTCAGTGTGGAAGAGAACATTTTGGAAAATGCTTCAAAACACTAGTGTGTAACACTGGCATGTTATTCCAAAGATAAAAATTATCTGATCAAAATATAACTCTGTCCACCTATGATACGACTTTCCTTTTCTGCTGATGTTACTACCTCCCCTTTAACTACCGGGCTCCATTCAGCTACATAACGGCAACTTTTAACAATCCAGTCAATTACTGATTGATATTATTAAGCTTCACTTAGAAATAAATCTGATTATATATTAGTAAAAATGGATGGCAAATGTTGTTTAATGTATGGTTTTAAAATAAGTGCCAGACTGAGAAATTTGGAAAAGCCAATCGCCACAAAAAACAAGAGTAGAGTCTGACCGTTCTGTTGTAGCATATGGCTCTGCAGGCTGTCGGTCTCTTCCATAGCATCACTCATCAGATCCTGAAGAATCTGCTGCTCCGCTTCAGGAAGTAGAGGAGCCGGAGCTGGTGGGCGGCTCACTGCTTCAGTCTAGACAACATTAAATGATAACAATAGCTCAAATACTTGATTACTTTGATAGTGTGATCTTAAATATCAAGTATGATGGAATGTGTCATTGTCGGCATGTTAAAGGATTAGTTCACCGAAAAATGAAGATTATCCCATAATTTACTCATCCTCAAACTATCCTAAGTGTATAGGAAAAAATATCCAAGCTTTATAATGGGAGTGAATGATACCTTAGATTTTGAAGCCCTAAAAGGCACATCCATCCATCACAAAAGTAATCCATACGGCTCCAGGGGCCAATAAAGGCCTTCTGAAGTGATGCGTTATCCATATTCATATCTATATAAACTATAATCACTGGCTTCCAGAAGAGCACTTTGCACTTCCGCATTCATCATGCGTCGAGGATAGAGCAAAGCAAAACACCAGTCACGAATTTGAAGTCTAAAATGAGAATTTTTAACGAGAAATGTTGAGAATTTCGATATAAGAGAAGGAGGAGCTTAAGTTTGTTGCCCTATTTGTTTGAACCGCGAGAACCTAACCTACTCTCACCTAAGCTTAAGCTACATCCCACGTCATGCGTCAGGTCAGAGGTCAATCTTACGCCGGAACTAGACTCGCATACGGCCGTTACTGGAAGCCAGTAATTACAGTTTATAAAGTTATAAATATGGATTTCTTACAAAAGAAAAACAAGGCTTTGGATTACTTTTTTGATGGATGGATGCACTTTTTTTGGTCTTCAAAATCTAAAAGGTACCATTCACTCCCATTATAAAGCTTGGAAGAGCCAAGATATTTAATATAATTCTGATTGTGTTTGGCTGAAAGAAAAAAGGTCATACACACCTAGGATGGCTTGAGGGGGAGTACATTTTTGCATGAACTATCCCTTTAACACAGATTTTCAATTGAACTGACCTTCACCCTTTGTTTAGTGCTTCTGCGTTTGGCCTCCAGTCCAGAAGGGGGCAGTAGATCTCCATAGCTGGCTATATACTGAATAAGGTTCATAAGAGCAGCACAGGAGTCTGAACAGGTGCGGATGTGAATAACATCACTTGAGCAACGCAGCTCAAACCTTGGCTCCGTCTACAGAGACATAAATGCCACGAGATAAAGACATTACAACATTCTGCATGGGAGTAGACAATTTGTTTTAAAAAAGGACTTTCATACCATTTTGCCATCTGCTCCTGGTTTGACTGCAGTGATCCTCAGTTCCAGAGTCCCCATATCAACCACCTGCACATAGTCTGAAAACACAAAAATAAGGAAATGAAGCCAGAGTGCTTTGTAGACATACACGGCTGTGCGGTTTCAGAATATAACTCCTCACCTCGTGCCAGATTAACAGACACAGCGTTGATCTTGTCAGACAGAAACAATACAGCTTCATCTAAAATTATTCTATAAAGGGAAGAAAGCATAAACGAATAGAGAAAAGTAACTAGGAAATGTTCAGTTATAGACAGAAAAAGAAAAAAAATGTTGCGTCAATGTCAGTTTTTACCTCAAACTGGAGGAGGAGTGATCTAAAGAGACACTGCTGGAGATGCTAAAGGTCTCCACCGTCAGCAGGGATCTCACAGGTAAATACAAAGGTCTAGAGAGAGAAAACCACGGCTTAGATTCTAATGGCCTTTTAATAGAAAAGCACAATAAATACATTCTGTGCAGATTATGACAATTTAATTCTAACATCTAAATGTTAAAACAAAGTTGAATTATTATTTTTTTTTAAACATCACAAACACCTTTTACAGTAACGTTTGTTACATTCTAAATAAAAAAAGGTTAATTCATCCATTGTAAGCATCCCAACAGTTTTAGGAAGCACTGTTTTCTCTTCCAATACATCATCATCTATCCAGTATTTAAAAAGACAGTGCTTGAATCAAACTAAATGCATCACCTATAATCCAGGGAGCAGCTCCATAGATGCAGGTGAAGGGTGGACACAGATGAAGGGGGTGTGTAGCCAAGCACCGGCTCATCTGACACATTTAAAAAGTCGACTATCTACAGTGGAAAGACAACCAATAAGGTTTGGCAGAGATACATTAACTAGTCTTAAGCCCTATTCGGACAGGACTAGTTTTCTAAATGACGTTCGACATCTGTGATTTCATGTACCGATTCGGACGGGACTAACATCATTACTGAGGTGGGAGCGTGTGTTTTCTAGACATGGCCATTACAGACAGTCATGTGCTGTGCTTGCATGCATCACGTATGATTTATGTCTCTTAATTATTATTTGTTAATATAATTTTAATTTATTATAAAAACTAAGTAAAGTTTATAGCAGTGGCTGTTTATAATAAACTTCCATAAGTGAACAGTTCATTTCTCTTATCTGATTCTGTTATTAAAAAAACAAAAACGCATGATTTGGCTCTATTTACTTATAGTATATGTTATTTTTTTTCGTCGAATACCATCCATATTGACACAAAATGAAAGCATGCTGAAGGGTGGTGTGCAAACGGTAGCTCAGGTAGGTCAAAAACACATGAGCAGAAGCATCAGCAATCACAGACAGTCGCATTCGGACGGGAATAGATTTCTCATAGGACCGCTGAGTTTGCCGAAAAATAGTAGGTCATTTGCTCCGGAATTTTTTACAGAGGTTGTGTGAGAAAACACTGACTTGGCAGATCCGGATGGGATTAAAATCATGACGTACGTCAGTGAAACATGAATTTCTCTAACGTCCCCCTGGAAAACGAGTCCCGTATGAATAGGGCTTTAGACAGAAATTAATCAGATTATTAATAGAGTTATTCATCACTACAACATTTTAAGATGCAATCCAGCATTCCATAGCCCACAAGCGCTTCTATTTCAGGTGATTTGCATGAAGTTTTGTATATATAATATATTATTATTATTATTATTATTATTATTATTTTTACCTGGTCATACCAGCCCAGACTTGAAGGCACCACTCTGTGCTCCAGCGTGACTCCCCTCATGCCAATGGCAATGAGAAACTCCTGAAAACACAGAGACATGCAGACAGATCGAATTACAAGTTTAAAAATCACAAACACCACAGAAGAGTTAATGCTTTTTAAAAAGAAGCATGCATTTATTTGATCAAAAATACAGTAACAAACAGTGATATTATAACATAGAATAATTTTAAATAACTCTTTATTTATTCCTGTGATGTCAAAGCTGTATGTTCAGCAGCCATTGCTAAAGTCATCAGTGTCACATGATCCTTCAGAAATCAGTCTAATATGCTGATTTGTTCCTCAGGAAACATTTCTTATTAACAATCTTGAAAACCGTTGTATTGCTCTATTTTTTCAGGATTCTTTGATGAATAGAAAGCTCAAAACAGCATTTATTTGAAATAGGATTTGGTAACACTTTATTTGACAGTGTCCTTGTTACACGTTACATGTACTTACATAGTAATAACAGAAAAACTGCACAATTACATGCAGCTAACCCTCAACCAAACCCTAACCCTATAGTCAGTACATGATGTAGTTAATTAATATTACTCAGAACTTAAATGTATAAGTACACTGTAACAATGACACCTTACAATAAAGTGTTAAACCTAGAATTGTTTTGTAACAAATGTAAGAAAGTCTTTAGTGTCACTTTTGATCAAGATTCAATTTTATTTGATTCAGATTTAAATGCACCCTTCCTGGATAAAAGTATTAATTTCTTAATAAATAAAAAACACTCACCCCGTACTTTTAAACAGACAAATGCTGCATAAATTACTATGCCAGTTATGCGTCCAGTACCTTGACATTGCGCTCGGTGTTGTGGGAGGAAATTTTAACAGCGACAGACAGCATGCTGTGGGGCTCCAAACTGAGCCCTTCAGAGGGAGACGCTCTCTCTGGGGCCGATTCAGACGCATACATAACAGGCTCCAGCCAATGAGGACGCATCCTGCAGGGCAGATTAACACTCCACTCAGGGGCATCACCGTCCACCGTGCCTGAGGAATTAGATTTTTTTTTTTCACATTTGTGTATCTAAGTAATCATATACTTAAGGAAAATTAGAGAAAAATATCAAACAAATAATAAAGCACTGAGAGAAAAAAAAAAAAAAGGAAGCAGGAGCATATATTTCTGTTTACACAATAACGTACCAGGAATCTATATACAAACCCATATACTATATACATTCCAAAAAACACTGTACAAATTGTGAATAAAAAAAAGAATGCAATGACGTGGAAGGTTAAAATTTTAATATTTTATTCAGAATACAACATAGATGACACATCAAATGTTTAAACTCAGAAAATGTATCATCTTTTAAATAAGGGAAAATGGCCATGTTTCCCACTGTGTGGCATCCCCTCTTCTTTTTCTAACAGTCTGCAAACGTCTGGGGACTGAGGAGACAAGTTGCTCAAGTTTAGGAATAGGAATGTTGTTCCATTCTTGTCTAATACAGGCTTCTAGTTGCTCAACTGTCTTAGGTCTTCTTTGTGGCATCTTCCTCTTTATGATGCTCCAAATGTTTTCTATGGGTGAAAGATCTGGACCGCAGGCTGGCCATTTCAGTACCCGGATCCTTCTACACAGCCATGATGTTGTAATTGATGCAGTATGTGGTCTGGCATTGTCATGTTGGAAAATGCAAGGTCTTCCCTGAAAGAGACGACGTCTGGATGGGAGTATATGTTGTTCTAGAACTTGGATATACCTTTCAGCATTGATGGTGCCTTTCCAGATGTGTAAGCTGCCCATGCCACACGCACTCATGAACCCCATCCCATCAGAGATGCAGGCTTCTGAACGGAGCGCTGAGAACAACTTGGCTTGTCCTTGTCCTCTTTAGTCCGGATGACATGGCGTCCCAGTTTTCCAAAAAGAACTTCAAATTTTGATTGGTCTGACCACAGAACAGTTTTCCACTTTGCCACAGTCCATTTTAAATGAGCCTTGGCCCAGAGAAACGCCTGCGCTTCTGGATCATGTTTAGATATGGCTTCTTTTTGACCTATAGAGTTTTAGCCGGCAACGGCGAATGGCACGGTGGATTGTGTTCACCGACAATGTTTTCTGGAAGTATTCCTGAGCCCATGTTGTGATTTCCATTACAGTAGCATTCCTGTATGTGATGCAGTGCCGTCTAAGGGCCCGAAGATCACAGGAATCCAGTATGGTTTTCCGGCCTTGACCCTTACGCACAGAGATTGTTCCAGATTCTCTGAATCTTTGGATGATATTATGCACTGTAGATGATGATAACTTCAAACTCTTTGCAGTTTTTCTCTGAGAAACTCCTTTCTGATATTGCTCCAGTATTTTTGGCCACAGCATTGGGGGAATTGCTGATCCTCTGCCCATCTTGACTTCTGAGAGACACTGCCACTCTGAGAGGCTCTTTTTATACCCAATCATGTTGCCAATTGACCTAATAAGTTGCAAATTGGTCCTCCAGCTGTTCCTTATATGTACATTTAACTTTTCCGGCCTCTTATTGCTACCTGTCCCAACTTTTTTGGAATGTGTAGCTCTCATGAAATCCAAAATGAGCCAATATTTGGCATGACATTTCAAAATGTCTCACTTTCAACATTTGATATGTTATCTATATTCTATTGTGAATAAAATATAAGTTTATGAGATTTGTAAATTATTGCATTCCTTTTTTTGTCCCAACTTTTTTGGAATCGGGTTTGTAGATAATTACATAAAACTTAACTGAAAAAAAAAATTATAGGTAAAAGAACACTTTTGTTTACCGTGGTGATAGAGGCAGGCCTGAGACGTGTGGAAGCAGACATAATGCTGGTCTTTATACCCTTCATGCTGCGTCACGCCAAACAGTGTCCCGTTTTTCACCTCCATCCAGAATTCACCATGTTTTTTTGGTAACGCACTATTATCATCCTGCTGGAAGTATTAGCATTTATTCCATAAAGCCATGGCTATATATAATGACTCAATATCGAAGCACTATCTTTGCGATGTTGACGTAGTACCTTTAAGTGTGTGCGCAGAGCCAGCAGGCCGTGGTTAACAGACAGGACGATGGAAAAGAGGCTCTGAGAGTTCTTAGGCTGCATCTTACTCCTCTTCTTCCTTCTGTTCCTATAGCCCAGTTCAGCAGGGGTGTAATACTGCAGGAACTCCTCCTCAGAACCACTATCTTCCTCTTCACACACATAATGGGAAACAAATCCACAACAAAAGACACAGGATGTCAGATGAAATTATTACCTGAAAATAACATCTTTCCAAGAATAAGTGCTGGCAATAGTATCAAAAAAGCTTTGTCGAGTCTGATATTAAACATTCAATTGAACAGAAGGGGAAATGATCTTTACCCTCAGGGCCAGTAGATCTAAATGGACTGAAGCTGTCTTTATTGTACGTGTTGATGAGCTGACTGGCTACAGACAGACCCACGCCATATGGGATGTTCTCCACTGTCTCGACTGGAGATGGAGCCGTGGGTTCCCATAGCAGCAGATCGTTATTAATCCTGGTGGGGAGAGAGAACATGGTAGCTAAAACTAACGAGAACATGAATATGAAGTTTGCTGATGTAGATTTATAAGACAAAGCTGTGATTTTATTCATGCATTAATAATAAATTACCTGTTGTGTAGTTTCTCATAAAAGTCTTTATTGGGCAAAGAGAGCTGCACGTTAGGGAAAAACAGCTCGAGGATGTAGCGGGAGTTGCTCATGGTTTTATCTTGGAATTCCGTCATCTCCACCACGTCTCCTGGGATGACCATCTGCGCAAAGTTATTATACATGATTAATAATTACTTTTCATTGCTGTATTGATCCATAATGGGTGCATGTATTTTTCTTAACATAAAAAATACTATTATATTACATTATATATATGGTAACACTTTACAATAAGGTTTTGTTTGTTAACATTAGTTAACTAACATTAACAATGAACAATACTTCTGCAGCATACTTATTAATCTTAGCTGATGTTCGTTTCAACATTTAAATCTTAAATTTAAAAACCCCATTTAAATCAAAAGTTGTATTTGTTAACATTAGTTAAGGCACTGTGAATTAACATGAACAACTCTATTTTATTAACTAACATTAACAAAGATTAATTAATGTTGTAAGAAATGCATTGCTCACTGTCAGTTAACACATTACAATAATGCCTTATTTATTAACATTAAAGTGTTACCTATATATTATGTGCTGTCAATCAATAAAAATCACACATTTTTACTGTAATTAATCACGATTAAAGTTACTGCGCACTTAAAGGGATAGTTCACCCAAAAATGAAAATGACCCCATGGTTTACTCACCCTCAAGCCATCCTAGGTGTGTATATGACGTTCTTTTTTCAGACGAACACAATCTGAGTTATATTAAAAAAATGTCCTGGCTCTTCCAAGCTTTATAATGACAGTGAACGGCAGCCCAAAAAAAGTGCACCCATCCATTATAAACGTACTCCACATAGCTAATCCATATTTAACACGTTATTAAGTAACATATCTAGCTTCCACCAGACCACCTTTGGTATTCAACTTACGAAGAAAGTGTAGCACCTATCGTATTTTAAAATGCTTACACTACGTCTGACGTCATCGTTGCACCAGTTACGTCTTTTTCGTAAGTTGAATACGGAAGGCGGTTCAAGAAGGCCTTTATTAACCCCCAGGAGCTGTGTAGAGTACCTTTATCAGGGATGGATACACTTTTTTGGGCTTCAAATTTTGGGCTGCCATTATAAAGCTGGGAAGAGCCAGGACATTTTTTAATATAACTCAGATTGTGTTCGTCTGAAAGAAGAACGTCATATACACACCTAGGATGACTTGAGGGTGAGTAATGTTAAAGGGATAGTTCACACAAAAATGTTCAATCCAAATTAATGTAGAAACAACAAAAGACAGTATATTTTAAATATTTGATCTAACAGGTAGCAAATACTGAAATTAAAAAAAGTTATCTAACACTTCACAGTCTTTACTGCAAATAGATGAATCCTTATTAAAGCTACAAAAGTTCAGTCAAGAGCAGTGAGTGAGTTTCTCTTTGTCTTTTGTTCTGTGATTTACATTAATGACAGAAATCACAGCAGCAGGTTTATTAGACTGTCACTTTAAGACCTGACGCACATGACTCGGATCCAGATTACAGTCATTTAAGGCTTTATTTAACTATTTAAGACTGTGCTTGAGGCTACTAGACAAAGCAGACATTTTGGCATACTTTTGTGCATTTTTGTCCGTTCAAGCGTGAAAGAGAACTCAATGCGGCCAGACGCTGTCTGAAGCGGCTTTCTGTGTGTGTGTGTGTGTGTGTGTGTGTGTGTGAGACCCAGACAGGAGATTAACAGACACAGTAGCGCAGCCAAAAGGATGACAGAAAAAATGGATACTGCAATAATTGCTTTAAATATTTTGAACGTGTTAAACTGAAAATATTCATTGCATGCTTTAACACTAATTTTGACATCCCTAATTATATTACATTATAAATAACTCCATACCTCCTCATTCTCATACATGACACGTCGTGAGGAGAAAGGGGATGGCTCAGATTTGCCAAAATCACACACATCCTTCAAAGAGTGGGCAGCTCCTTCTTCCTCCTCTTCCTCCTGTGAGTGCCCATCTGCTTCTTCCTCGTCTTCCTCAGCCGTCACACGCTCTAAGATGGAGCGCACAGCCTTGGGGTTCACCTTCAAAACCACTCTAAATGGGTATTGAGCAGAAAATAGTTTCGTTTCTGTATCTGGATTAATCTTATCAGTAAAGAGCCCCAGAATGACTATGAACAAAACAGGATACACAGAGCACAGCCAACCTGGGCCAGTCGAATTTTCCACAGTCGGATGATGTCATGTCCTCCTCCATTGTATTAGCTACTCGTAAGAACCTGGGTGCAGGGTGATCTTTGTCTTTTTGGAATGACCCTAGTGTAACAGAAAACACGTGTGAATAAATTTGTTAAACACAGTCTAATATTCTTTGGATATTATTTTTTTGTATTGCAATATCATATCTCTGATTTCTGTGCACAAATCTAGCCAGCACAGATGACATGATTGTAATATTGGTATATTGATCGATTTTTTTTTTTTAAATACTAAATTGGTATTCTCTTTCTGGCATCTATTAAACCATACACTAGTGAAAACAAGACAACCATATAGAAAACTTAAAATGCAAATCTAGCTGACATAAAATATGGTTTAGTCTTTTTTAGAAAAGAAGAAGCGAAGCTTGTGAATAAAAGTATCTCTGCATCCTGTATGTGAGGGACGACTGTAGAGGAACATTTGAATTCATTAATTTCCTCATCCAATGATTACTTTCAGAATTCACTCAAAATGCAAAGCTGTAAGATTATTTTTATGGCATGATCAGGATGAATCTGTGAGTAAATTAGTACCGCTGAGCTCTTTGAAAGTGAGCTCCATCTTGTTCTGCTCTGATGAGTTTCCTCCAGTGAACTCCGTCTTGAGCTCCAGATCCTCCAGCTCCAGCTGAAGCAGCTCTTTCTGCAGGGACTTCTTAAACCAGGGGCCTCTTTCCTGATCCGAGCGCAGGTCTGGGATTGGAAACCGCACCACTAGCACCAGTAAAGGTGCATTTATTGACACAGACACGTGGCAGTTTGCTGGGGTCCGACTATCATCCAGGAAGACCTCTGCAAAGGCTTTGTGCTTGTGACGAAAACACACAACCACAATAAGTGATATACAAGTTTAAGAAAAGAAAGTAAATTAATTATAGGGAGAGTCGCTAATGTTTCTCACCAGACTGACATGTTTATTGTAGGAGGTGTACATATGAGATGCCATCATCTCCGTTGTAACCAGTTTCTGAGGCTGGAGTAGGGAGTTGAGCCTGTCCACAATGCTGACGTCACACTCGGAGCGCACTTTTCCCATCTCCACCTGCAATTCGGCCTTACGGGGTATAGTACTCAGACGAACCTGCCCGCCCTGATTTAGAAAAATACATTTAAAAAGTTGGATCATGATGTACTGTCTTGCAAGTGACTAAATTGAGATTTATTTAAAGAAAAAAAAAAAAGAAAAAAAATTAAAATCTAACTAATAAAATATCATATAGATGGACCATGGGTGTCGGAACCATTGTATGTGGGTGGGACAAGACTCACCCACTTTTTAAGACCAATGATATTGGACCCACTCACTTTTATCGTTTCTAATTCAGCACAATTCTGTTCACCCAACCGATAAACACTTTATTACTAAAACACATGTTGGACACTTTATTTCCACTTTTCAAATATTTTCTTCATTTTTATTGAAAATAAATGCCTTTCCGATCTGATATGTGATGGGAAAAGGGAGTAGAGCAAGTTTGGCAACTCGATTTGCATCAAAACTTGCGCCTTACCACTACACTATTGCCATTGTATTGTAAATAAATTGGTGTCTTCTGTAATTTTGTCTGGTCCAACCAGACGTTTTGTAAACAAGGCGGGCTATTTGTACTCAATGTAAAATTACATCTACTCCAGTAAAATTTTTCAAGGGGAGGACCCAGCCGCATTTTTTTGCTTCCGACGTCCATGAGACGGACTAGTCAAGGACATAATCATGTGGTCATTTACTTTAGTATGAAGAAATACTCTAATCAGCTCCAATCAACACTTCAAAAAGAAGTTTCCAGTTACCTGCGGGCCTCTGCGTTCTGTAAGTTTGTAGTGTAAATGTAGGCATGTAGGAGGGGGAGACTCACTACTGGCTGGGACATCAAACGTAAGAAGCTAAATGTTTGACACAAAAAAAACAAAAAAAAGCATTATTTAAAGTAATTCTGTGCACATACAACATTTGTTAACAGACAAAAAAAAAAGTACCTCTGTGTAATGGGCTCCACTCTTTGTAGTGTGGCTATCAGTAGAGTACAGGCATTCCAAAAGCTCCACCTGACTCAGAGAGAGATCCGTGTTCAGCGTACGTACACTGGAGCCTTGGCAGTGCTCGTATGTCACCTTTAATCCCTGACCAATGAACCTGAAGATGAAGGAAAATAATGTATTTTAAATTTTCTGCTACATAAGCAAAGGTTAAGTACAGAGTTCCACAAGGCTCTGTCTTAAGTCCTTTTTTGCTATCTTTATACATGCTTACTTTACTTTATCTTTTGCTTTGATTGTTATGGTGATGACCCACAGGTTTAAATTTCCTCTAGACCAGTTTTCCCAGTCAATGGAGTGCATTGACGGCATTACAATGAATACTTTAGAGTTATTGCGGTCCCACCTATTGCGGCTTTTTTTTTCCCATCCAATGTCAGCCATCCAAGATTTTCCAATTACTGATAATTGCAAGAAGGCTGATAAGAAACTAAGCAACCAATCCTCTAGTATTCTGTATTAAGTTTATATTGCTAAAACATGCCAGTGGACTCCGCCACATATAACATCTAAAGGGGTTGGGATGTTGCCATCCACCAATGCTGTATTAAAAAAAAAAATTATTACAAAAATGGTGACGTTCAACTAAACAGAAAGATATGACTATTTTTAAGAAGTTAAAAAGTGAAAGCTTACCTGAGATGATCATGTGGACAGGCTTCATCAAAGACGGTTCGTGATTGGAGGAAGCCACCAGCAGGGAGTTGATTTACAGTCAAAATACGGAAAAACTCAGAGGCCATTGGTGCAAGATGGCTGCGGGAAGAGTCTGGAGGTGGGAGGGGGTCGATATGGAGCACAGACAGGCATAGATTGCCCACTGTCAGCCTGAGAACCAGCTCAGGCCTGGACTCATCACAGTGGCCTTTAGATGGATGAGCTAGAGATCACACAGAGGGTATGTAGTTGATTAAAGGTAGCCATTAGGGTCAACAATTATCATAAATCATAAAGATGATGATGGGACTCACAAGTCTGCCGTAGCAACTTGTGGGTAAGTTGAGAATCTCTGGAAAATTGCGTTGTCTCATTTGTTGGTTTCTCCTTCTGTCTAGGAACATCCATGTACTCATCCCACACCATCTAGGGAATGTGTCAAATGTTTTACACTTGAAGTATGAACAATTTATGTTAAAAATAAAAATATATTCTCGTAACCCAGTTTATTTTTCATTGACTGCTATGACTGAACATTGAGCCCCCAGACACCATCTAAACATTGAGAGCTTTGCGCTCAGATCCATCAATCTCTTTCCAACTCAACCAATAGAGCGAGTTTGAGACATGGATACTGTAGCAGGCTGAGCCAGAGGGGGTTTAGCCGGTCAGAGACCATGGTTGATGCATTACATGGGAAAAGACACAGCTTCAAGTACAGGACAAGCCGAATTGTTGCATTTAGACTTTCAAAGATTAGACAGGATCACGGCAAAACGAACAGAGCATTGTGATGCAACGCACTACAATGGACCTGTTAATACAATATCATCATGCACCCATTTAGAAAGATATACAAGAAATATTATATTTTTTACTTTGACATGTCTAGTACAGACAGCCTCAAGCAGTTGTGGTGCATCATGTCAAAAAAATGCACCCAGTACAGATGCTTTGGATTATTATAAGTGAGATGATATCTAGACAGAATGTTACCCAATTACCCAAGTATTTCTAATATGTACTTTTATAACCAGCCTACGATTACCTGTTGAGACATGCCTTCACAAGCACAAGTAAGAGCTGTATGTGTGATTTTTGAGTTGGGGGAGGCACGACACACGAAAGGGGCGTTTGCAAAATATGCTGTACTTTTGTAATTCTGCTAAGCGACACTAGAGTCATAGAAATTACATACTTCACCTTTAATGAATGGTGACACAATCTATCATTTAATAATTAGGCATCACAGAGTGCAAAAGCAGAGACTTACGGTTACATTTCCAGATGGCGACTCCCCCAGGGAGGCGGAGTAGTTGCTATTTACAGATAAATCTAGATCCACCGTGGGTGGATCCCCAAGAGGAGGCAGAGATGATAGGCTATGTGACATGTCCATATCAGCCATAGAGAAAAAGACGTCCTCTGTCCAACCAATTAGAGACAAATTAAATATGTAGTTAGAGATATAGAGACATTCTGCAAAAGCAAAAGCAGAATGTACCAGATGTGCTGTGCTAAACTAACCTCTGCTGGACACCGTTCTGGTGGTCTGACTTTCAAACAGGTCCTGGTCAGTAGCACCTGTTATGATGTCTTTCTTCAGGCAGCGGTTGAGCTCCATGTGGAGGCGATACTCATCTTCCTGCTGCATGGGCCGACTCTTCCTGTCCTTTCCTATTGCAGACCACTCCTGCCCGGCTGTATTCCAATATAAAAAGTCGGTCACATTCACTGGAAACCATTTACCACTCACTTTATTCATTGAGGGACACATATGGCAAAATCATGAATAGAATTTTTTTTTTTTTTTTTTTTTTTTTTTTTAAAGTCACCTGAGCTGGAGAAGACCCCAAACATGTCCAGTAAGAGGTGGACTTGTTGTGGTGAGAGCAGCATGATTAGAGAATCAAACTGTCCGTCAATATCCAACTGTGAAAAGACCAGCCATTAAATCTCACTATTAAAAAATACATTATGCCTTTATTTTGACTACTCTGTCCATTCAGAAATACACTTAATGCACAACTATCTGGATTAGCATTCAGTTTCTGCTGTGTGCACATTGCACGATGGATCAGCGACGGGGTTACACATTGCATGACTTTACAAGAATTGCAGACAACTCTATCTGGTCCACAAACTACGTTTCACAACCAAACACACACGAGAAGTGATAAGGAAAAAACCAAAGATCACGCATTAGACTGGAATTGTTATTTAAAAAAAAAAAAAAAAAAAAAAAAAAAAAAAAAAAAAAGGTAGCCCACAAGAAGCTTGCGATCCAAATTGTCTGTGCGCTGATTTGCAATGAAAAGGAGAAAAAGAAAAAAAAAAAGATTATGGAGGAGGAAATGGTTGAGGATTGTGTGTTCTGCAAAGACAGTTGGAGGTAAATAAATCATTTTGCAATGTGCTGCTGTTGCGGCTGGTCAAGCAAACGTTTGATATAATTGTAAAGCTGTGTACGCTAAATAATTCTGATATTCTGGTCTATAACTCCTCCCCGAATTTCCCGCTGCCCTGTATCTTGCTCTCTCATTGGCTGTAGGTCATCGATGTAATTTTCAGTCAGAACACATTTCACACAGCAGGATTTTGAATCGCAGACAGGTCCAGATATTTAGCAGGCCAAATATCTCACTGCCATCGGTGACGCATCACCGATTCTCTCAGATCGCGTCTTTAATAATGCACACTGTGTGAACGAGCACCGATTTGCCTCTGATTTCAGGCATTTGTCTGTGTCCACAAAATCTGTTAGCGAGTGAACTCCACTTAAGACAGCTAAAAATGTATCACAATGACAATGAATTAGATAAGAAAACATCACACCAAGTGCTATTAATTTAAATACCACTTGGTGGACACAAAGAAGTTTGTTTTGCTTTTCATTTTGAACAACATTTCTATTGTTTCATAATTTATACAAAAACCTTTTGAATACTTTATAGTTGTCAAATGTAGAGGAACACATTCAAGAAATGAGCACTGTGACAAAGGAAGCTAATCTATGCAATACATTTATAGCCAGCTAGAATTCAAATTAGTGTACATTAACTATACGGTATACTGCATGTACCCACCTTAGCTCCAGGCATAGCTTCATTTTGCTTCAGAACCACGGACAGCTCCAGTTTCCCACTAAGGCAGCACACCTGCACTGGCTCGAATGGTGTACTGGAAGACACAGGCTCTGGGAACTGAGGGTGAGGCTCGCAGATGATTTTTGGGTTCCAACTCGGTGAAAGCTTGGGTTCAGTATCCTTTAATGTATAAAAAACATCTTAGAGGGCTTTGGAATATTGGTAAATAGCCACTGCTATAGGGTTGAGTTAGGCTCAGGTTGCACCACTATAATTGTGCAAGATTATTTTTAATTACAGCAAAGCAGATAAACTCACTGTTTGAGTGGGGGATGATTTGGGACCGGCACGTGCCGACTCTGAAAACTCATCCCAGAACACGGAGGCTCCATCCAGAGTGAGGTTTTTATGTGCAAATGTAGTAGGCTGATGGATATTGACACTGGAGCCCTCCTCCACGCTCTCATCACAGTAAACCATTCTAAAGATCACAAAATGTACAGACAGCATGGCGATGATTCAAATGAAAACATATCATGCTGTTGAGTTGAAAATATTTAGTTACAGCTCTAGAACTTACTTATTGATTCGGAGTTCGAGGGCAATGCCAGTTTTAGAATTTTCAGGAATGTGTTCCAGTCGCAGGACTGTATCCACAAAAGTGACCTTGACTCTTCTCAACACTAACAGAGAGAACAGGGAAAGGTTTGGTGTCAGACTAAATGTAATTGAGCTTTATATAAAACAAAAAATATTTTTATGGCCTACGAGAAGAGGCATACCCGTCTCAATAGTCTCAGCAAACTTTTCCAGCCCCTCCAGAGGTTGGAAGCTCTCTCCCTGTTCATCAGTGAGTCTTTGGCTTAGACACTCTTTGGCCAGCTGCATACTGCTGGTCATGAAGCTGGACCAGCACATGGGCTCCATGCCTGATGCTAAAAAAGATTTACAATGGGCATACACAACATTAATGTAGTCATGGAATGGACATTCACTTCAATTCATGCACGTGTTTCACAAAAAACCAAAAAAAAAAAAACACCTTATCAAACTCTTCCAAGAAAAAGGACTTCTCTCTTGTAATGTACCAGACTTCTCTAATAATTTAGTCCGCATAAATGCCGCTTTCCTCAAATCAACTGCAAGCTCAGATTCAAATCTGTTTCCATGTAATCAACAGCCAATGGATAGAACCAAGTCCCAGCCCAACACTTTATTTCTTTTTCAATAATCCGCTTCACTCTGACATACGCCAAAATACAAAAGAAATTATCTGCCGGTACGTCTCATATCTCAACTTTATATTAAAGATGAACTTGCCAGAGAATGCATTTAAACTGCTAGAAAAATAGATCATTTGACAAAAACAGTATACAACATAAACAATACAAACCATTATATACAAAATATTAGAGTGTGAAGATATCATAAATAAAGAATAAACTTTACAAAACACAGAATTGTACAATGCACAGCATTGCAATCAAAGCATTTGTCAAGATTATCAAAGAGATTTCATACCTATTCGAGGTCTTGGCCTGAACACCATCTCCAAGCCCCTGACTTCCAGTGCGCAGTTGTCCTGGAGCAGTGAAGCCCATGGCACAGTGAGAGAAATGGCCTGGATGAAGCCCTCACTCACCTCAAATGGTGCATCCACAGACTCCAGGATCTCATTCAGGGACTGAAGATGCAATGAGGCATGAAAGTCACACAAGGTAAACTGTGGATAAACATCCTTTCTGATGGTTATTAGGGGGATAGGTTTAAAATAATACTATGTAAATCACTCCCAATTATATCTGGGTGCTAGAGAAAATTTCAGAAGATTAAGTATGTGTTCAACTTGCATATCTATATCTTTGGCTATTTTCATGGCGAGAAAAATGTGTGGCAAACCATCAGGTTTTGGCAAACCATCAAGATTCTAAAACAACCCTCTACAATGCAAGTAAATCACAGAACGTTGAATGTTGATAATTTGCATGCGTTTTACACATTGCCAATTTAAACATTCAAGTGCAAGACGACGCAAAAGGGAACTTAATACCGTACATGCGAAGCACACGCCTAAAAAGCTGCATCTGACAGCACACGAATACTGAATTGAGTTCTCTTTCGCATCTGCTTGTGCTTGAATGGACAATTTCACACAAAATCACATCAAAATGACCGTCTTGGTGAGTATGCTAGTCAATAGTCAGTTACGTCTTAAGTGAACGAAAAAGACAGAGAAAGACAAAGCATGTGTAACAGTACAGGTGTATTGGATCTGCGCATGTCTTAAAGAGACAGCAGCCTAACATTCCTGCTGCTGTCTGTAGCCATGTTTCCATCACTCTGTTTTTATGAAGTATTGGGAAAAAAAGAAGTTTTATACTCGCTTGAGGTGGTTTTTGACTTAATTTAATGCGAATAATGGGAGATGGAAATGCAGTTGCCGAATAACTTCTGATGTAGCGAACATTAAACGCACGTGACTAAACGGATGTTTCCGCTGATGATGTCAATAATGTTGCATAACATTTCAAATGTGGCCTCTGACATTCTGAACTGTCATAGCCAAAGGTTGCAAGTAAAACGTCTGGTCACTACAACCTCCAAAAATTCCTGCTGACGTTGTCTTTCCCATATGTATTGCCGATTGCAAGCTGCACTGCTAGTAAATTTATAACTTGGACAATCGTAACTAATTGCAGTCCTGTCTCCATTTTCTATGCGTGCCTGGTTTTATTTACTGTTGGTCACTAGGTTACCAATACCAACTTGATGGAAACACACCTAATTTACATTTGTATTTTTTTCTTTTTTTGCGAACTTTGATCCGCAACTCATGCTTAGGTTTATCAAACAACAAAAGACTCATTACAAAATCACTCACTGCTCTTGACTGAATAACTTTTGTAACTTTAAATAAGCATTCATCTATATTTATTTTATACAGTGAAGACTATGTAGTATTATTTCACATTTGATTAATTTCTGTACTCTACCTGAAAAACCTGAAATGCACTGTGCAATGTTTATTTCATTTGTGTCTTTGTTCTATTGTGTTTATTTTGTACTATTGCTTTATTATTATAATAACAATACTGTCTTTAATAATATTTGAAATTTATATGGTGAGTAAAATAAAATTACTAGCCAATGGCAACTCGTGCTTCAGTGTGTCTGTGGAGGGTTGAAAAACTCCATTTTCTTCCAATGTGTTTCTCAAAAAAAAAAAAAAAAAAAAAAAAAAAAATGCTTCAGTGATAAACGATTTCTACAAAAAGAAAATGTTTGTGGCTCTTCTAATATTAACTTGAGTGTCATCCTGGAATAGGTATAAACAATCCGGTTCCATTGATAAAAAAAGAAAAGATCAATGAGTCATGGAGTTTGTTCTGTATGGAATCAAATACGGGTCAATAGCACAAAAGCAGAGCACTTACCCATTTGTCCAGCGGCACTTGAGCGAGTGAGCCTGTGCCTTGATAGAGGTCCAGACTAAGCTGGTCCAAACTCAGCTTCTCCTGGAGGAAATTTCCAAGATATCGATGCAGCAGGTACCTGCAGGCCCGCTTCTTAATAGACTCAGAAAATGGCCAAGGCATCTTGACCAGCTCTTGGGTTCAGTGTGTACTGTCTGAAACACATCAAGACATCCCAGGTATTAAATGCCAGAGTGTTATAATCAGGTCCCCGGCGCAGAAAAAGTGAAAAAGGACAACCCAGTACCTTTGTTTTGGTAAGCCTTTCTCTGCATGTGCAAAAACGAGCCACTCAGATTTCTCTCCCCTTCTGACATAGGACGGGGCTCTTATTATAATATTACCGTCCATTAATCTGGGCGTTTCCACCCACGGCGCCACTATTTTATTTTTCGTAAGTGACAACAGTGAACAAGACCCTTGTGTGTATTTGATGGTTTAAACGCAACAAAAAATGTGAAAGATGAGTTACTCACAAACTTGATGTCTGACAGCCAGTTGTCTGTGCGCGTCAGATAAGTGCGCTCAGAAAACGACCCATTATAAGTTTAAACTAATATAGCTTTAAAACACGTGGAAAAAAAATAACCTTTAAATGATGAAAGAAGAACTACGCTATCCGTGAGAGTGATCGTGATATAGTTGATAATCAAAACCAAAACCTTGTTTAGTATTTGGCAGAGAATCCGATTGAGGCAGGAACTGTGTGGAGAGGGGCGGCATGCAGCAGCTCATTTGCATTTAAAGGCACATGCACAAAAAAACGGCCTGTTCTTGACTGTAGTCAGAAATGGGTATTTACAACATGGATTTATATATGATCTGTGAGGTATTTTAAGATGAAACTTCAGAGGCACATTCTGGGGACATCTGAGACTTCTTGTAAAAATGGGTCAGGGGTTAAAGTGGGTCGGAACTGCGTTAATAAATAAATAGATCCAGCGGTCGCAGCACGAGAGCAGCTGGACTGTCTCACGCACAAACTCTATTGGTGCTTTCGCCGCTCTTTTGAAGTGATCACGAGCGTCAGGCAGTCGCCTTACCCATTTGAATTGGAACACAAGCACAGCATCATGTGTACAGTCAAGACTGAATAGCTCCGACCATGTGAACGGGAGTGTTGAGGTAAACTACAGACTGCCCACACGACTGTAATCATGGCTATGAGTTCACCGTGGTCCAGACCTCGGTATTTTGGAGGTGTAAATAATAAATGTTGTAAAATAATTTAATCAGATCAGGCATCAGATAATGAATGTGTGTACATATCGTGAATTCATTTATTAAACGCATTTTTTGTTCGTATCCTTCAGTTAATTAGCTAAGAAAATGCTTAATAAAATATAGGCTAAATATCAGTTGACGCGGTTTACTTTCTTCACTGTCAGAGCTCAGCTTTAGGAGGGGAAGAGAGAGTGCAAGAGAAGGAGACGGAGAGGAAAAGAAAGAGTGATGGAAATGAGGGAGAGCAGGTATGACAGATAGTCTACTAACATGGTTTTGAAAACTATTTTTTATCTTTTAGTCTTCAACCATCTTAAAATGCACGTGTAGATCAGAAAAAAAAAAAAAAAAAAAAAAAAAAAAAAAAATCAAACATTTCTTGTAAAACTCCTTAAGCCAGTTGTATATGCTCAGAAGTTGTTGCTGTTTCTGGAAACCTGTTTGCTTTGACCTCATATCTGGAGTTAATGTGTTGCAGCCTGGAAAATATTTATACATAGGCCTACTTAATATTAAAATTGAATATTCAGACAGTATATACTCATTGTATCTCTGTGCTTTGACCATTTAGTTTTTTTAAAATACAAATGATTTCTGTGGTAGAAACCGTTGTGGCACCAAGATCGGCTACTCTAGGGGCCCTTGGGATTGTTAAAGCCCCGGGGCCCTACGTGTTCTTAATCCGGGCCTGGTGGCAGTGGAGTTCAAAGGACAAATCAAGTCACAGCACCAGGCAATACGGGAGCTATGTTGACTGGATGTGAGAACAGCCGCAATATTTAGACGATCATACATTGTTGTTTCTTATGTTTTACGATACAGCAAAACATTTGATTCTGCATTTTGACATTGACTCTGCAATAAATCTGTCTAGGTGTGTGTTTTATTTCTGTTGTAATTGCGTCTTCAGCCATTTTTGTGTGGTACATTTGGATCAGTTTTGGACTTTTTGTGATGCTCCGCATCATCATATCAGTGTAGATGGACCAAAATAAAACCATTAAAATATCAAGTATTGTGATACGTGGTGCCACAGTGACACTCTTATCCCAAAAATTATCCCTATACCTCGATACTCAATATGTCAAGTTTCATGTTTCCCTGTTGCACCCGCCAAATCCCACTTTAACCACTGAAATGGGTATAACAGGTCCGGTTGTGTGGATGCATGTGGATAGTGTGGTTTGGCGGAGTACCTTGTATTGAGCTGGAACAGATAAACACAACATACAGAGAGACAGACAGCACATAAATAATACACACAAGCCAGTCTAAACAAATCCTTGTGGAATTGATAAAAAAAAATTAATAATAATAAGTTGTTATCTTTAATCTCAGTGACTTTGCTGAAAAACAAACCCACACAATGAATCAGTTGAAGACGATGATTCAGTATAAATACATGTTTTTATCCTAGCTGACTAATGAAGACCTCAAACTGATGTGGCTGAACAAAGTACATCTGCAGAGCTAATACTTCAACATACTGATGCGAAGGACTGTTAAAGCCTGGGATTACCTTGGCAAACCTATAAACTCACGGCATTTTGGCTATTAATCAACGCCTCTAGAACGACATCAGAGAGCGAGCTCATTTTAAATGTTGTATTTATTTGTCTGGCATGCCTGGCGTTGCTGTCTGACCCCATATATATATATACACAGTGTTTGCGCAATTCCCTTAAGGTTGGCGAGTTTGTTTGTTTGTTTTACAGCTAGCAATGCCAAATCACGGAGACACACCGCACAACAGCACAAGGGTTTACCCTTTCCTTCCAAATGTACCGTGGTCACTCAATATACGACTGTCTACGAAAAATAACTCACCTGTATTATAAAATAGCTGACTAACCGTTGTTCCTTGGCTTCGGGGGAGCTAGCATGCCGGCTAAACGCAATCCTTCATGTCTTCATTCAAGTGTGTCTCTTCAGCTGATGCGTCGCTCATTAATAATGTCGCTATTCAGCTGGAGACTGTAGCCTTCGGGCGCATTATAAGTCAGGTCGTGCGAGAGCAGCATCTCCGTTTGTCTGCTTATAAGGCTAACGGTGGTGTTTACAAACACGCTCGTGACTGCGCACTCGCTCCACGCGCGGTGTGTTCGCAAGCGTCTGCGCAGGCGCAGCACAGCTCGCGCGCTCAGCTTGCAGGAGCGTTGTTTTGCTGCGCGTCGCACTCGTAAAGGCACTTTTTATGGTAAGTAGGCTCGAATTAAATGCTGTAATGGATTTAGTTTTAATGAGGTTTGTAAGGCACATTTCTGTCTGTGTCTTTAAATCTGCGACCGGATCCGTCATGTTGTATTTACATACTTGCAACTGACACTACACAGCACAGTGTGTTATCATTCTGACAGAATTCTGCGCTTTATTTATGCAATTTATTACGTCATCGTGGCTGATTATGTGTTTTCATTTTAATAACTTATTCATCCTTTTTTTTTTTTTTTTTTTTTTTTTGTGTCGTCGGCGAGTGAACACGCAGTCTAAAGTTTAGTAATTAATGTTAATAATGGGATGTTATGACATAAATCCAGTATATTTCCACTGGTAGCACTTGTGGAAATGCGAGTGACGTCACCTCACTATTGTGAAACGCGAGAAACGGCGAAATTTGAGAAACATAACCCAACTTTATTAAATGTATTAAAGCAAACTAAAATGTATTCAGTTCTTTGGACGGTGTCTATGCATCGGTGTTATTCGGGGACAATAACGAATTCTCTAGAAGCCCCCAAAAAAAAAAAAAAAAAAAAAGCTCGCGCATCCACCCGCACCATTTTGTTACGTAAGGAATTTTAGTTGTTAGCTCCGCATTAATTATCACATACAGCCAACAGCTAAATTATATATTTTTTGCTATATTCGGGCAAATTTGTTTTTTCTAAAATATCATGCTGTAACGTGTGTCGAGGCGGATACGCAGAAGCTGCTCTGCGCAACTGCTGCGCATAATTGACGCACACGAGTCTTAGCCGGCATGAGCCGGAAGTGTTCTGACGAACCACCCCAGGAGGAGGTTAGTAACTCATAAAATGATGTTAATAAATAAACATTAACCGCTTCAAACCTTATCATATAACATACGAACTTGTTATGTGTGCCGTGATGCTATTATTATGTTAATATAACCTGGAATTGCCGTTTATATGGAACTTTAACGCTACGATTGGCTTTAATAATATTGTTAGCTATCACTTCATATTGCCTTTATGCAAGTTGCACGCATTGACCCGTGTTTCTTCCCGTACTTCGTGAGTTGTCAGTTTGGGGGATTTAAGGCATGACTTTGCAGTGCTCGCGCCCCCTCACGATCATTCGCCAGATGTTTGCGAACATGCAGTGTTCGTCTGATCATCGGGAGGCTCTCTCTGTGTTTAGGGAATGGAGGTGGACTGTACGCCAGAGGAGCTGTCCAAGTGTCCGTACGAGGAGCGCTGTGTGGAGCTGGGGGAGGTGAAAGACATGCGACTGGAGGCGGACGCGGTGGTCAATGATGTGCTCTTCGCAGTCACAGACATGCACGTCTCTCACAGTCTCACCAGCGGACTGGATGTGGCCTATATAAACGTGCAGATCAGAGAGGGAAACCGGTACTGCTTGGAGCTCACCGAGGCGGGGCTAAGGGTGAGTGAGAAAGTGTCATCTGTTCAACCCAAAAACAGCATCTTCTCTTTAATATTGACAGTCTGATGGTTTCCCTAAAGGCGAAGATGGGGTCTAACGTTTTTAAGTATAAATAGTGCTAGTAGTGTGTTCACACTGACAAGTCCAAAAAGAAAAAGTGCACTTTAAATACCCGGATGATGCACTACATTAACGGAAGTGTGGAACGTTTCATGCGCTTGACTGTCGCAGCTTTAACTACGTAGTGGAGGGGGAAGGGCTACCAGATTCCGATGTAAAGTTCATACACTGCACGGTTGAGTGCATGAGTGCGTCATGTGGGACACCGCGCAGGCCTTTACTTCAAAGTCGCCATGAAAACAATTCTTATTTTGTTCAAATGAATAATCCATGCACGTCTTTTTTTTAATGTGCCGTTGTAATCTTTAGTCAAAATAACGTCATCTCTTCTCTGATGATCAGCAGTAACAAAAAAAACAACCATCCAATCCATTCCAGATGGGCAGGATCAAGTCCCACCACACATCTTTTTCTTGTTCGAGATTCAATTTTATTTGGATGTATATCACGATAGGGAAGACTATTGCAACTATATAGGGCTATACAGTGGTATTACATATGGTTTTCTTTATTTGTTCCACCAGATGCCACCAATCTGCCTTCCATGCATTTTAAATAAATTTGCTCTATTTTAAATTTAAAGGTACACTATGTACCTTAAAAAAACAAACAAAAAACACATGCATGCATTTTGCGGAAGAACATTGGTTTGGTTGCGATTTGGCTCTGCATGAATACTACTGCTCATAAAACATTCACTACTAGGCTTAAGATTGAAATAACCACTCGTTACAACCGAGGTATGCAGCAAAGCATTTGTGAAGCCACAACACGCACAACCTTGAGGTGGATGGGCTACAACAGCAGAAGACCCCACCGGGTACCACTCATCTCCACTACAAATAGGAAAAAGAGGCTACAATTTGCCGAAATTGATCACCGAAATTGGACAGTTGAAGACTGGAAAAATGTTGCCTGGTCTGATGAGTCTCGATTTCTGTTGAGACATTCAGATGGTAGAGTCAGAATTTGGCGTAAACAGAATGAGAACATGGATCCATCATGCCTTGTTACCACTGTGCAGGCTGGTGGTGGTGGTGTAATGGTGTGGGGGATGTTTTCTTGGCACACTTTAGGCCCCTTAGTGCCAATTGGGCATCGTTTAAATGCCACGGCCTACCTGAGCATTGTTTCTGACCATGTCCATTCCTTTATGACCACCATGTACCCATTCTCTGATGGCTACTTCCAGCAGGATAATGCACCATGTCACAAAGCTTGAATCATTTCAAATTGGTTTCTTGAACATGACAATGAGTTCACTGTACTAAAATGGCCCCCACAGTCACCAGATCTCAACCCAATAGAGCATCTTTGGGATGTGGTGGAACGGGAGCTTTGTGCCCTGGATGTGCATCCCACAAATCTCCATCAACTGCAAGATGCTATCCTATCAATATGGGCCAACATTTCTAAAGAATGCTTTCAGCACCTTGTTGAATCAATGCCACGTAGAATTAAGGCAGTTCTGAAGGCGAAAGGGGGTCAAACACAGTATTGTGTGTGTGTGTGTGTGTGTGTGTATGTATGTATATATATATATATATAATCTTAAGTTTAGATGGAAAGGATCTCAAGCTGACTAGCTGAAGATGTTACTTAAATGCCAACACAGTTTCCTGCCAAAACCATCTTGTCGGGTCTAAAAAATAAATAAACGCTTATAATGGTGAATGAGACAAAAAGACGTTTGGAAAGAAGGATTGATGATATTGACTCAATATATCAGAATACATCTAAACATTATTAAAACAAAATATAGTACATTTTAATAAAATAAAAAAAAGTTACACTTTCTTCGGTCAGTTCCAGTCAGGATCACAAAGATGAAAAGTGAGATAAAGGAGATGGTTAACCTGTGGAAATGTTTCTTCTATGTCCTAAAGACTTGTGTTTGTGATTTGTCAGGTGGTGGGTCACACCTTTGATCAGGTGGACGAGGGCTTGAACACCCAGTATCATGAGACTGTTTACTCGCTGCTGGATTCCCTCAGCCCCGGATATAGGGAAGCGTTTGGAAATGCTCTGCTACAGAGACTGGAGAGGCTCAAACAAAACGGACAGTGAGGGCTTCAGTATCATTCACAACATCGTTGCTTGCTAACGGTTCAACCCAGTCCTGTGCCGCTGTCAGCTTAAAGCATCAGCGGTACCTTTATCGGTTTTTAGCCTGTGATGTGTTTTAACAGACCTTCTCGGTGTTTATTTGACAAATTGACTTGCCTGTGTTTTAAAGTGTTTTACTATTATTTAGAGCTGGGTCGTTGGAGGCAGTGCTACAACACAGTGGGCCCAGATGAATACTTTATTTAACATTTATGCAAGCGAAATAACCCCTGAGCTGTTTTAAAGACTATGGGGAAACTTTTATGTTAACATACAAGTGCTCTGATTTTGTATGGGTCCTGCAAAACGAGTTTTAGAGCTCCATACTGTACTTCCGTGTACTGTACAGCGTGGTTCTTTAAAGTATTGTCATTAAAAACATATCAGATGCCTTACTACTTTCATTCAAATGTCTATGTTTCATCTGTCTACATGACAGAGGTCGTCTGAGGGGACAAAAAAAAAAAAAAATCACTTTCTTCTCTTTGCTTGCTATTGATAATGTATCAAACGTCATTTGCAACTGTAAGAATATGTCTCTTGCTTCTTCGTTTTCTCTCAATCTGTCAAGAACAGGACTGATGAGCCAAAATGTGGTGGTGATATCCATCCACCCCTTCCAAAAACAGTATTTTTGAAGAAAATGGAGACATTCGTCATCATGCGGTTTCTTAAAACCGGTGCATTTTTAGCACTGAAACAGAAGCGTTATACTTTTATTGATTTGAGCAGAGTCCTTCCTGATATTACATAACAGCATGTTTGTGTGGATGTCAATGCTCGGTTTCTGTTGTAACCAGAGGTACAATTCCTGTGGCAAGAACAAATGCGCCATATGCATTGCCTTTTTTTTTTTTTTTTTTTTTTATTGTTTTGTGGACGAGCAATTTTAAGTTATGTAGAATCACTGATTGGCTGGTAAAAACAACATTACATATCAACACTACGCAGAATTGCACTAAAGGTAATAAAGCAGCCACTTTCTGAATGCTTAAAAATGCTACAAAGACACATTCCATTACTATTAAGTGCATACAGGAAGTTCTTGTATGATGGGTTTCTACCTCATGTTGGTTTTATTTTGACCCTCTTTAGCATGCCTGTGAAATTTGTGTGTGTTTCCAGGTTGTTTTGGATAAGGCAGATGATAACGATATGCTGTTTTGTGGTAACGGTGGTCCTCCGGTTTTAACAAATTCCCATGAAACACAATACGCCATCTCTGTCCCAAAAAGCTTCCTAATAACTTACAGAATGTTTGCTCGGACAACCAAGGAGAAAATGAGTATGAGAGTGTGACATAACTTCTGTACCTGAAGAAATGTTGCTTGCTTTTGTTTCCTTGTAATAAAAAAGCACACATTCAGATGTTACTGTGGGTTGGTGATTCAGTTTTGTAGCCAATAATCATATTCTGCTTGCTTTATAATTTATTTAAAGGGTTAGTTCACCCAAAAATTGAAATGGTCAATTAATTTCCCTCATGTCGCTCCAAACCTGTAAGAATTTCATTGCTCTTAAAAACACAAATTAAGATATTTGATGAAGTCAGAGATTTCTGACCCTCCACTGACAGCCACACAACTACCACTTTGCGATTCTGCAAGAAGCAACGAGGTTTGTTCGCTGAACATTTGTGAATAAAAGCCTAGATTCAGTATATTCCTCATATAAAGTGATCGTGTCTCCTCAGAAATTTTGGAATTCATATGGAGTAGTTTTATGAACTTTTTGAAGCATCAGTGTCAGTTGTGCAGCTGTCAATGGAGGAACAGATTTCATCAAAAAGATCTTCATTTGTGTTCTGACGATAAGCAGACGTCTTACAGGTTTGGTACAACATGAGGGTGAGCAATGACAGAATCTTCATTTCTGGGTGAACTATCCCTTTAAAGAATGTTTCTTTTAGCAATTTCCAAGTAAAAATTGTGTAATGACAAATATCCCTCAAAACTCATCTTTGATCACAAAGAGGACATATAAAAAAAAATCCTGTGAAAAAAAAAAAAAAAATCTTGCCTTAAAACAGTTCAACTCTACACCCTTGCTTCATTTAGTATACGTGGATTCATGAATATGCAAATTAGCCCCGCCTCCACTCGCACCAGCTCAGAGATCCACTCGCTCAACTTTACTGCAGAACTGCACAAAGGTATTGCTTTTTACAGTGGACACATAACAGTAATTAATATTAGCATTTTGCTTGACTGCGTTATCAAACAGCTAAGAACGGGTTGCTAACGTTACACAAGCCACGTTCCCGTTTGCCATCTCCGTCTGCCTTCTAAAAATCAGTGTCCTTAGAAACGCTTTGAACACCATATAATTCATCATAACATACATAATTTACCCGCTATATTGCTAAATGTAAATCTCATATCAACAAAAAAAAAAAAAAAAAATCAGTCTTCGCTTGAGACTCCGCAGCAGTTAATGATACGTGACTGGTTGCAAAGTAGTTTGTGACGTAAGAAACACCAGCGATTTCAAATCGTGTTTTTGAGAGAAAATACTCAGCAGTGGTGTTGACTCAAAGGTGCACTATGTAACATTTCAGTAAACCATCCAAAAACCACCAGGCCAGTGTTGTACATTTTGTTCAATTGAGTACTTAAAATATCCCAAATGTGTCCAACTATTTGTAAATCGTGAGAAAATTGCTATTTTAACCAATGAACCGGGACATGTGAGGCAGTCGCCTGTCAATTGTGTCATATCTGCGTTACCCTCGGTTTCCGGTTGATTTAGCAGAAACGCTTTACTCTCACTGCAGTGTGCAACGAGTGTCATAGCAGCCGCCGAGCGACCACCCAGGGAAACGTCATATTTTCAACACACTCAAATGTATCCAATGTGATAAACAGAGCTGCGTTACCTCATACTTCATGACCGGAAAAGCGGAAATGGCGCCGGCGACTGTGGCATAATAAAAGTCCCGCTGCTCGCGAGGCACGTGTTGCGTTCATCTTATTAACAATTGCTCCAGCGGCCTTGCTCAGCTCGGTCCTGCTCTGCTTCATACTACAGTAACGTTAATAAACAGTAAACGCATCCATGAACTTGATTTCTGCTCGAGTCCTATCCCTCAAACGACGCCTTTGTTTTGAATAGGAGACCTCTAGCGGACGGAAAAGTTACATAGTGTACCTTTAAAGCATATTAAAAAAAACAGACATTTTGACCATTAAAAATTGGATTTTCACCACAGGGGCCCTTTAAAGATTTAGAAGAAAAAAAAAAAAAAAACATTCTTCTTGATCATAATAAATATATAACAATTGACCTAGTAACCACCAGCCGTCAAACACATGACCTTTCAACAGGAATATATAAACTGCTGTCTGAGAGAGCAGAACTGAAACTGAAGCAAGAAACCTGACCCGGAAAGGAGAAACAGTCAACAGATCGCTTTAATAGACAAAACTACAAATAGAAAAAGATCTTTAGCTGTAGAGACAGCACTGTCAGCTTTACATGGATTAGTTTGAGCCTCACACAGACAGGGTTCCCACATCTTATGACCAATTCATTTTAAAGTCATTTAACATTAAAAAACAACAATAGTTTAATTAGAAAATAATTAATGGATAAATAATCACTGGTCAAAAGGAGTGGGAACCCTAAAATGTTGCCCTAGTTTTACATTCCAGACAAAATCCTCAAAGAAAAACTGAAGTCATTGTTTACCATAAAAAAAAAAAAAACAGTTTACTTCAGTAACGTACATGTCAAAAATGGCCACAGTCGCAGAGGTTTTAATAACATAAGCTCATTTTAAGATGCAAGTCTTTATTAAATATGCAGATTTAAAAATGCAGGTAAACATTTCACACATAATTGCTCAAAGAAAGTCTGATTAGAAACATTACAACACACTTGATTTAAATCACCAGCACTGACCACTGTTTGTCAGCATCTCATTCTGGTGAATCATTGACGCAATTTAGCAACAAACTAGAATTAGGCAACGTTTGTCAAGTGGCACTGTGTGCATAGTTAAAGATAAGTGTTAAAATAACAAATCTGTCAGGGTTAGTAGTAGAAATCATAAAATCGGTGTCCATTTAATATTAGATCTAAAAAGTCCATAGAAAAGTGTTTAGGCACGCATCCCTTTTGTAAGCGTTTTCATCTTGGCTTTTCAGTGTTAGCTCACAATCTGAACGGGGAACTTGATGCAAAACAAATCTTTGCTGGCGTCATCTCTTAATTCCCACTCCACAACCAGTCTTATCTAATGAACAAACCACAAAAAAAAAAATAAGGACGTGAATGCCTGTGACATGAAACCACTGTTCAGAACTAGATCAGGAAGTTAAACACTTACTGCTGGGTACTCGCTCTTGACGGGCAGCTGGTTGACGTAGCTGTACATTTTTTGTGGCGCGATAGGACACTGAATTCCAGACTTGCAACCATCCTCAACAGGGATGGGGAAGGGGACGGGGACGCCAGCGATCACCCCGTGAACCACAGCTTTACTGGTCTCACTCGCAACGCCTATGGGAAATAAGAAGACGTTGTCGCGGTCCTAAATGTAGATTTGAGCTGCTACTAGATGTATAAAGCAACTCACTGCTGCTGAAGGTCACATTGACGGCATAGGATTGTCCCTTGTGAAGCTGGCATGGCTGTTGTGGGCAGGGCTGGATGTCAACCTCAACAACTTTTCCCTCTATTGAACCTGTAAGGGAGAGGAAATGTCGAGAAAGGAACAAAAGCAGGATTTGGGGATAGCTCACCCAATAATGAAAGTAGTTTTTTACTCATACAGGTTTGTTTGGAGCAACTTGAGGGGGAGTTTCTTTCTTTTTCTGAGCACCAAAGATATTTTGATTTATGCGTGTTACCAAACGGTTGACATTGACTTCCATATACATTATGGACCCATCAACTGGTAACCCATGGTCTTCCAAATATTTTGCTCATGAGGAGATAGAAACTCATACAGGTTTGTTTGAAACAACTTGAGGGTGAGTAAAGGAGGGCAATTTTCGTTTTTTGGGGGGTGAACTATCCCTTTAAATGTATGAACATGAGTACTTACCACAGTCCACATATTTCACCGGCACAGAATTAGCGTAGGCGAGAAGAGAGAGTAAAACAACGCAGAGCACACTGTGATCCATGGTTCCTGTCGAGAAACGAAGAAAACTACCGTTACCTGACTGACAGTCCAACAAACACAAGAACTCGCAACGGTCAGTCACGTGACGGTGAATCTTGCGTAGTTTCGCTAAACGTCCTCGTGAGGATGAATGTTACCGATAACGAATAACGTCACACAGAACACTCAACAAAAAGCAAAACATGAGCGGGTTTTACGCTCAATTTAAACATTAAAAACGTATTTAATTAATTGCTTTCATACCCGTTCCTTCAGTCCACGGTTCGCACACCTTATTTCCGTGTCACAAGAGCAGAATGACTGTCCTCCAATCACAGGTGGCCGTCTTTATGACGCACACGCCTTTTCGGCGAACTCTTAACCAATGACAGTGACTCATGGAAACAGGAAGGACGTTCTGTTGCCAGATAAATCAAAAATCTATAACCTCTTTCAGGCTAGCATGTTCATTCAAAAGGTTAATAAGAAGCAGTTAAACAAAACAAAACCTTTTATTTCATATTGTTGATGGGGGTTTCTTCATCTGTGGTAGCAATCGGTGTCCATCCACTTTGAAACACGATGAATAACGATGAATCTGGGTGGGTGGGTGTGTCTGTGTGTGTGTGTGTGTGTGTGTGTGTGTGTGTGTGTGTGTGTGTGTGTGTGTGTGTGTGTGTGTGTGTGGTGGGGGAACAACTTGAGCGTGACTAAACGATAACAGAATTTTCATTTTTGGGTGAACTATCCCTTTAAAAGTTATTTTTTTTGTTGTTTTAAAAATACTTAGTGATATCCTGGTGTAACTGCAACAATATAAAATTTTTAACACACACACACACACACACAGACACACACACACACATACACACACAAATTGTATATACAATTTAATTAAATTTAACATTACATTTTTTTTCAAGCATGTCATAAATTCTGCATCCCCAGTTGAATATTGACACTGTTTGTATAAAATTAGCCATTTTTTGTTTTGAGACATACTTTCATAGTTCAAATGTGGCATATTTAGGGCTTGCCTGATATTTGAGTCATAATTAATGGTGCAGATATCAGCAGATTTACTATATAAATGACAGTATCACAGTAGACTTTTTTTGTTTGTTTTTTTACACTGAAGACGTCACTTGTTTGCCAGGAAAACTTGACATGTTAGTTTGCAGAAAGAAAAATGCAAATTTAACTTGTTTAGCGACAGCTGTCAATTATATGCATTTGTGATATAAAACTGCATCAGAAAGGTAAGCCATTTGCATCACATCTAGGAGACATTCAAGTTATGATGCTACATGATGTTTAATTTAACTGAACTGCAATGCTACATTTTAAACTTTTTTTACTGCTCATTAAAACTTTTTTTTAATAAAAAAGTATTATTATTATTACATTATTATTTACTACCTAAATTAAATTTCAATAACAATGAGTCTTTATTTATAAAAAATTAAAAAAATGGAAATTACACACGCTAAAAATAACGATGAATCTGGCAACCCGTACGCTCGATTACTCCGTCATGCGCATGCGCAGCTCTATCCGCGTTATAGAAGATGTCATTCGCCAGAAGACTGCTCATAAGCGCCCCTAAAACAGCGTCATTTCACCTTCTCAAGTATGCACACATTAGCGAAATCGCAGTGGTGTATGTATTGTCTAATGTAACGCGATTGTGTTCGGTACCTGTTCGATTAATAGCGGGTATTGCGGGTAGCTTAGCTAGCTAGCTCGAAAACAGTTGCGATTGAGAGCTAACGGCACAGATGACAACATTTGATAACTTAAAGTAGAACATCGGCACTTTATGGATGTCGACTAATAATCTCCACATCAATTTAAATATTTGATTTAATTACGGTGAAATTACTCGTTTGTTGTCTTTTGTTTACGTTCTGTTACACACATTAATCCAACGCTCAATAATGCTTTAATTTGTTTATTAGCTGTTTTGAATTGACTATAGCCGTGTTACTATGCTGTGGATGTCGAAACTCGTTGGTGTGGCCAAGGGCATTGTGTGCACAGCAGTTCGCCGTGTCACGTGTGTTTGTTGTTGTCCAGAGTTCAAACGGCGAGAAGATGCTCAGCTCCTCTCAGCAGCGCCTCCTCCACCAAACACCAGCAACATCCATCCATCCCAGATGATGGCGTTCGGCTCACTGAATCCTGTGTCAAGGTTTGAACTCACCTGCACTTCATCCTACATCCTTCAGTGACCACATGATTGGCAGTAACAAAAAAACCCATCATACTAAAATGTATTATTTGTTATTCCTGCAGAGGCTTGCTGAGATTATGACTCAGGGAGAGTATCTGAGGATATCAGTGGAGGGAGGAGGATGTTCAGGATTCCAGTATAAATTCTCAGTGGACTCTGTGAGAAATGAAGATGACAGGTAATTACAGTGAAATAGCGTAAGCAACTCAACAGTGGGTCCGTCAAATGAGGTGCTCACCCAAAAAGGAAAACTCTGTCATTAATTACTCATGTCGTTCCAAACCCGTAAGACCTTCAGAACACAAATGAAGATGTTTTTAATGGAATCTGAGGGATTTCTGTCCCTCCATTGACAGCTACGCAACTACCACTTTATCTCTTCAAGAGATCGTAAAACTAACCCATATGAATATCTTTTATTCACATATCTTAGTTTATTTATTTTAATAAACAAAAATTAGAATCTAGGATTTAATTATTGTTTGTCAGTTAGAATGCAATATTTAAAAAAGTTATTAAACTTATGAAATATAAAATATACACATACAGTACTGTGCATTAAGAATGTTTTTAAGCCAGTTATTTATATCTTTTACTGTAGTGTGTCCGTAGGAAATATCAGGTTACATTTCCAAACATTCATTTTGCAATTAATTGTAATAATCCAGTGACGTTTTATGCACAAGAAGTCTGCCAGCAGCCGGTATGATCTGATCTCACCGTCATCGAGTCCGTCTGTGATCACATGAAGAAACTGAGACAGACTAAATCCAGAAAAACTACGGCAACGTCTCCCAGACACCTGAGGAAAGCTTCCTGCAGAACTACAGGACTGAGAAAAGATTAGGCACGTGTCAGAACGCTTTGAAGTGAGAATGCTGTCAAAAATAATAACATAAATAGCTTTTATTTATGAATTCACTTCTATGAACTAAATCAAATGGATATTTGGGGTGAGCACCCTTTGCTTTTGTCACCTCATCTGTTCCGACACCTGTTCCTGTAGTTCTGCAGGAAGGTTTCCTCGAGTGTTGCCACAGTTCTTCTTTAGTCCATCTCAGTTTTTCTGTTTCTTCATGTAATCACAGATAGACTCAGATCTCCACGTGGAGCAGAGAGACTATTGCCAGACTCTTTATGCATACAAAAATCTCACTGGATTATTAAAATTAATGGCAATTCATTTATAAATGTAAACTGATATTTCCTACTGACACACCACAGCAAAAGACAGAAATAACTGGCTTAAACAAGCTATATATATTACATATATATAAAAAAGTTACCATTTTATTTACAAAAGGTTGATGCTGAGAGTCTAAACTGTTACTACATAAGTAAAAAAATCTATATTTTATTTTCAATTGCTAAATAATTAAAATGTTTTCTTGCAAATGTAACATAATATTTTATTTTAAATTATTGGATGAATATTGGAAAAGGAGGCGAGAGCACCATTTTAAGGGTAGAGTCTTTTAAAGGTGCAGTGTGTAATATTTATGAGGGTCCATTAACAGAAATGCAGTATAATATGCATAACTGTGTTTGCAGTGGACCTTACATGATGAACCGTTATGTTTTTATTACCTTAGAGTGAGCCATTTCTATCTACATACACCGCGAGTCCACTTATTTACGCCACCATGTTTCTACAGTAGCTCTAAACGGACAAACTGCCACTCTCTGCTGTCTCAGACGACGACATCTTTGCCACCGTAGCTTCTCAATGTGCTTCGAAAGGAGTGTGAGGTCTCTGTGGAACCAAAGTGGGCATTTCTAAATTTGTGTGTGTTTTCAAACGGATGGGTGTTTATAAATCACGCAGTGAAAATGATCCCCTAAACCCTACCCACACTGTGACGTGGGCAAATCAGGTAACGCAGTGGGAAAACGGCCCTCTGTTTATGGCCACGCCCCCTGATCTGGGTACTGGCAACCTCACCACTAGATGCCGCTAAAATGTTACACGGTGCACCTTTAATCAATATAAAAACTTATCCTTGAACTTGTAAAACTTCATCCTATGGTAATTGCATCTAGTTGATCTAACAGTTCTAATAGTTCTCTCTCTAAAGAACATGAGATTTGTGCCTTTGTTGAGAGTTATTTACTTCTTTCTCTTTCTTTGCAGAGTGTTTGAAAGGAATGGTGTTGGGATAATAGTTGACCAGGACAGTCTGGAGTTTGTGAAAGGATCCACTGTCGACTTCACTCAGGAGCTCATCCGCGCTTCCTTTCAGGTGTTGAAGAACCCACAGGCTGAACACGGCTGCTCGTGCGGCTCGTCCTTCTCTGTCAAGTTCTGACACCCGTTCTCTCTCCATCACAGCGTTGCAATCTATGAAGTTATTAATGCATGCATGACTGTGTGCTTCTTTAAGATCAGTCAAAAGCATAATAATAAGCTGTTTAAACTTACTGATATGACCACAGATGACATAATGGAAGAAAAGCAAAAATCAGAACCTACAGATGTTACTTTTAGTGTGTTGTGTATATAATGAAGATTGTAAATATTTCTAATAAAGTTATGAGATATGATTTTCCATTGTCTGTTGAGATTATTCTTAAAGGGATAGTTCACCCAAAAATGAAAATGACCCCATGATGTACTCACCCTCAAGTCATGCTAGGTGTGTATATGACGTTCTTCTTTCAGACGAACACAATCTGAGTTATATTAATAAATGTCCTGGCTCTTCCAACAAGCCCAAAAAAGTGCACCCGTCCATTATAAAAGTAATCCACACTGCTCCGGGGGATTGAACATCTTGGATGAGATGGGGGTGAGTAAATTATCAGGAAGTTTTCATTTTGAAGTTAACTACTCCTTTAATAAAGGCCTTCTGAAGCGAATCGTTGCGTTCATTTGTGTAAGAAAAATATCCATATTTAAAACTTTACAAAGAAAAAATATCTAGCCTCTGCCAGACAGCCTTCCGTATTCAACGTACAGAAAAAGCCAGATTGCCTATATAAAGCTTGGATTAGCATATATATATAAATTTAACTAAAGAAGAATGTCATACACACCTAGGATGACTTGAGGGTGAGTAAATCATGGGCTAATTTCCATTTTTGTGTGAATTAACCCTTTAAGTCTGTGGAATATGCAGCCTGTTATGTGATTTGAATAAGTGTTTATAGGTCAACATTTCTTGAGATACAGCTCAGATTAAATAGCCTAGAAATCAAGACGCACCCTAGCGGCAGCAAATCTAATTTGCAGTCGGAGCATCTAGCAACTCTCCGTTGGCTTGCGAGCTGGAAAAACCAAACTCTAGTCAGGCCAATCACATCGTGTGTAGAGTCGGTGGGCGGGCTTAACATAATGACGGCAGAGCTGTGACGGTTCCGTGTGCTTCTAGAAAACAAAGAAGCTGCCGAACAGCGGCCTTTCGAATCGGCTTTGGCCGCGACTCTGGGAGACTTGTTAAGATTCTTAAGAAAGGAAGATGTGTTCGGAGTTTTGCTGACCGGATACGGCAAAAGTTTAATCTATTAACTAGCTCCGCTTCACCTTCTTCGTTGCTCTGATTGGTTGTAGCTTTGACTCAGTCCTCATTCTAAGTACATTACTGTAAACTATCCCACGGTTTCACAGACAAGGCTTAAACTAGTCCCAGCCTAAACTGCATGTTTGATCTGATTTAACTGAAAGCAACTTGCACTGACGTATCTTATAATATGTCAGTGCCATTGTTTTGTCTCAAGATGCACAACAGTAATGTTTTTAAAAGCTACTTAAACATCCCTATTGAACTAAGGCCTAATCCTGGCTTAATCTAAACCCTGTCTGTGAAACCAGGCCTATATTTAACTCTGAAAATCACCAATATGCCACAGATTTGTACTGAACCCAGAATAGTCAGTTCACATCAGAATGAGTAAGATTTCAATAGCTTGCAATTCAATAACCGTGACAGTGTTATACATGAATGTGTCATATATGTACATCTTTTTTATTATTAAAGTTGGCTTTTAAGAAACATTTCACAAAAATATACAAAAGAATGTCTTTACAAATGATATTTACATTGATAAGAAAATCATAATATGCATTAAGTGATTAAGCGTCTCTTTCAATCAGAATGATGCACTGAAGGAGAGAAAATCTTCAGTTCACTAAAATCAAATGAAAAAAAAAAACAATAAAAAACTGATCCCTAATCAGAATGAGTGTGATGTTACAAAGGCTTCAGCAGCAAGATGAACAGTGATTTCAGATAAGACAGCATTGAAACAAACTTTTCATTCATTTTCTGAGGGATTGCATCACCATTTTTTTTTTTCGTTTAAACTTTGATCTCAGACAAGAAACACGAAGCATACGGTTCATTCCTACTCACACGAACGCACAAACAGACATCTCAAGTTTACTAATCGAGCTAAAGCTGCTACATATGAGGTTAGGAGTGTCACCTACTGTTAAGGGAGATCAGATCACGTTCAAGATCAACATTAAAAGACCACTGGACAACCACAGTGAGCAGGTCAAGTATACAGTGCATAGAATGCTTTGGCATGCTGACATCCTAGAATATAACGCCAGTGTTACATTCAGGGAGAAGGCCACAGGAGATCTATTAAACCTCAAAAAGAATCACCAAACTAAACCAACATTAAGAAATACAACACAAAACAATCAGGTTACATTATAAAATGAGAATCTCCAACAGAAACACCACACCAAAATGAACAAAAAAAAACACTCAACGGGTAGTTTAAGGCTAATCGTACTTTGCTTGCTACAAGTTCTTTTTTCTTCTGGAAGAAAATCTCATAAACATCGATACAGACAGATTCCAAAATAAATTAAGTTCTGCGTCTTGTAGCTCAAGATTTTCTTTTAAAGAAATCAATAAAAACATGAGGGGTAAACACTTACACATCTGACAGATCTTTTACTGTATGTTGGGTCTTGTGACACCTTGGCCCAACTATCATTCAAAAACGGCTCAGTTCAGGTATGGGTGACACATGTATCCAGTCACGGAGCAGTCAGGTGGTACGACTTGTGCCGTCAGCTGGGCTTGTGATGGTTTCGAGGCGGAGGGGAGACCGCATGACCTCAGTGAGGAGCATGGACACACCGCCATACAAACAGGCTATAGAACATACACAGAAAATATAACATTATGAATGGGAAAGTGTCTCTATCTATCTATCTATCTATCTATCTATCTATCTATCTATCTATCTATCTATCTATCTATCTATCTATCTATCTAGCTGTCAATGTCTATATCTGTGTCTGTCTGTGTGTCTGTGTCTGTCTGTCTGTATGCATGTCTGTCTGTGTCTGTCTGTCTGTCTGTATCTGTCTGTCTGTATGCATGTCTGTCTGTGTCTGTATGTCTGTCTGTCTGTCTGTGTCTGTCTGTCTGTCTGTGTCTGTATGCATGTCTGTCTGTGTCTGTCTGTCTGTCTGTGTGTCTGTCTGTCTGTGTCTGTCTGTCTGTCTGTCTGTATGCATGTCTGTCTGTCTGTCTGTCTGTGTCTGTATGCATGTCTGTCTGTGTCTGTATGTCTGTCTGTCTGTCTGTGTGTCTGTCTGTGTGTCTGTCTGTCTGTATGCATGTCTGTCTGTCTGTCTGTCTGTGTCTGTCTGTCTGTCTGTCTGTCTGTCTGTCTGTCTGTATGCATGTCTGTCTGTCTGTCTGTCTGTCTGTCTGTGTCTGTATGTCTGTCTGTCTGTCTGTGTCTGTCTGTCTGTCTGTCTGTCTGTATGCATGTCTGTCTGTCTGTGTCTGTCTGTCTGTCTGTATGCATGTCTGTCTGTCTGTCTGTATGCATGTCTGTCTGTCTATCTGTCTGTATGCATGTCTGTCTGTCTGTCTGTCTGTCTGTGTCTGTCTGTCTGTCTGTGTCTGTCTGTATGCATGTCTGTCTGTCTGTCTGTATGCATGTCTGTCTGTCTGTCTGTCTGTCTGTCTGCATGTCTGTGTCTGTATGTCTGTCTGTCTGTCTGTCTGTCTGTCTGTCTGTCTGTGTTTGTCTGTCTGTCTGTGTCTGTATGTCTGTCTGTCTGTCTGTGTCTGTATGTCTGTCTGTCTGTATGCATGTCTGTCTGTCTGTCTGTCTGTCTGTCTGTCTGTCTGTCTGTGTCTGTATGCATGTCTGTCTGTGTCTGTATGTCTGTCTGTCTGTCTGTGTGTCTGTCTGTGTGTCTGTCTGTCTGTGTCTGTCTGTCTGTATGTATGCATGTCTGTCTGTCTGTCTGTCTGTCTGTCTGTCTGTCTGTCTGTCTGTCTGTCTGTCTGTCTGTCTGTATGCATGTCTGTCTGTCTGTGTCTGTATGTCTGTCTGTCTGTCTGTCTGTGTCTGTCTGTCTGTATGCATGTCTGTCTGTCTGTATGCATGTCTGTCTGTCTGTCTGTGTCTGTCTGTCTGTATGCATGTCTGTCTGTCTATCTGTCTGTCTGTCTGTATGCATGTCTGTCTGTCTGTCTGTATGCATGTCTGTCTGTCTGTCTGTATGCATGTCTGTCTGTCTGTCTGTCTGTCTGTCTGTCTGTCTGTGTCTGTATGTCTGTCTGTCTGTCTGTCTGTGTCTGTCTGTCTGTATGTCTGTCTGTCTGTCTGTGTCTGTATGTCTGTCTGTCTGTCTGTGTCTGTCTGTCTGTCTGTATGCATGTCTGTCTGTCTGTATGCATGTCTGTCTGTCTATCTGTCTGTGTCTGTATGCATGTCTGTCTGTCTGTATGCATGTCTGTCTGTCTGTCTGTGTCTGTCTGTATGCATGTCTGTCTGTCTGTCTGTATGCATGTCTGTCTGTCTGTCTGTATGCATGTCTGTCTGTCTGTCTGTCTGTGTCTGTATGTCTGTCTGTCTGTCTGTCTGTCTGTCTGTGTCTGTCTGTCTGTCTGTCTGTGTCTGTGTCTGTATGTCTGTCTGTCTGTCTGTATGCATGTCTGTCTGTCTGTCTGTCTGTCTGTCTCAAACACTGAAACTGTCTCTATATGCTGGTTTTAAAAAGAAAGATGAGTGCCTGTGAGGAACATCATGAAAGCACAACTGAACAAGCACCTTCTATCATCGCCTCCAGCACTGACGACAAAGCGATCCCCACTGGTGAAGCGGATGTTGGTCAGGTGGGCAGAGTGGCCCAGAAAACGTTTGTGTTTGGCCTGAGGAAACAGATTCTAGTTAGATAATTTGCTATTTTATCCTTGAAAAAGCTGAAATATGTGCAGCACAGGTCAGAGCGGATGAGGGAACATTTTATTTTTATATATAACAAGTATGAATATTTAATGAAAACACAAAAGATTTTACAGTCCAATTAAACAGCTGCACTTTGGCTGTTGTGAGAATGTGTTGGCAAAAACTGTCCCATCCAGCCCTTTTTACTGTCTTGTCATGTGCTGTCACATGCCATCACATCCCATATACAATAAGCAGAGACCGCTAAAGTTAGTCTGTGGTTTCTATTTATCTGTAGGAACAGCACTATTGACCCTATTGACTTTAGAATACTTATTACATAAATAATAAAAAAGAATATATACAAAAATGTGAATATGTTTTGGGGCACTTACAGTAATTGCACATTATTTACAATTAAATGAAAATGTATTAGTGTAAATTTTGCTGAACTTAAGAGTGATTTTCTGGCCCACTTTAGCAGGACGCAAGTACATCTTTACATGTAATTTCATAATTCTATTGTCTTTGTCTATAATTTTTATTGAAATTTATGTATTTAAATATATTTATGATTACATATCTGTAATGATGAAGTTGCAACTGAGTACATTTAAAATATATTAACTTTAAACATAATTAGTTACAATTTAAATCAAATACTTTACATATGCTTTAGTATGTGAGTCAATACATCAAAATAAGTGTACTTTAAAGGTATTTAAAACGGTAATCATAACCATACATTTCAACCGTTTCACATGTATAACACTTATTTCATATGCAAAGATTTGCCATTTACTTTGAAGTCTACTTTGAAGACATGCTCCTTAAATCAGAGAACATGGCCATTTATTTATAAATTATGACTGCTTTTCATGTAAAAATCATACTAACATTTTAAGTGGATCTCAGGGAATATTACAAAATAAACAAATGCAGAGCGTGACCCCTTTAAAATCATATTTGCAATCACCACACATCACAAAAAACTGAGTGTGAAACAACATTATTCCTTTAAAAAACACAGTATACTTACAAATTTCTCTGGACACGGAAAGTCGAACAGCTTTACCATTCCAAAGTCATCGCCTGTCACGATGTTGAGGCCGGAGTGAGACACACAAGCGCAGGTTACATCTGCCTTTTCTGTGTTCCTGGACCAGATCCCCACCACCTCATCCCCTAGGACACTACAGAGACACCCAAACACTTCAACACTGCAGTACTAGTGTCAGATGACTCTTTTGATTTCATTTCTATTCTATGGGATGCCAGCAGTGCTGGAAGCACCAACTGTTACAGAGGAGGCCTATAATAAAGGTGCAGCAGGCAGCAAAACAAGAAATTTGGCTTGAGTAACAAAATAAATTAGAAGCAATGCAGCAATCACACACTTTCCTGTCCGGACAGGATTAGATTCCTCAGAGGACCTGAGTTAGCTGAAAACAGTGGGTAATTTGCTGTGTACCTTTTTTACCACTTATGGGAAGAAAAACATATACATGTTAAATTTATAATACACAAATATATCTAGCCTCCTCACCAAATGGATACTTGCGCTACTTTTCGTAAAAAATGGAAAAAACACTGTATTTTTTTTATATTAAAAAATTGTGTTGTCAGATTTGATATTATGGCTTTATATAAGGCCAGACACCTGCACGTGTCATTAAATTATTAACATTTTAACAAGGTTAAAGGAGTAGTTCACTTTAAAAATGAAAATTACCCCATGATTTACACAGTTCATCAGAAAGAAGAATGTCACATACACCTAAGACGGCTTGAGGGTGAATAAATCATGGAGTAATTTTCATTTTAACGTGAACTACTCCTTTAAGCGCAAATGGAGTTATGAGGACTTTGCCCAGTGAATATCAGACATATGTTCGTTCATCTGGCCAGAGAAGTGTGGGTTTTGCTGCAGCGTTACCTTGTCCATGTGGCCCAGGTTATTCTGTCTATCACTGCTTGCTCAGTGACTTGCTTCCCAGAAGGCACCTCATAGACTACACGTTTATAAGCACCAGTAGATAACTGTAGAGAACAACACATGCAGACAGTGAATACTTTTGCAGAGCTGATCTAAAGCTGTCTAGCAGAGAAACAGAACAGAGAAAGTCATTACAATATCAACACAGTTTTTAAACAAAGAGGAACTTCATTTGCTTTGCTTTGCTTTTGAAATAAAAACAAATAATATATATTTATTTATGTTTTATATTGATTTTAGTAAGTGATTTATTTTCATTTTACATTTATATTAACTCTTTCCTTGATAGCATTTGTTTTGTTTTTTTATGTTGTCAGCCACTGCCAGCATTTTTGATCATTTTCACAAAACTTTCATGCCCCCGGAATTTTTTTTTTTTTGTATGAATATGAATATGCTATGTATGTTTCTCATCTTCAAACCAAATTTGGGTCTTCAGCCGACAAAGTTTAAATCCCATCTGGCTAGCGCACATCCCATAATGTTTACACATTAGGCCAGTAGGCGGAGAGTAGGCGGTCTTCTGTGGCTGTTCGAACGCATTCGACCACATTACACTACGAAAGCAATTCAGTCAAATGCATTTTCAACTACCTCTGGAAGTGGTCCAAAGTGGACAAGCAAAACGTTTCAGACACCGTGTACACCTGTATTTAGCGTCGACCAACACACATTTTAGTACCAGGTGTAAACAGGGTCATTGAGATTTCAACACAAATGACACTGAAGTATATTTTATTTGACCATAAATGCTTGTCAGTACATTTGACAGTACACTTTAACCATATTATAAAGACAGAAGCAATTATGAAATTACATATAGAGATATAGCTTATTTCCTACTTAAAGGTGCAGTGTGTAATATTTATGTGTTTTCAGTGGTGTATAAAGACCTTACATGATGCACCGTTATGTTTTCATTACCTTAGAATGAGCCATTTCTATCTACATACACATACGCGGGCGGGTCCCCTTACAGTGAAGTCGCCATTTTGCGCTGTCATGTTTCTACAGTAGCCCTAAACAGACAAACTGCTCTACAGAGCGCTAGCTACTCTCTGCTTTCTCAGACGACGACATCTTTGTCCTGTGTCGGCCACCGTAGCTTCTCTATGTGCTTCAAAATGGAGGGGTGAGCGGTGGGCGGTTGCAATCTCAACAGTGCACCTTTAAGTGGGTCAAAAAACTCTGATTCAACCAAAAAAACCTAATCCGATTTTGTTGCTCATATGTGACTCAGATCTGTTTGGTTTTTTCCCTTTGTCTCAGTTTTGCAATGCGACCCAAGTCAGAACAGTCATATCATAATTCATGTGACTGTTATGTCATTCTAGATCACAATTCTGCGCTGATGGTTTTTTTTTTTTTAATATGCTAAAGTGTCACAAGTGGCAATTAGGCAACTTTTGTTCACATGTTCACATTATATCCCACAAACAAGCAGACACACAAACACAGCCCGTACCTGCACATAGCAGCTGTCAGCAGAAAAATCCATCTGCATGACAAAGCTAGGGATGTCCCTACAGCAGTTAATGCGGTTGAGCTGTGGTCCTAATGTCAGGTCATAAAAATCCACTGCATTCTCACTGGAACCCACAGCCAGGTAGCGCGAGTCTGGACTGAACCTGAGGGAAAAGAAACTTTAGTTGTTGCAATGGACCACAGCGCCTGTATTCTGCGACGGTCATTTTCATCATATCATCAGGAGGGACTGTGGACATCCAGTGACAGCCCAATTTAGCCCAATTAGTTGCGTAGCAACTCTCTCAGAGTTCATCAAAAAGATCTTCATTTGTGTTCTGAAGATGAATGTGAGGGCGAGAAAATGATGAGAGTTTTGGGTGAACTATCCCTTTAATTATTTTATTTTTGGCTTGAATTATTATGCATTTGTTTACAAATAACCTAATATCTTGTCTAACCTGATATCTTGTATGGCAGAGCGCCGATCTCTCTTCTTCCCCCAGATCTTGAGTGAGGTGACAAGGAGGATGATGAACTCTCCATTCTTCATGCCGATGGCCACCATGTCGCCCTCTGGGTTGTAGCTGACCGTGCGTGCAGGATGACCGAGGTTCACTTTATTGAGCATCTTCTGTTTTTCCATACAAGAAAGCATTCGAATAAGCTTGTATCTCAGAAAAAATTGATTATGCACAGGAATTATATAATTTACCCTCTCTGAAATGTCCCAGAGGCGCACAGTGCCGTCCTCCGCAGCAGACAGGAAGACGTCTCGGGTGGGATGAGCTCCAAGTCCCCAAATAGGACCGTCCATGTGGCCGTTAACCAGGATGTTACATGCTGCATTCTTCTCACCAACCTCAATGATCTCAGCATTTCGAGTGCCTACCAGAATCTTCCCCTAAAGAATCAAGCAAAGACACAGGGTACAGTACCGGCGCTGAGCTAACCGGTGGAGCCACAATATTTATGAGGAAAAAGCTTATTAACAAGTATACTCTTTCTGATGAAGGTGGTTGACCATGGGTAGTTGGTTCTAACAGGCTTTAGAAATGTAATTTTATTTATTTTATTTCCACTTTCTTAAGAAAAATTCAAAATCTCAATGGAATCTCCTTTGCAATCTTTTTTTTATCTCTTTTTTATATTTTCTCTTATTAGTATAGCATAATTGTGATATTAAAGAATTTTCTATCTATCCATCAATCCATCTATCGATCCATCTATCCATCCATCCATGTATACACTCACCTAAAGGATTATTAGGAACACCTGTTCAATTTCTCATTAATGCAATTATCTAATGAACCAATCACATGGCAGTTGCTTCAATGCATGTAGGGGTGTGGTCCTGGTCAAGACAATCTCCTGAACTCCAAACTGAATGTCAGAATGGGAAAGAAAGGTGATTTAAGCAGTTTTGAGCGTGGCATGGTTGTTGGTGCCAGACGGGCCGGTCTGAGTATTTCACAATCTGCTCAGTTACTGGGATTTTCACACACAACCATTTCTAGGGTTTACAAAGAATGGTGTGAAAAGGGAAAAACATCCAGTATGCAGCAGTCCTGTGGGTGAAAATGCCTTGTTGATGCTAGAGGTCAGAGGAAAATGGGCCGACTGATTCAAGCTGATAGAAGAGCAACTTTGACTGAAATAACCACTCGTTACAACCGAGGTATGTAGCAAAGCATTTGTGAAGCCACAACACGCACAACCTTGAGGCGGATGGGTTACAACAGCAGAAGACCCCACCGGTACCACTCATCTCCACTACAAATAGGAAAAAGAGGCTACAATTTGCACGAGCTCACCAAAATTGGACAGTTGAAGACTGGAAAAATGTTGCTTGGTCTGATGAGTCTCGATTTCTGTTGAGACATTCAGATGGTAGAGTCAGAATTTGGTGTAAACAGAATGAGAACATGGATCCATCATGCCTTGTTACCACTGTGCAGGCTGGTGGTGGTGGTGTAATGGTGTGGGGGATGTTTTCTTGGCACACTTTAGGCCCCTTAGTGCCAATTGGGCATCTTTTAAATGCCACGGCCTACCTGAGCATTGTTTCTGACCATGTCCATCCCTTTATGACCACCATGTACCCATTCTCTGATGGCTACTTCCAGCAGGATAATGCACCATGTCACAAAGCTCGAATCATTTCAAATTGGTTTCTTGAACATGACAATGAGTTCACTGTACTAAAATGGCTCCCACAGTCACCAGATCTCAACCGAATAGAGCATCTTTGGGATGTGGTGGAACGGGAGCTTCGTGCCCTGGATGTGCATCCCACAAATCTCCATCAACTGCAAGATGCTATCCTATCAATATGGGCCAACATTTCTAAAGAATGCTTTCAGCACCTTGTTGAATCAATGCCACGTAGAATTAAGGCAGTTCTGAAGGCGAAAGGGGGTCAAACACAGTATTAGTATGGTGTTCCTAATAATCCTTTAGGTCAGTGTATATCCTGTATATATCCTAATTCAATTTATAATCAAAGCCTTAATATTTATCCTCCTATATTATTATAATGATTTTTAATGATTCTTTCCAGTTACGATGTTATTTAATCAAGAGAACCACTGATTGTTTCTTGTTTCCTAAAGTGTGTATTTGGTCTCTGAGGAGTGACTGAGGGTCTGGCCTAGGCATGTGTGATGTGTCGCTAAACACTTGACATCAGAACTTGTTGTGTGTTTGGATTTTGGAGGTATCACACACCCCTAACATGCCAGGAGTGCAGTAACAGTGCTTACTTAGCCTGGCTTCCAGATATGAAATATGGATTTGTTTTTCATTTCTATTATATTTTATTCATTTTATATATCCTTTTACTGAAACACTAAAGAATCAAGATGAATATTGCCTGTACTACTGTCTGTACCTCTCACTGAGAGAAAGCACATGTTATCTGTATGTTTTGGGAAAATTTCTGGTCAGAACTGGAGCTTAATCAACTCCAACCTTGGAGAAACTATGTATCTGTGTATGTGCGCAATATTCTGTGTTACAGATCAGTATTGGAGGTGGATTATGGGCATCCTAAGAGATGGGTGGACTTGTTGTTCTGGACAAGCTGGCACCTGCTACAGATCTGGAAGGTCACTACGTGCCTAATTCTGGGGTGAAAGCATCAACAAGTGATTTATAGACACGTGCATCTGATTTATTGACAATGTGTGGAAATTTACCATGACTTAATTTTTTTCCGAGCCAATCAGAATCATCCACCTTGCAGTAATGATGTGGCTAGGCCTTATAACCAAAACTGTATGTACGATAGACGGGTAGAGGGAGAGTGTGGCCTACGAACTCCTTGTGAGACTTGAAGCTGCTTCTGCTGATGAAACTGCAAACTATTCTTCAGTAAATTTTTCTTTAATTAATTGCACTCCTGACTCTTGGTCTTCATTTACAATTTAAAATAACTGTTTTCTAAGTTAATATATTTTAAATGCAAGTTATTCCTGTAATGCGAAGCTGAATTTTCAGCATCATTACTCCAGGCTCCAGGGTTGCTGATTCTTTTATTAAAAGAAAGGTCAAAAGAACGACATTTACTTGATATATAAATCTTTTGCAAAATAAATATCTTTACTGTCACTTTTGATCTGTTTAATATGCCCTTGCTGAATAATTATTAAGATATTATAGTTTTATAATTATTATAAATATCAGTTGCTTTAAAAAAATCTTACTAACCCCAAACATCAATCAAATACATTTTAGTTATAATAAATAAAAGTGGGTCCACACTATTTCAAAACACAAATAACCTCTATTAAACTTCTTAATGACTGCTGACCAACATGTACTGTCAGCGGTCCAGTCATGCCCATCCTCTGGTCTATAATGTATTGATTCTGTGTAAGCACTCACTGTACCTTGCCCCTGCAGACAGAGCGAACACAGTCTATGATCTGGCCCGTCTCCAGTCTGAAGGCTCTGCATCTCTTCAACTCCTGATCCCACAGTTTCAGCGCACCACCCTCCTTAGACCTGCAGAGGGCAGCCATTTACTGAATCTGACCATTTACTACAGCACCTTATGAGGACTTTAAAGCAAATAAAATGCAAAAAAATAATGCAGAAATCAAAATACCTTAGGTATACATAATTAGAACGGTCAAGCCACTTACGGTCGTTCTTTGCCTCCCGTCACAATGAGCCCGTCACGTAATGTGGTGTACATGGTGAACACAGGTCCAGTGTGAGCCTTAGCCACGATTCTCACTAGAATGTGTTCCTTCCACACACACACATCTCCACTAATGGTACCTGTAAATGTCAAGTTATTCTGAAAAGAAAACAAACCTGCACTAATCTAGTGACCTCTAAGAGAAAAACAGCACAAACATGGCAAAGCATAGCATTTTCCACATCCTTTTACACTGAATCTTCAAAAGTGTGATTTTTTTCAAAGGTTAAATATGATCATAAACACGTTTTTGAATTTCTTCTTGACTTAACATCTTGTCCACTTAAGTTCTGACACACAAGTGCACAAACAACTGCACAAATGCACACGTATGCATGTATGTATACATAAATACCTACTCACACATTACCTCATTCATTTCAAGGAATAGTTCACCCAAAAATTTTAATCTCAAATCTCATTAGAGCTTGTGTACATTAAAATACGGCATACAGTGACATTCAAAAGTTTGGGGTCAGTAAGTTTTTTTGTTTCCTTGTTTTTTTTTTTTAAAAGAAATTGTTATTGCAGCTGCCCTGTTGTTACTTTGCTTCTATTGCTCTCCTCATTTGTAAGTCGCTTTGGATAAAAGTGTCTGCTAAATTATTAAATGTAAGTGTAAATGTATTCGGCAAGGATGTATTAATGAGTTGTCACTGATTCCAGCCTTATTTCCTGCACAAGCCTATGTAGGTTCGTAACACATTTGCATAATGCCAGCCTATGGTCTTTATTGGCTGCCCGCAACATCTATAACCCACATTCAAACACTGTAGTTGTTGCTGAGGCCTGGAAGAGTTTGGTTCAGTTTTTTCAACATGTCAAGAAGAAGCCGTTTTCTGAGCTGCAAAAGCATCCGGTACTGTAAAACTGATGCCATCGTTACTGTTCATATCACTGTGTATTCGAGTGCTGAGGAAGTCTCCGGAGATTAAATTCACATATGGCAATTGGTGTTTCGTTTCCAACACGTGCTGTAAGTGGTAGACCAATCACAACAGACTGGTCTGTCTGACCAATCAGAGCAGAGCAGGCTCTCAGAAAGGAGGATGAATCCTTTTTCTTTTTTTGACGTTGGATGGATGTAAACCTATTGTAGATGACCTCAAAAACTAAATTAGGAACCTTTACAATAGCATAATAACTGTTTTCAACATTGATAGTAATAAAAAACAGAAATAAATTACATTTTAAAACTGCAATAATATTTCACAATATTACTGTTTTTACTGTATTTTAAAAACAGTTTTATTAAATGAAACGCAGCCTTGGTGAGCATAAGAGACTTTTCAAAAACAAAAATCTTACCAACCCCAAATTTTTCAAAGGTAGTATATATATAGAGAGCTTATCTTTGGAGTTTGACGGCATCCATTCCCATTTGTTTTCATTTTATTGAAAGCATTCTGCAAAATCTCATTTTGTATTGGTATTGGTTGACACCTTGCTATTTTTAATTTGGAGTGAACTACATCTTAATCTCTCCCTCTCTAACAACAATTACAAGAAGAACTGAACATCATGTAGAAACAGAAGAATACTTACAGCTCCAAATGCCACTGAAAGCATGGTCTGCATACGGGCGTCCTCAATGGAGCTCAGCACTCCTTTATTACTGAGCAGGGCCTTGCCGGCCAGCGTCCAGAAGCGCACATGTTTAATCCCCACTGACACAAACTGAGTGTCCGAATCGGGTCGGAACTCCGCCACAAAGATCCGCTGGGTGTGACCGGCCCGACTTGCTACTTTGGCACCTTCAAAAATAAGGTAACAAACCTGATATAAAAACACATGAAAGCAGACGTAATGCTGTGAGTTGGTTGACCTGTACCTTCCTGCCACTTCCAGATGGTGAGGGTGTGCTGAGGGTCCAGACCCACAGAAAGCAGCAGTTTGCCGGTTGCACTAAAGCTTACAGAGCAAACGCCCCGAGAATGATGGCAGCGCAGCACAGAGAGGGTCTGTTTGTTCATGGCTTCCCACACGTGGATAGAAGGAGATGTGGCTGCAAATACAGAGAGAGACTCAGATTTGTAAATTAATATGACTATATTCTAAAGCATTTTTACAATAAGGTTTACATTTTTTTTCTTAACCTCAGGTTAAGACCACTGTTTTTAGTGTGTAAAAAGGGTAAAAAGCTCATTAGAGTTCTTAAGTATGCTAAAGGCCCAGATATACTCACGGCAAAGTTCTTTTTCGTTCTTCAATTAGAGGTAAAACGAATATTTTATGATTTTTATTTGTTTGTTTTCCCATACATTTTTTGTAAAAAAAAATTATAGGGTCACTAACGACCCGAGGTGTGTAACATTAAGTATATTTTTTTCTTCACAACAATAATTGAACCTTTGATGACTGAATAAGTGCAATTCAACTTTATTTCACAAGGTGGCAATGTCTGATACACATGATGAAGTGACATTTCACTCATAGTTACTGCAGGCAGAAAACAAAACAGCAGGAAGTATCATCAGGAGAACTTGAAATGGCTCAGCGATTTACTGCAGAGCTAATAAATCTGAACAAAATCAAATATTACTGTCACTGTCACTTGATGCTGGATCTGGTGAAGAAGCTATAAAATATTGATTTTGAAGATGTTGAAAATGATCATTTTGAGAATATGTGTGAGATGCTGAATATACTGGGAAATGAGCTCTGATGAGGACAGTGATGATGGTATAAAACATCTGTCAAACTGAACCCTTCCATGTTCCAATAGGGAACAACATATGCTTTATTTGATTCTTCTGTAATTGTTACTATAATATCAGGAGAGTGTTATATTATTGCGACAGGTAGAGATCCATATGTGTTAGATATAGATATGGGTCGCTAAAGACTCAAATATGTAATATTGATTGGCGAAGGTTTTTTTTAAGGGTTAAAATCAAGCTGCTTTAACGTATTAAACATGAAAAACAGTGTCAGTGTTTAATTTCATCAGAAGTGCACTTTAAAGCAGCTCTCCAGTGTGTTCATGTTTTCACTCACAGACGTCTGACCCCTACCGACTGAACAGAGGAAAAGACCCGGAAAAGATTTGCATGTGAAAGAAGGCGGAGCCTCCGTGCACACCTACCTATTACGTAATCACCCCAAACCAATGGTAGTACAAATGCCTTTACCAGCCGTAGCAAACCTGATTTAGTTCAAAATTACATCACATCTGTTCATTCTTTGATTTCGTTTGAAATTTACCGGGCCTTAATAATTCAATAATGAAGGACTGGTGTGGGACAGTGGCAATCTGTTTTAAAAAAAATACAGAGTGTGTCTTACCTGACATATCACCAGCATCACCTAAGTGAACAACAACAGCAGTTAAACATGGTAGGAGCAACACTTTTTTAATCATTAGTTCATTTTTAAACCATTGGTGCAAAAAAGTACTGTTTTCAAAAGTACTCAAATGAAAATACCATTTTTTTTTTTTTTTTTAAATGTCAATAGAGCACAGGTACAACCATTGGAAGGAAAAATTCTAAATGAGATATTTTAAGTTTCATTCTTCTGAATTGGTTTTCCCTGAGGAAAGACAAGAAGTAATCTCATACAGGTTTCCTTTCAGTTTCAGACATCTCAAAAAATCATCACACTTTGATCAGATATGCCAAGATACCAAAGTCTGCAATCAAAAACTATTTCAACGTGAACTTATTTCTCATTCAATTCTTCCAAGACCAACTTCTCTAAGCTATGCTTTCCATGTTATTTTTATAGCTCTATACTCTGACTGTATGTCATTGTATAATTTCTTCAATTTTTTAGAGAAATATCCAGGACAAAGCTGATACCATGGCAGTCAAAGTGAGAAGAGAGGGTGAATGTTTTCAAACATACCTACTTGGCCAGTTGCCACCACATTGGGGAACTTTGGGTGCTGATTAATAGTCAGGCACAGAATGTCATCACTGTGTTCCAAATAGAAGCTCTGGCATGCTGAAGGCAAAGAAACAGGGAAAAAAATAATGATGCTCAACAACATTTTTTGCATGCTTGTTTGAAAGAACTTGATGAATAAAATCCATATCTAAATCACTTACGCCCACTCTGGCACATTAAAATGCATTTAACATGCATTACATATGGCAGGTATCTATGAGTTTCTCCCCACCTGTTGTTAAGTTTAGGACGACCCCTACTGAGGCAGTGTGGTAGATGATGTCCGCCCCCTCATTAAGATAATGCACATTGTTGCGGCAGTCGTTGCCTCGGTAACCAAACACCAGTTCAAGCACCAGGTCCTGCGGAAAGAGTCAAAGAGAGGTGTCTGAGTTCATTTCTATGACAACAACAGAAAGTATCTGGCTCTCTGGATGTGAAAGGACAAGCACAAAGAAACTGTGCTGCAGTTCAATCAAGAGAGGCTAGGGTGATCATCTAACCACTGAGGGGACAGAGTAGTCTGTAATGAACATTTAATAGACTGAAGAGGTATCCACAACCAAACTATAAACAAAACCACTACTAAGTAATTTAAAGTATAGTATAGTATATGAAAGTATAGATAGTATATGAAAAAAGTACAGTTTTGTTTAGAACTGAATATAATACTACAGAAAAGTACTGTATACCATAGTACAGTAAAGTATATCAGCAGTCGATAGCAGAGGTTTTCAAAGTGTGGGGCACGCCTCCGCAGGGGAGCATGAGGGCACTTCAGGGAGGACTAAGGGTATATATCCTGGCAACAAGTGTCAAATGAATTGTATATCACAGAACACAACAGAAGAGGATGTGATACGACAGGATAGCACAGCGCAGTGTAATACAATAAAGGACAGGATAATATAGGAAGGAAAAAGGAAAGGAAAGGAAAGGAAAGGAAAGGAAAGGAAAGGAAAGGAAAGGAAAGGAAAGGAAAGGAAAGGAAAGGAAAGGAAAGAAAGGAAAGAAAGGAAAGGAAAGGAAAGGAAAGGAAAGGAAAGGAAAGGAAAGGAAAGGAAAGGAAAGGAAAGGAAAGGAAAGGAAAGGAAAGAAAGGAAAGGAAAGGAAAAGGAAAAGGAAAAGGAAAGGAAAGGAAAGGAAAAGGAAAGGAAAGGAAAGGAAAGTAGTAAGGAAAGGAAAGGAAAGGAAAGGAAAGGAAAGGAAAGGAAAGGAAAGGAAAGGAAAGGAAAGGAAAGGAAAGGAAAGGAAAGGAAAGGTAAGGAAAGAAAGGAAAGGAAAGGAAAGGAAAGGAAAGGAAAGGAAAGGAAAGGAAAGGAAAGGAAAGGAAAGTGTAGTAAGGAAAGGAAAGGAAAGGAAAGAAAAAGGAAAGGAAAGGAAAGGAAAGGAAAGAAAGAAAGGAAAAAGGGGAAGGAAAGGAAAGGGAAAGGAAAGGAAAGAAAGGAAAGGGAAAGGGAAAAGGGAAAGGAAAGGAAAGGAAAGGTAGAAAAGGAAAGGAAAGGAAAGGAAAGGAAAAAAGGAAAGGAAAGGAAAGGAAAGGAAAGGAAAGGAAAGGAAAGGAAAGGAAAGGAAAGGAAAGGGAAAAGGAAAGGGAAAGGAAAGGAAAGGAAAGGAAAGGAAAGGAAAGGAAAGGAAAGGAAAGGAAAGGAAAGGAAAATTATGGATAATGCATATACCTATATTTTACAGAAAATACACATTTTTATTTGTTCTAATCTGCATATCACTCACTTCAATAGGCCTCTTTTTCTTGCCCACGTTGTTAGTCTGTAGTTTCTCTGGCATTGGTGGAGCCCTGCTCACTGGGGGTCTGCATCCAAAGACAAAAAAACAGCCACTTAATCAGACTTACAGCAGTAACAAGACCAGTCAGGGACCGGGTGAAAAGGACACCAGACATCTGGCATGGTTATATTTCACTTCAAGTTTTCACTGTAACATGTAACCAAATACTAAAAGCAAAGATACTGAGTCAGCAGATACAGTTGCAAGAAAAAATATGTGAACCGCTTGCAGAATCTGTGAAAATGTGAAAGAGATCCCTCTTATTTAGTTAAAACTATTCCCATTTTCACAGATTCTGCAAGCGGTTCACATACTTTTTCTTGCAACTGTAGTTTGTGATGTATGATAAAGGTTTGATGGAGTTCTGTACAACTAAACTTAAAAAGGTCCTAAAAGTATCAGGTAGAATGACGTGTAAGGGATCAGTCTAGTCTTACCTCGAGCCCCTTTAAAAGCAGCATTAACAGAGAGAGAGAAAACGTTAGAAGTGTCAGCTGAGCAGTTCCCTCAAGTGCTCCAAAAAACAAAGAAGCACAACACAGGGACACTGAGAACACAAAGCAAAATACAACAAAACTGTATTCATGTTCACTTGACAGCATGTGTCAAAACATGGAATGACTAATTTAATGTCTAAAATTAGCTCAGTCAATAGGATCATTTCCTTACACTTAAAGGAGTAGTGCACCCAAAATTCTTACTTAATGCCATGATGTTCCAAACCACTATTACTTTCTTTTTCCTTATAAGGTGATTTTTTAAGAATATCTTGGCCAATCTCTTCTTTTAGGTTGACACAATAAAAAGTGTTATAAAAGTGGTACATATAATTTGTGTGCTATATTCCAAATCTCCTAAAGCTGTATGATAGCTCTTTTTGAGGAAAAGACCAAAATGTAAGTTGTTCACCTAGCTCTCTTTGACATGCTCATGTAAGTTCCTGAGAGAAGTAGTCCCTTGTTTTAATAGAAATTATATTAGTATTTTTATATTAGTATTTACCATAAATGTTTTTCAGTACATTCAACGTAATGTATTTAACATTAAAGTCTATTCTTTAAAAGTATATTATTTCTGTAATAAGTACTCCTTTTAAAAGTGTGTTAAATTTGTACTTCTTTTTCATAAGGGACAATGTCTAATCCAAATTATTAATTATTATTTGAGAAAGATTTTTTAAAGATTTTTGATAAATTTGATCCAATATTAAAAAGTCTGAATGATTTGTTCACTAATCGGACTGATCCTTCAGAGTTAAAGATTATCAATGAATAACAAATTAAATGTGACCTGCTCCTCACACAAAGATATAGTATAGCTTTATAAACTTTGCAATGTAGTGCAATATTTCACACTTTTTTGAAGCTTGAAAAGCTTCATTCCACATTTATTGTCATTGCATGAAAAAGATTGGCCCCACCATCCATCCATCCATCCATCCATCCATCCTCCATTCACCCATCCATACATCCATACATCCATCCATCCATCCTCCATTCACCCATCCATACATCCATCCATCCATTCACCCATCCATACATCCATTCACCCATCCATCCATCCACCCATTCACCCATCCATCCATTCACCCACCCATCCATCCATCCATCCATCCATTCACCCATCATCCATCCATCCATCCACCCATCCATCCATCCATCCATCCATCCTCCATTCACCCATCCATACATCCATCCATCCATCCATCCATCCTCCATTCACCCATCCACCCATCCATACATCCATCCATCCATTCACCCATTCACCCATCCATACATCCATTCACCCATCCATCCATCCACCCATTCACCCATCCATCCATTCACCCACCCATCCATCCATCCATCCATTCACCCATCATCCATCCATCCATTCACCCATCATCCATCCATCCATTCACCCATCCATCCATCCATCCATTCACCCATCCATCCATCCATCCATTCACCCATCCATACATCCATCCATTCACCCACCCATCCATCCATCCATCCATTTTCCAAACCACTTGTTCTTTGTAGGCTGTGTAGGGTGGCTACATGCTCTTCATAAATGTATCATTGTCTTGCATGGAGGAAAGTAAAGTTTGAAACAGCATGAGGGTAAATGATGACAGAACTGTCATTTTTGGGTGAACTAATCCTTTAATCGTCTTGAGAGAGAATGCAGGGAGCAAAGCATGAGCAAAGTTCCCAGCAGCCAAAGAAGCAGCATTACTCTTTAAATAATTAGCGATGGAGAGCAGTAATAAAGTCACATCAAAGCAATGACAAAATATCTGCCAGCAAAGCACTTAACATAATGCTGTGCATCTACTCTAATTTAAAACTGAAATTACCTGCTTTTAAAGCACCTCAAGTTTAAAAATAAGAGCAAAAACTTAGCGACATGCGGTTTTATGACTCAGTTCAGGGAAAGGTACGTGGGTTTATGGTTATAATGGTTGTTGCCATGCGGCTTAGAAAACATCCAAAGAGCATGAAAGGAGGCGGCACATGAAACTGGTTATTTTCTGAACAAATTACACTTTTATTGGTCTTCTTACCTGACTACGCCCTGCCTTCACATGGTGAGAGAGAGGAGTGGAGTGCAGAGACAGACAGAGGAGTGAGGAAAATTGGAAAAGACAGACATGAGGGTAGCATGTCACTCAAAGCCCACGAGTTCCATGAATAATGTTTATAAATGGCTTGTGGTAGTTAAAATTGTTAATAAAACTTCTCAATTGAACTTAAGCTCAATTTCAATTAATCCATGAATTTGTCAAATCAAAAATCACATCTGCACTAATGCACTTACAATGGGAATCTATGGGCAAGTCAATCACAATAATGTGAAGTATGTATTTTAAATACAATTCAGTACAAAACTGTGTTATTAAAAGTGCCCCTATTATGCTATTTTAAAGGTTCCTAATTTAGATTTTGAGGTTATCTACAATAGGTTCAACTGCATCCAAGGTCAAAAAAACACTTTAATTGTCTGAAACGGCTCGATAAAGGAGTCTCTGAGTCTACTCTGCTCTGATTGGTCAGACTTAGTGATGTCACGTTCGTGAACGAATCGTTCTTTTTGAACGAATCATTCTCGTTCACTCAGTCCGTTGACTCATATTTCTCGTTCACTGAAATTCCTCCCTCCACAGCAGCGTGGCGCAATTAGCTTTGTGGACTGTTTCATCCTGTCAAAGAATGACAAAACCAGCCAAACGAGCCAATAGCGTTCGAGTATGAGACGTGATTGGAGCATGTGATTTGTTGAATTCAGTGAACGAAAACGCCCTTTACTGACTGAGATGCTTTGAGTCTGAACGAGAGATCTCGTTCATGAACGAATTGAACGAACTGGTACATGTCGTTCGTGAAGTGAACGAAATGAACCAGATGTTGAACGATACTGATAGCAAACAGGTAGAGCTCGGCTCGTGTAGTTTGGCATATTTGCAGCAAAGAAAGAAATGTACACTTTACCATAGTAATAAAACAGTGTAATATCACAGGCTGATGGTTAAATGATTACTGTACAGAGTATACGCGCTGGTGTTTTGTATCATTTATTTTTATTATTGTTGTTGTTTTCTTCTTTTAAATAAAATGACTTCATTGCGCTTGAGTCATGTCATGCACTTCTCTAAAAACTGTATTGGTTAAATAGATCTTGTGTCACGTCACCAAGTAGCATTCTAGAGCTACTGAACGAACACTCCCCCTTCACTGACCGAGTCACTGTTTTGAGTCTGAACGAGAGAGAGATCTCGTTCGTGAATGAATTGAACAAACTGGTACCGTTGTTCATTTTCAGTGTTTCTTTAGTGTACCTTCGTGGTCATTTAGCATGCGAATCAGTCTCGTTCAGCAATCAGCAGAAAGCGGAAGCAAAGCGCAGTTATAGACAAACCTCACTATGCCTATGTTTATAACGTTTACCATAATCGTGTTCTGCGGTCCTGTGCTGATCAGCTCGCCGGGTTGTTTACATCTATCTTTAATGAGTCCCTCGCTACATCTGTGGTCCCCACCTCCTTCAAAAAATCCACCATCATCCCTGTCCCTAAGAACAGTAAACCCTCTTGCCTAAATGACTATCGTCCAGTGGCTCTCACGTCTATAGTCATGAAGGTCTTTGAGAGACTCATTAAAAACACCATTTGCACCTTCATTCCTGGCACTTTGGACCCTCTTCAGTTTGCCTATCATCCCAATAGATCGACTGAAGATGCCATCTCTCATGTCCTCCACTCCTCCCTCACTCACATCGACAGCAAAAGTGGGAACTACGTAAGACTGCTATTTATTGACTGTAGCTCAGCCTTTAACACCATAGTTCCCATCAAGCTAACCTCCAAACTCCTGGATCTCGGCCTGAATCCTTCTCTCTGCCACTGGATTGAGGACTTCCTCACTGGCAGGCCTCAGGTGGTGAGAATAGGCCAGTCCACCTCCTCCTCCATCACCCTGAGTGTGGGAGCTCCACAGGGCTGTGTCCTGAGCCCCCTGCTCTACTCTCTCTACACGCATGACTGTTTGTCCACACACAGCTCCACCTCTATCATCAAATTTGCTGATGATACTGTTGTCCTGGGCCTCATTTCCAACAACGAGACGGCATACTTGGACGAGGTGGAGCAACTAACATCATGGTGCCAAGACAACTGTCTCTCTCTGAATGTTGGCAAGACCAAAGAAATGATTGTGGACTTCAGGAAGAGACAGCAACGGACATACTCCCCCCTCATGATCAGCGGGTCACCAGTAGAGAGAGTGAGCAGCTTCAAGTACCTGGGAGTAAACATCTCCGAGGACCTGACCTGGACTGCTCACATTCAGACACAGGTGAAAAAAGCCAGGCAAAGACTGTACCACCTGCGCCAGCTGAGGAAATTCAGGGTTTCACCAGCTATCCTGAAAACTTTCTATTTAGGGGCGATAGAAAGTGTATTAACTCAGTGCATCACAGCGTGGTATGGGAACAGCACCAGTCATGACCGCAAAGACCTGCAAAGAGTCGTGCACTTATCCGAGCGTATCTCAGGGTCAGCTCTCCCGTCTCTGCAGGACGTCTACACCAAATGCTGCAAAGGTAGAGCTACTAAGATCATCAAGGACTCTAATCACCCTGCAAACCCTCATTTCACGCTGCTGCCATCTGGTAAACGCTTCCGAAGCCTGATGGCCAAAACTGAGAGACTCAGGAGGAGCTTCTTCCCCCAGGCCATCAGACTCCTGAACTTAACATCATGTGACTTCACTTCAGGATAAACATCGATACACTGACATTGCACTGCACTTTCTGTTCTCGTTGTTACTGTGTAACAACCTGTTATAAACCTGTTTGCACATTATACTCTTTATACATTTGTTAACCACATATTTATAAGTCTACAGTTTACTCACTGCACAGTCTACTTCAATTATTTTATTCCACTTTATCCTTATTTTTTACCTCTTTTTTCTCTTGACTTGATTATTTATAATTCTACAGATATAGACATTATATATATTATATATATATATATATATAGATAGTACTTTTTTTTTATCCTATATAATTTCCTCCTTGTGTTTTTAACTGTGAATTTGCACTGTCCATGGAGCGGACCTGTTTACATTTCACTGCCGGTTGTATATTCTGTATATAACTGTGTATGTGACAAATAAAACTCTTGAATCTCTTGAATCTCTTGAATCCCAGTTATATGAATGTGTAAATGTCTGACCAAACTATTAAAATGTTAATCATGCAAGAAAACCTTTGCTTTGCTTTGGTCATCTGAACCACTTATTTAGACTTATTTTATTTAATGAGTAGATTATGCACACATTTTAATTTAAGCCAAATCAGTTTTTTAGTAAGTAAATACGTTCGTTGAAACATTACACATAAAACTCTTTTTTGTCACCTGCTGGCATATTTATGTAATATTAAAAACGGTTACTGAACGAATCAGTGAACGAATCTGAACTAATCATTTTGGTGGACTGCAGCAGTTCAGAATCAATTCTTTTATGAGACAATAACTTTATTTGTTGTGCACTTTGATCTTTAAACCTTTTACTTTCACAAACAGCTATATTATACACATGCAAGAAAAGTAATGTTTGAAAAAGCATAACAGTGATTTTATGGCTTTTCGTCCAAGAAAAAAATTCAACGGCCCTCCTATCTAAGTTGGTATGTACCTCAGGGACTTCAGTTGTAATAAATAAATAAACTCAACACTATGATGTCAGTTTAATGTTGTACATCTTTATTTAGAGTTTCTTTAGCATTTACATTAAGATTATGTGAATATAACTCGATTTAAATAATTGTAATACTTATTGGTGCCCCACTGGAAGTCTGACAAGGGCCACCACTGGTCTATATCATCATTTTAGCAATGACATTACTATTCTAAATGAAGGAACTTCTGTTTAGTAAGGTCACTATTCTCATGTTAGTCCATATAATGTATAAATCTTGTGGCTATACCTTTGAAACAGTGTGTAGTTTAATTCCGGGGAAATGCCTTCACCCATAGACCTCCACTGTAAGTGCTTTATTGCAAACGTAATATTTGATAAGCAAGTTGAAATCATTTTCTATGGTAAAAAAATAAATAGATATAAACTTGTTTCCAGGAACATGCCTGTTAAAGTTTAGTGTGGTATTCCAGCAGCAGCCGGAAGACAGTAAGTAGTTTGGCTTTAGAGAGTGTGCCACCAACATGAGCTTATTCAAGATGGTATATTAGTGGTAGAGTGATGGTGATTTTGAAATACAAGTGCTTATAGAAGCAATAAAGTGGATAACTAAGAGTATTCAATACTTCACATTACAGGATTGCAGCATTTACTTGAAAGCTACTCATTATCATTAGTCATTATTAACAGTCATTATGTTACTGGAAATTAAGGATCATTTCATTAATTTCATAGAACACTGCGTCATATTTGCTTCTAGTATTTAAAAGAAATCTATTAGGGATGCACCAATATCAATAATATAGCCAATAAGCCGATAAACTGACAATTATTCATTGTGTTATTAAACTATCAATGTTATAGTGTTGTAGTCAAGACCACCTAATCCAAGACCAAGACCAATGTGTGTTGAGACCAAGACAAGACCAAGACCAAGGCAGGGCGAGACCAGCACTCCTTAAATTCATATAGATCCACATTACCGCCTGAGAAATTACTTATTTTTAGTCAATAAATATAATTAGAATAAGACACTATATAGAGCTGTTACCAGTCAAATGAAATTACCCAATTACATTAATGATGTTAATAAATAAATCAGACAATGCACTGGCAATTTATTAATATCCCAGCAGTTGTGGTCTTGACTGGTCTTGAAACAAAATCCAGAGCCCTCTATGTCTGAGACCGAGACAAGACCGAGTACAAATGTGGTCGAGACCGAGACAAGACCAAGACCTTCAAAAAAAATGGTCTTAAGACAGTTTTCAAGACCAAGACCGGTCTCAAGTACTACAACACTACAATGTCATATTCATCCTCTCCTCGCATCCTGTAACAAATATTTCCCTTGTGGTTCAAAATGATCCAAAGCCCTAAAATTATACTAATTATATTTTTAATACAATTTTCCTTTAAATTTCTAGATTTGATCAATAAATAATATAATTTATGGAGCAAGTGAGCTGTTCCACTGGGTCCTAAAGTCAGTTTTTGAGTTTTTCTCTTCAGTATACATTCAAACACACATGTAGACATTATAAAATAATTTTCTGGTAAAGTTTTAGCATTTTTATTTTTAGGTTTTTCTATGTATACTGAAGCATTCCTCACATTCCATTCATTCCTAAGGGGAACAAATGGACCCGCGAGGGAAGGAAAACAATTCATGGGACCACCAAATTCGTGGTATTCGTGGTTCCAGTGCGACAAAAGTCCCAAGGTCTTGGACTACTCTGATGAACACTCAAATTTTTTTACATTTTTAAAAAAATGAGTTTCAGGTCAAAATGACCCGAGGGAAAGATGACCCCAACTAACAGTCTACTATTACTCTTAGTACGTTAGTCAGAAAGTTAATGACAAAGTAGTTGCAAAGTTACGTATAGTTAGTAGAATGTCTTGTACCATCAAAATAAAGTGTAAACGATCCCATAAGAAAGATAAAGTACCAAAGAAAGATAAAGTAATGAAAAAAGAGAAGCAATCCATGCTCCAGCCAAAGTTGTTCGTCCTTACTGTTTGATCTTACTGCAACATTATATTACAGAATTGTACACAGTCTTGCTGTGAACATTAATGCTACATTGGGTGTCATTCCTAACCTACCTTTCATCTACCGATGGCTCCTTCTGTTGGAAGTGGGGCTTGACCCCCGTCATGGGTCGCACGTTTGTGGATAAGGCCTTGATTACATACATGATCTCATTCTCCCGAGTTACATCACTGTCATACCCTACACAGAACAACACACAGATGGAGAATCATTTTACTTTTATATCTTGACATATGGCATTTACATGAACATTTTGTCATATGATGGATGGCTACCCTCTTTAAATCTAGATGGCAGTGGATAGCAGTGATAATTGTTTTTATGAATAATCGTTTTCACCTCCATCATCTTCGCTCTCAATGTCGGACTCCTCGCTGTCACACTGTCTGGCCTCTCGGCAGCCCTCGTTCTCATGGCTCCAGATCATCAGACAGGTGTCAGAGCCACCGACAGACACCAGCAAAGAGTCGTCATGTGACCAGCGCACATTAGTCACATGGGTACTGTGGGCAATGTACCGCTTAAACTTGGCATATTTTCCCTATTCAGATAATGAAAATGTTAGTAGGCATGTAGGTAAATTAAAAAAAATATATGCAATGAGAAGTGCCTACAATTAAAAGTGAAACTACCAATCCATTAATTTAAAGTGCATTATTATATTAGTATAATTGGAAATGGTGGTTTCCGCTGTAAACCTGTTGTGTTCGGTTCATCTAAAAGCAACTAACACTCCCCATAGAAAAAAATAAAAGAAACAATTTTCAGTGTTGATATGCAGAACACATACTGGCTAGCTTTCTGACTGCAGAAATTATTGTGGGTTTTATTAATTTTTCTGGTGTTTTTTAGCTCATAACAGAAAATATGATGCATATTTTAAAAAGGTATTTTTAACAATTAAATGAAATTAAACAATTATTATATATATATATATATATATATATATATATATATATATATATATATATATATATATATATATATATATATATTTTTTTTTTTTTTTTATAATAATATATCATTAAAATATACAATAAATAAATTACTAAAATTTGACTGTTTTTGCCCATACAATGAAAGTCAGTAGGGTCCAAAACAACCCTGAACCCCAATGACTTTCAATGTATAAACAAGAAACAAATCAAATATCTTCTTTTGTGTAACACAGATTAAAAAAAGAAGAAAAAAAAAAATGAGGCTGAGTAAATGATGACAAAATTTACATTTTTGAGTGAACTATCCCTTAGTAGGAGTGATAATAATAATTAATAAATAACATTTTCTTAACCTTGACTGGATATTTGAAGAGCTTGACATATCCAAGGTCATCCCCAGTCGCTAACAACTTCTTGTCATTGCTAAGACACGCGGATGTAACTTCGGTAACTTCACTGACCACAGGCCAAATTCCCTCACAGGAACTTCCGAGCACACACGTCCACGTGCTCCAGTCGATCTTGTCCACCTGAGGAAGGAAAAGGATGCATGAATTCTTCAGGTTAATCTCAAAATGAAGTTAAAAGACATAGTTAGACATTTTCAAGAAAAAGCTGGGTAATTAAATTGCTGAGTCTTCCCTAATTAGAACAATATTTTAAGCTGAAGAATAACTTAAACATTTTAATGAAAATGAATTGGCAGCATTCATTTCAATATTAAAATCCAACTCAATCCAACTGGGACTCTGGCCAAAATGCCTCCTACAGAAGCTGTGCACTTAGCTAAAGGCAGGTGATCAGAAACATTGAAGGGCTTCCACTCTTACTAAATCTTAAGTTATTAAGGTAAGCTTTAGCTGTCTGTCCTAATGTACCGTAGCCTTAAGCACGGCCTAATTCCCTGCCTCCAAATTTAGAGTCAAGCTAATGAAAAGTGGGCCATGTTCTTGCCCTTAAGAGTGCCCTTCCCCTCGCAGGGTGATACACGTTGAGATGTTCAGGATCCATACCTCTGTGGCAGGAATGGTTTGCTTCTTCCCACGAGGGGCCTCAAAAAATAGCTGCTCCTTCACCGATGTGTTGACCTGCAAAAGCTTCCCTAATACAAGATAACAGAGGAGAGACGCTGCGATGTAACAAAGTTAAACTCAAAAATGAATTCTCAACAATATGAATTCTATTAAGATACTAATCTATCTAAGATACAGTATGGGCAACCTGCAGTTTGTGAATATATCTAGAGTGACTATATTAAACTACAAGGGTTGACAATGAAATGAAACTGAAACACTGACCAATATAGGTTTCATATATATATATATATATATATATATATATATATATATATATATATATATATATACACACTCACCTAAAGGATTATTAGGAACACCTGTTCAATTTCTCATGAATGCAATTATCTAATCAACCAATCACATGGCAGTTGCTTCAATGCATTTAGGGGTGTGGTCCTGGTCAAGACAATCTCCTGAACTCCAAACTGAATGTCAGAATGGGAAAGAAAGGTGATTTAAGCAATTTTGAGCGTGGCATGGTTGTTGGTGCCAGACGGGCCGGTCTGAGTATTTCACAATCTGCTCAGTTACTGGGATTTTCACGCACAACCATTTCTAGGGTTAACAAAGAATGGTGTGAAAAGGGAAAAACATCCAGTATGCGGCAGTCCTGTGGGCGAAAATGCCTTGTTGATGCTAGAGGTCAGAGGAGAATGGGCCGACTGATTCAAGCTGATAGAAGAGCAACTTTGACTGAAATAACCACTTGTTACAACCGAGGTATGCAGCAAAGCATTTGTAAAGCCTTGAGGCAGATGGGCTACAACAGAAGAAGACCCCACCGGATACCACTCATCTCCACTACAAATAGGAAAAAGAGGCTCTTTGCATGAGCTCACCAAAATTAGACAGTTGAAGACTGGAAAAATGTTGCCTGGTCTGATGAGTCTCGATTTCTGTTGAGACATTCAGATGGTAGAGTCAGAATTTGGCATAAACAGAATGAGAACATGGATCCATCATGCCTTGTTAACACTGTGCAGGCTGGTGGTGGTGGTGTAATGGTGTGGGGGATGTTTTCTTGGCACACTTTAGGCCCCTTAGTGCCAATTGGGCATCGTTTAAATGCCACAGCCTACCGGAGCATTGTTTCTGACCATGTCCATCCCTTTATGACCACCATGTACCCATTCTGATGGCTACTTCCAGCAGGATAATGCACCATGTCACAAAGCTCGAATCATTTCAAATTGGTTTCTTGAACATGACAATGAGTTCACTGTACTAGAATGGCCCCCACAGTCACCAGATCTCAACCCAATAGAGCATCTTTGGGATGTGGTGGAACGGGAGCTTCGTGCCCTGGATGTGCATCCCACAAATCTCCATCAACTGCAAGATGCTATCCTATCAATAAGGGCCAACATTTCTAAAGAATGCTTTCAGCACCTTGTTGAATCAATGCCACGAGAATTAAGGTAGTTCTGAATTAAGGCAGCTCTGAAGGTGTTCCTAATAACCCTTTAAAGTGGTCAAACACAGTATTAGTATGGTGTTCCTAATAACCCTTTAGGTGAGTGCTGCCCAACTCACTGCAGAATTAAATGCGCACCTCGACTCGGGAGCTCCACAAAGCCAATATTCGTGCCAATGCCGAATGTCGGATCAGCGGTGCCAATAGTGCAAATCTGTGAACAATGTGATCTCTGATGAGTCCACATTCACTGTCTTTCCCACATCTGTGGGAGTTACAGTGTGGAGAATCTCCAAAGAGGCTCAACACACAGACTGTTGCTGCCCAGAGTGAAGCACGGGGTAGATCAGTGATGGTCTGGGCTGCAATATCATTCCCTATTGTGCTTAATGGGCGTGTTACTGCCAAGGACTACCAAACAATTCTGGAGGGCCATGTGAACTTAAAGGGAAAAGTTCACCCAAAAATGAAAATTCTGTCATTAATTACTCACCCACATGTCGTTCCAAACCCACAAGACCTTAAATTTAATCTAATTATCACTTTCAAGATCCAGAAAGGTAGTAAACACATTGTTAAAATCGTCCATGTGACCTTAATTTTATGAAGCGGCGAGAATGTTTTTTGCACACAAAAAGTATTCTCGTTGCTTGGTTGAACCACTGGCGTCACATGGACTATTTTAACGATGTCTTTACTTTCTTTCTGGACATTGAAAGTGTTAATTAAATTGCTGTCTATGAAGGTCTTACAGGTTTGGAACGACATGATGACAAAATTTTCGTTTTTGGGTAAACTAACCCTTTAATGGTTAAAACATTGTACACTGTAGGGGCTGCCATGTATCAGCATGATAATGCGCCAATACACACAGCAAGACTTGTGATAGAATGGTTCGACGAAGATGAAAGAGAAGTTGAACATCTCACATGGCCTGCACAGTCACCAGATCAAAATATTTTTGAGCCATTTTGGGGTATTTTGGAGGAGCAAGTCAGAAAATGTTTTCCTCCACCAGCCTCGCATTATGACCCTGTTCTGGAAGAGGAACGGCTCAAAATCCCTCTGTTAAGGGGGCCACTGTGAAGGACTTGTATCTGTCATTCTTAAGACGAATTGATGCCGTTTGGCTGCAAAAGGAGGCCCTACACCTTACTAATAAATTATTGTGGTCTAAAACCAGGTGTTTCAGTTTCATTGTCTAACCGCTGCATGTGCTTGTTTATATGAACTTCGTATAAAGCCTTATTAGTTGGGAAGCAGTTTCCCTCCTGAAGGGCATTCACTCTGACAGGTTATCATGTGGCTACACTGATGGTAGACTTCAGCTATGTGGAGTTAAAAAGTGTAGTTTAGTATTTTCTGAAGGGCCAAAAGCCACATTGATTTTGTTTATTTTTTATTTTATAACCAATGACTTATAATGGATTTGTTGTTTTTTTTAAAATTTCAAATACCTTTGCTTTAAATGAAATTTTGCAATACAGTTCAGAAGTGGTTGGTGTGGTTCAAGGCAACTTATAGAGCACTTTTGTGCTCTCTAGATTGTCTGACAGCAAATAAAATTTTTCCATCTTGCCTATACTCAAATCAACCAGGACACAGACCACAAAGAACTCCAATGTCTTTATTATCACTAGTCGCCACATTGCATAACTGCATAAAGTTAAACTTGCATCAACTTTCAGCCCCTCTCTTTTTCTATCACTCATTGCACGAAATCCCCAACTCTTACTGAAGACGAATGACTTCTGGTTGCTTTGTTGCTGCAAAACTCTGTCAGTGTGAAGATCCCTTGACTAATTTTCTCTCTGAAATACAGCCTTTGTGTCTTGTATCTCTCTCACCTCTCTTGTCCCAGTCCAGATGGGTGATGTAGTTCATGGATCCTTTGCACACACCAACCCTCTTGCTGTTCATCACGTTGTAAATATCCACAAAGCTGTCACCTGATGCCACAGCCAAATACTTGCCTGTTACTGTAATGAAAAAAATCAGATTTTTTAGAGATCACATTCTCATTAATATGTTAATATATTCCTGCAAATATTTGTTAATTACATTAGCATATGTTAAGGTACAGAAATAGTTCATACTATCGAACTGAATAGATCAGATGAAAAAATTCAGAACTCTCAGTTCTCAGAACTCTAGGTGTTTCCACTGTATCGACTTGTGTACTGAAATTAGTGTCAACTAACCAGGAGAGAAGCGGATTTCTGATATGATGTCTTTGCGGTGATGAAATGACACCAGGTCTTCTAGAGTGTCTGCGTTGACGATGAGGAAGCTGCCATCATTGAGGCCCACAGCCAGAGCTTTCCCATCTGGGGAGAAGCAGCAACATCGCCCACCTGCAAGAAGTTATAACAGCCAAATGTCACGTCAAGCACTTTGTTGTTAAAAATCTAGCATGACAGCTGAAAAAAATGGTTCTCTTTATAGCTGCATATGAATCAATGTCGAAAAATGTGCAGGAAGTAAGATAAAAGGTTAGTTCAACTATCACTCATCACCATTTATTGTTGTTCCAAACCCATATGAAGATTGTTCTATCATGAAATGCACATTTGTTTTTAGCAAAATGATCATTCCATACAATGAAAGCAAAATGTAACAAGGGATTGTCAACAGCAAAGTGACACAAAGTCAGCAGTTAACCCCTCATTCATTTTAAAGTTAAACAGTAACTTTCTTAGTATTCCTCAATCTATTCATTATAAACAAAATAACAAGAAAAAAATTTAATTATACAAGAATGTCTGTTTTCTCATAAAATTTTTTTGTAAAAAGTATATAGGGTCGCTAGCAACCCGAGGTATGTAATAGTGTAAGTATTATGACGGGAGGAGAAAACGACAGACACAGTGGGTGTGGTGACAAGCCTCGGAGAGGCGTTTATTAACATAAAATTAAACATAAATTGTCTGTGGCCATGAGGCTAAAAGTGTCCAAAATAAATAGGAAATCTGGTGTCCTCGTTGTGCTGTGGCACGTGCAAGGAAGGTAGTGCTCAGATGGGTTGGTCCAGGTAAAGGGGGCAGGGTCCTGACGGCCGCATGTGCTCCCCTCTTTGGTCCGGGGGTCTTCTCCAGCGGCTCATCATCCCAAGGGCCATGGGCGCTAGAGGTGCAAGGTGGCCTGGCTGGTCTCTCAAGGAGGGGCGTGCTCAGTGTTGTCTGATTGGTTGAAGGACTATCCAATTGCGTACAGAGTCATTTGAATTATGCCCATTGATCACGCCTCTTGTTGTCTGATTGGTTGAAGGACTATCCAATTGCGTACAGAGTCATTTGAATTATGCCCATTGATCACGCCTCTTGTGCAGTAGAAAATACAGAGCAGACTCCCCAGACCAGTGTTCAATCTTAAAAGATTTAACTTGGTCTGGTCATAGCCAGACAAGTATAGATCATGAATATGAGCTAGATGCTGAATATACTGGGAAATGAGCTCTGATGAGGACAAACTGTCAAACTGAACCCTTCCAAGCTCCAAAAGGTAACAACATATGCTTTATTTGATTCTTCTGTAATTGTTCCTCTAATATCAGGAGAGTTTTATATTATCGCGACAGGTAGAGATCCAAACATGTTAGATATAGATACGGGTCGCTAAAGACCCAAATATGTAATAATGATTGGCGAAACATACCAGCCCTAATAATCCCTAATGTCTAATGAAAATACCAGCCAAAAAATATATTGTACCCATTGGTTCTCGAATGCAACATGACTGAATGCAACAAGTAATGAAGTAGTTGAAGTAAAAATATTGTCTGTTCTTCACAAAAAGTCGAATGGTCTACTTTTATGAAACTTCATTACAAAAGAACATTATGAACATTTAGCTATTATTTTTCTGTAGAAAATCACATAGGGTTGGAAGAATGAGGATGAGTAAATGACTGTCTTGAACCTATTACACAATCCTCTAATCACGGTCAAGTAAGTTATCATTGTTCAGTAAATATGCAAAGACCCAGTGTACTCTAAGGACAACCATCATAATATAATTTAATTAGGGTTGATGAAGAATTGATAGCTCACCTTAAGGATTTGGCCTATCAAGCTTTATTTGATTAAATCACTGGTCTACATAGTATTCCATGAATGAAAGCCAATGGTTCCTCTACAAAATGTATTGCAAAAACTCCCTTTAGAGATTCTGGGCTCAGGCAATCAATATGCTCTCAGGCTAATTTGCATGCTGAGTGTTCTTCACTTAAGTTATATTTTTCAGTGCAAATTGAGTTTCTGAAGCATAACGAGGTCAAGCATGTATAGGCCAAGCTTGGAATACAAATCACAAGACAAGTTCATAGATGAGCTATTTATAATCAGAACAGCGGGGCTGTTTGCAGACAGTAATGCATTTGTGCTTTGAATGCATGTAATTGAACGACAAGCTTAACTATAGTTGGTCATATTTCTCCTTGTTACATCATAGTAGTTACTTACCCTTAGCATGATTTATATTGGTCTAAGGGTTTTTAGATACTATATCAGGGATGTACAAAACTTAACATTTTCAAAATAGACTAGTCTGGGGACTGTCTAAATCACTAGTAGACTAGTTGGTTTTAAAGGGAAAGGTTAAGACTATATGACTTTGTATTAAATTTCTTCCGTGGAACACAAAAGATGATATTTTGAAAAATGTTGGTAAGCAGTTTTAGTTACCATTGACTTCTATTGTATGGGAAAAAACCCATTGAGACGTCTTACACTCACTAGCCATCCTGCAATATAGCAGAAAAATAGTGGATAACCCATTCCAGCCCTTAAGTGTATTGATTGTGCTATTGTAGTGTACTTAAAATCTTAAAAGTATATTTTATAAAAACTGTACTTGCAAATAATATTATATTAGTAAAATAAAAGGACATTTAAGTGTACTTAAAGAGAGTACACTTTTATGACACAGAAAGTGCACTTGTAATGTATAATGTAATTACTCATATATTTAAATACATGATAGATATTGTAATAGAAATTACATTTAGATTTTATTTAGCAGTACACTTTAACCATATTGCAAAGATAATATAAACAATTATGAAATTAAATAGATATACTATATTTAAGTCCAACTTAAGTGTTAATTTTGTTTAATTCTATTTATATTCATTTAAACGAATACATTTTTATTGAATTGTATATAACATGTACTTAAGTCCTACTTAAGTGAGTAAACAAATACATTTTAATTAAATTACATTCAAAAATTGCATTCAGTTCACACTTAAGTATGTTATTTCAGTAAATTATGCATGATTATAAGTAACTACTAAACCTAACCCTAAATCTATAGTAAGTACACGCTGTTAATTAACACTGCTAACTCATATTGCTCAGTACTTACATGTGTTATTACACTGCAACAAGGACACAATAAAATAAAATGTAACCCAATATTTTAATATGGCCTCTGTGAACACCTGAAACAAGTTTCTAATCTAGTGTAACGAGTAAGCATATGCTTACCTTTCTTTAGTTTGCGTACAGCGAGCATGCAGTGGCTGGGGGAGAGGTCCCATATGCGCAGGGTCTTATCGTCGCTGACAGTGGCACACAGTGGCAGATGCGGGTGAGTGGCAAGACCCCAGACCTCACCCTCCATGTGACCCTAAACACCCCACCACACACACACGCACACACACACACACACACTATTTAATATATACTAATTTACAAACCAATATAAAGAGGTGTTCATCTACATTTTTCTAGTGAGAATGGCAGTAGTAATTCATCAAATGATGGAGAAGATCATTATGACTGGGCATATATCCAGACACAGAGTTAAAGAGCTGATTCAGGAGTCTGGAGACTGATGGAGTATTACTATACAGTCCCAGTATGTCAGGCTATGTTCAGACCGCAGGCAAATCTGATTTTCTTTTGTCTGTACTTTTAATTGCAAGTGTTCAAATAAGATTTGTGTTCCAGATATAACCAACATGAAATCTGGATGGGTTGCTTTGGTAATGACATAGGAGTGCCCACATATGTGATGAGGCTTTCAAAATGGATGCAGGAAAAATGGAGATGCATCATCTCACTCTCCAAATAAGTGCACTGTCAAGTTGTGGTGCAGAACTCCTCCATTGCACAGAAAAATGTCGAAATCAAATGTTTTCTAGCTTGAGTAGGGCCTAGAAAAAGCTCTGAGTAAGGCATGTGTACTTGTTAAGTTCAATATGCTTTTCTTTTTTCATTTCTACACGCTAATGATTGCTTGATAAATGAAAAAGCTCACATAAGGCAACTGATATGTAACATTGAGTATGTAAACAATGACTTCAATAACAAGCATCAACGTTTAATTAATGATTGTGCCCAACTCACACGAGCCAAACAAATACACATTTTATCAGTGTCCAAAAAACAGCTGTTCCTTGCCATGCTGAAAACTAAACCATGGCTGTCTGAGTACAGAAATCCTGGAAAATGGCTATTTTTGCCTGGTCTGCCTTTACTGCACTTTACCTTTTAGTACAACAACAGCCCCGGGACCATTTAATTTGTCTCTGAAATGAAACTGGAGCAATTTAGTTCCAGTGATGCTGGCAAGACTCTTGTGCAGAACACAACATTACAAAGAGGTTGAGTGGTGAGGGCAGGTGCAGAGACAGACACTTGACTGACTCATTCATTCTCAGGGTCAATTACAGGTGCTGCTCTAAGAAAAAAACTGTAAAAATCTACTAAATTGTTAAACTTCATCATTACAAATATATATTTAGATACATGACATACAGGTTTCAAAGTGATAAATATATTTTTATGTTTTATATTATATTTCATTTACCATAAATGCATGTCACATTTGGCAGCACAACCATATTTCAGACAATAAAAGTAATTATTTTATTATTAATAAAAATAACCAGTTTTACTTAATTAGGATTCTAAAGCACTCAAAAGTTCAGTTAATTGCATTTAATATGCTGTAACAATAATACATTTTCATTGAATTGCAACTAACATGCATTTAGATCATACTGAAGTAGATGCTTTTAAACAAGTATATTATTTCCATAATAGGCATGATATACTTCATTTTCAAAAGGGTAAGCATTAAATTTCAGTATCTAATTCGTCCTTCATCGTTTTTGAGATGGCCATGAATGATGTCTCAAATGAAACGGGCTGTTGAATACAGGTGGGCAATTACTTTTCTAAGTAATAAGATAAATTTTCCCCCTAGCCAACAATAAAACAAGCACAAATACATTTTGAGTCATATTTATAAAAACTAGAACAACTTTGTCTGTGTGTGTGCTTGTTTATGTGATTTATGAGGACACAAATTTGTATAATGACATGGGTATTACACTGGTATTACAACATAAACATGGTTTATGAGGATATTTCATATGTCCTCATATTTCAAATAGCTTTAAAAACATACTAAACAATGTTTTATTAAAAATGTAAAAATGCAGAATGTTTCCTGTGATGGGTAGGTTTAGGGGTAGGGGGATAGAATATACGATTTGTACAGTATAAAAACCATTACGCCTATGGAGAGTCCTCATAATGTAGTTGCACCAACGTGTGTGTGTGTGTGCGTGTGTGTGTGTGCGTGGGTGTGTGTGTGTGTGTGTGTGTGTGTGTGTGTGTGTGTGTGTGTGTGTGTGTGTGTGTGTGTGTGTGTGTGTGTGTGTGTGTGTGTGTGTATTCCAATTTCAAGTGTGACAAAACTGACTTGTCTCGTATCCCCTCCGATGAACACAATTTTTTTAAAAGATTTAAAGAAAATTAACTTCAGGTCAAAATAACCCGAAGAGAGGATGAAGGTAAACTAATTTCTGTGTTTGAGTAGGTTCACATCCAAGGATGCATGTAAGTTTATGTAACATGACAAGCAGCTCGAGGGTAAGACCCTTTTTAATGAATCAACAAGGCCAACTGAACATAAATTCTTGTCTTATTTCTCACCATGTTATTTATTTATTTATTTATTATTTATTCTTTTTTTTAGAATGGTCATATTTTATGGCTTGTCAAGCTAATCTAACAGCTGAATTTGTGTCTTACCTGAACCAGAAGAGTGATGGGCCCATTTTTGTCCACCTCCAGAATCTCTCCGTTCTTTGTTCCTACAAGAATATGCCCATGACCCAAAGATATGGCACGAATGGAGGGGTTGTCCTCTAAAAGCAAACCTGCAGGAAGGGACACGTTATAAATAAACATGCATCTGTGACCTTGGCTTTCTATTTATTAAACACTGAGTGTTCTTAGAGGATGCATGGAGGCATCTGACCTGAATAGCTTTAACTGCCAAGTTATTCACACAGTTATACACTGCAACAAGTCTAGTGTTTTTGTTGTCCAGTAAACACATCTAAACATTTTTAATGGCAAAACTGTGGTGAATAAATAAATATTATTTATAAACAATACAATGCAATTATTATTATTATAAACAACTTAATAATATTTATAATTAGTGGGCTTTTCTTGTTTTAAGCATGAAATAAGTATCTGATTAAACCCGTTAAAGTGATAGTTCATCCAAAAATGAAGATGCTGTCATCATGTACTCACCCTCAAGTTGTTCCAAACCTGTATGAATTTCTTTCTTCTGCTGAACACAAAAGAAGATATTTTGAAAAATATGGGTAACCAAACAGTTGATGGGCCCCACTGACTTCCATAGCATGAAAAAATATACTATGGAAGTCAATGGGGCCCATCAACAGTTTGGTTACTGACATTCATCAAAATCTCTTCTTTTGTGTTCAGCAGAAGAAAGAAATTCATACAGGTTTGGAACAACTTGAGGGTGAGTACATGATGACAGCATTTTCATTTTTGGATGAACTATCACTTTAAGTCCTATTATCTCACAATATTCTGTTCCTTAAGTAAATGCAATTTGTAAAAGTAAATTCTTATTCAAGAAATGCAAGTGACGTCCTCACCTTTGGAGCCTGGGGCCAGGACTGATCGTTTTATGGCATATGTCTTGAGGCATCTTTCAAATGTGTCGTCCCACAAAGCCACTATTCCATCTTTTCCACCAGTCACAAAACCCTTAGCAACAATATATTCGCATTTCATTTCAAAGCACATTTCAAAAGAAAGTTACTCCTGTTTACTGTCTGAAGCTAAATCTGATACCTTCTCCAGGGCATGCATGCTGAAAACAGGCCCATCATGAGCTTTGACGGTTTTCACCAAGAACATATCTCTCCAGATGCAGATGTCTCCAGTGCAGGTTCCCGAAAACACCATTTCTTCAGTCCAGCCATACACCGCGCACATCATGGTCTCGGTTTTTCCCATGCTGCCCTTCTTCCCAATCAGCCCGCCACCTGAGAACATCAAAGGTGTGTGAGATGACCTAGGATCTACAGTGTACAGCTATTCGCATATTTCACAAGAGGTTTATAGTCTTACCTGCTCTATGCCAAAACTTCATGTGTTTCACTCCAGCAGTGATCAGTTTGTCTGGCATGTACGGGTTGATTTTAATGACAAATATTTTGTCCTTACTTCCCCTTTACATCAAAAAGAGAGACATTGCATTTGTTAAATGTATTAGGGATTCTTTTCCTGACACCTAACAAGGATGAATTGAACAGCCTTCACTCTTTTTTTAGGAGTTTAAAGGTTCACAGTAGACACTGTAGGGCTGTAATTGACCTGTCTGCTGTGCTGATCCCACTGTCTGAGTGCCAGGGGACAGTGGCTGTCTGTGGTTTTGCATTAGGCCCGATGCGGAGCAGGCAGAGCACTGAGCAGTGACTGCACTGTCAGGCCCTATTTACTTCCACCCGCACAAGCATCCTCTCTACCAGAGAAGGCCCCAGGGAAGAGTCAGCAAGAGCTCTGCACTACCTCTGAACTCAAAAGCATGCAAACAGGAGAATACAAATGCTTCAGACTGTAAGAGGAGGTACAGTATACACTCTTTGAGACCATTCTATATCATAGCAATAAACAATGAGAGAATGTCCATTACAGAGTATTTACCATGGTAAAAAGAGTTGTAGTTGCTTGTAACGGTAGCAACAGATATTGTATATAATATTTGACATTTTCTTGAGAAATCTTAAGTAGTTGCCACTACAGTGCTAGGACGCTGTGGCTGCTTGCCAGGGATGTCCTGTTTAATATTTAGAGGGAATTTTCAAATCACAAACCCAAGTCTGAGCAATAGTAATAACGATTGCTTTGACATCACTAAGCACCAAGTAAATGCATATTTATAATTAAATGTTGTTAATAATAACAATAATATCATATTATTATTATTATTATTATTATAATAATCAGGGCTTGACAGCCTACCAGCCACTGTGGCTTGTGGTTTTTCAGATATCATGGGAAAAACTGCCATTTAGATTTTTATATTATCTCATAATTTGGCAGCCGGTATATTAGGCTACTGTCACTTTAAGAACTGACGCCCAGATGCATTATACTGTTACACATGCATTTTCTTTCTCTACCATTTATGTTCACTTAAAACATAACTGACTGTTTATGTGAATACTCACCAAGACCGACATTTTGACATTATTGTGTGTATTTGACCGTTTTACTTTGGGTGCGAGCAAAAAATCTGCAGAAATTAATACAATTATGCGCAATAAACACAATCCCACACCGAAATTCAAGCCCTGTTACACAAACAATTAATCTGGAGCAAATGAAGCAAGTGAGTGAGGGGAGGCGGGTTTGTGTGTCACTCACTGTCGGAGAGATGAGAGAGCGAGAGCGCAGCTGGAATTGTGTATCTATTCTGTGGAAAATGAATATTGGAAGCCTTTCAGATACTTCAGAATTTATATTTTTGACAACACTACATTGCACTTAGTCTATTATTTCCGATGTCTTTTTAAAAGACTACAATTGAATAATGTATATATTATATATAAAATCCACCCGCATGTGGGAGGTTGGCGGGTGTTAATGTCAAGCCCTGACTATTATCATACATTGAAGTGTCACAATATGAGATTTTAAAGGTTCCTAATTTTGTTTTGGAGGTCTCCTACAATAGGTTTACATGCATCCAAGGTCAAAAAACACTTTATTTCCCAATAATATAAATAAACAGTGTCTTCTCAACATGTTGACAACACAAACCAAAAGGTGTGTTTGACCTGAAGCTGTGCAGCACAGAACAATCGGAGTATGACATCAAAGTGCTGTGAGAGATCTGAAAGCATATGGAGCCATCTACTCTCTCATCGCTCTCGCTGTATTTTGATGTAATTCACAGTTCGGCTCTGAGCAGCGCCGCTTCAAGTCGAACACACCTAACGTCTTCCAGTCCTCAGCAGCAACTACAGTGTTAGTAAATTAGTAGATGTTGTTTGCCAGCAGCCAGTTAGGTCCACAATCTGGCATTGTGCAAATGTGCTACAAACCTACAAACCTAAGAAATGTATCATGCACTTTGATCTTTGAAACTTTGCAGATCTTTAACATTCACAAACATCAATACAACACACTACATGAAAGGTAATATCCAAAAAAGCACACTAATTAAATTAAAATATGATGATGATATTATCTAATGATTTCTTACCAGTCTTCATAAATGTAAGAAATTTTACATTTGAAAAAATATCCTTTTCAGATTTCACACAACTTTAATTAACAACTAACAGTACATTCTGACAGAAGGATGAAACAATCCCTTAGTTGCAATAAACTAGTCGTATCATGAAAATCACTCCTCAGGGAGAGAAAAGGAGGTTTCACGATTCTCTCCTGGGGTAATGATCATGCTGAGATAAAGATTGCATGATAAACAGGCTAATGTCATGAAGAAGTCCTGAAATGGTCTGATACCAATATATTTTGGAGGATGTATGAAAGCATGACAAAAGAATAAAGTTTATCAGGGAAAAAGTATTTCAAAGAATTTGGCTACTTGGTGAAGAAAACAACATTTCTCTTAGATATCAAATTACTGGTCTATATTTTAAATATTCAAGGGGTTTAGTTTACGACACAGCCTGGGAAGTAAGTAACAGGTAGCACTGGGAGAGGGACATAACGCTAGACACCATTTTATTGGACAAAAATGTCTATATGCCCTGTCATCAATATTTCTGTCCATTTTCCTGTAAGATAAATACTGTGAATTTCAAATGCTTATATCTGCCAAAAGTGTATTTGTCAGCTTTTAGGAGTACACTATAATTTGCCCCAAGCTAGCAAACATGCACTACAAGCCAAAAAGCTTCAACTTTAAGGAAGCAAAGCAGGTCTTATTCACTCACCGGATGGTGGAGAGCTTCTCTCCTTTCCTCCATTCCCAAAGGACGATGGTATGATTGTCATCCAGACCCACTGAAGCCAGCCTCTTCCCATCCGCTGCAGAGACAGACATCATATCGCTCTGATTACACTCAACATCAGCCAAATAACGCCATCTAAATGATGTAATGTCATAATGACTTTATACCATCTCCACCCTGCTAACAATGAAACAAGACATCTCAAGTAATACGATGTGACAGCTAACAAAGGCATTGCTCCAGTGGAAATTTCAGATGGATGGCATCTAATGAGAATAATCATTTATGTTTAGGCCTGTGACATTGACAGATACTTGGAGGCTCTTCTATTTTTGATTTGTCAATAGAAGCTCTTCTATACACCTGACTCATTGATTTTAATCAAGAAATATGTCTGGTTTAACATAAATGTAGATAGTTGTAGATAGAACTACATAAATGTAGTTTTACATGTCAATCACATGGACTCTTCCTGCATAAATTGACGGGTTCCAACTGGACGAGATTATGTGGCACAGTCAAAAGTCTATATGTGCAAGAACAGGGCTCCAGACTAACATTTGAGAGCAGTAGCACCGGTGTCACTAAGTTCTACAGATGGTGGCACCAGCACCTGATTTGGTAACACTTTAAATTATAAGGGTAATTTAATCATAAAATCACTATTGTTTTGCAATAATAAGTGCAGAAACAAATAATATTATGTTTATTTCTTGGAAATGCACATTTGACAGTAAAGTACTGAGCATGAGTTAAAATGAGAGATAAAATGTAACTTTTATTAACAACAGTAACATGTGGAAACCTATTAAACAAAATGTTTGGTCATCACAATACAAATAACATTTAAATTGGATAATATTTAGAGTTTTGAAGTGCTGATGAGTGAAGCACTTAAAAGTCCTTGAAAAGTGCTTGAAGTTCACCCCGAAATGAATAATGTAAAAACATTCAACTATTTCTGCCACAATACCATGGTTACAGTTAGCGTTACTACATTAAATCCATGGTGAAAGTTGGTGATTTTTGGACTGAAAAGTCTTTTATAACTTGTTTGTTCATGGCACAATGTTTTTCCTGGTTTGACGTCAGTGTTATTTTGATCTATGGTTATATAACATCGAATTCTGATCGAGTGTTGATTCCCGTGATCGAGATCGGCCCGTGAAAACCCATTCTGAGCTCACGCTGTGCTGCCCTGTCTATTATTGATCCGAGTTGATAAACTGTTCATGCAGAGCAGCTTAAACAAGAAGAGTGGTTTCATTACACTTTTGTTTCGTTTGCCGTTAGATGTTTCTCATATGCAACAGAAATGGCAGCTTTTATCAGTTAGGCAAATTTACACCCACCGACAAGGAAAAAGGTGGCAAAATGCGATCATTTGGTCACAGTCTGGAGCCCTGGATTGAAGCATGGTGCTTGCATCACCAAGGTCATGGTTCGATTCCCAGGGAATGCAAGAACTGATAGAAATGCATATACTTTAAATTCAGTGCAATTCGCTTTTGATATAAAAACATCTGCCAAATGCATTAATGTAAAATAACTTTGAATAACACAAAAAATACTGTGCTATTGACTTTAGAGCAGGTTTTTGTTGGTCAATGGCACAGTCGTTTTCAGTTGCCTCAAAATAGCAATGCGCCTGAACACACCTTGTTTTCAGACTGCGTCGGGCTGAAACTAGCAAAAACACTTGCGTCGTGCCTGGCGTTGTATTGCACCAGGTGTTTGAGTAAATGTAGAAATTAAAGGTAACTGAGGGATCATCCACACGGAGACGTGCTTAGCTGTATATGTGAAAATTTTGTATCGTATCAGCGTTTCGTCCACACGGATCCGGTGTTTTGGGTGCATGAAACCGATATTTTTTGAAACTGGGTCCCTGAGTGGATAAATCTGAAAATGACACCCTTGCGTTTTTGTGCGTACAGCCAATCCGTATATTTTGTGAAAAGGTGATGCCATCACACCACGTCCCGCGCGGGAAAGACTAGAAAGGGATGCAGCTATGGGCACTGGGCATGCGCACATCAATATTGTGTCATTTAATTACTGCATTTGCATTATTGTGAGGGTAGGTTTAGGGTGTAGGCATTAATAAAACACATCTGGTAAGTAGCAAATGTATTTATTGTTATTTTATTGTGAGATTTTGCCTAACTTCCCACCATTGCTGGTAGGAACTCTACTTCTCCGTTTTTAGTTTATTTCTGTGGCAGAATAACAGCGCCACATACTGGCCTGGCATGTATACTACATCGTTTTGAGTCTTTTTCAGTGCTCTCATGTGTACGCAGAAATTTCTTGAAACGAGAAGAAAAAAAGATCAGATAGGGAAAGCTCTGGCTTTGTGTGGACGGGGCCTAAGATTAATACATGCTGTAGAAGGATTGTCCATTGTTAGTTTAACTCAAATAATGTAATTAACTAATGTTAACAAATGAAACCTTATTGTAAAGTGTTACCGCAAACACCACTAATAACTGAGATACAAGAATTGGATTTGTTACAATTAGTTAAGTACTAATTAGCATTCCATACCTGAGAAGTCAATTGCACACACCCCAAACTGATGGAATCCTTTAAGTACAGACAACGGCTTCAAAAACTCTGTTTCCCATATATGAATAGATGAATCACGGCCCACCTGTGTAAGAAACAAACGCAGATGTTAATGTGCCCAGACCATAAGTGATTTTGATGCATTCAGTAGACAAACCTCTCTGCTTTGTATGCTGTTGTTGACAAAGACAGACATTTGTGCAGTTTGACTGTACCTGGCCTGTGGCTACATAGTCTTTGACAGGGTGGATGGCCAGACAGAGGATGTCATCGTCATGGCCCAGGTAAAAGCGCTGTGTGTTCTGCTGTCTGTTGTACACCACTCCCACAGCTGCCACATGATACACAATCTCACCGGTCTGAGTGTAGAAGAGGTTACTTCTGCAGTCATAACCTCTGTAACTGAAACACACACACACACACACACACATACACACACGCACGTTTTATGGGGACTATCCATAGACATAATGATTTGTACAAACTGTATATTCTTTCCTTTAACCCTAAACACAACCCTCACAGATAACTTTCTGCATTTTCATATTTTCCAAAAACATAACTTAGTATGATTTATAATAGGGGTGTCGAAATTAATCGTTTCTACGATGCATCGCGATGCAGACGAGGACGATTCGGTATCGGTTCAGTAATAGACCATAACAGATTATAATGAACTGCTTGTTTTCTGACGTCATTTGTCGCGTACGTGCTTTGTCGCGGTAGCACACAATGGCAGAGGGAGGCGAGACATGAGTGTGAGTAGCCCAATTAAAAATGCTCCAACTACTTTAAAAGCTGACATCTGGGCACATTTCGGCTTTTACATTTAGTCATTTAGCAGACGCTTTTATCCAAAGCGACTTACAAATGAGAGCAATAGAAGCAACTAAAAACAGTCAAAAACAATATGCAAGTGCTGTAACAAGTCTCAGTTAATCTTTTATGAACAACCTGGTAAGCACGACCTGGAGAACACACACGCTGTGTGCAAATCAAAGCTACCTGATTTATCAAAACTATTTCATTTACACTTGGGCACATAAAAGTATCTCCGCAAAATGTTAACGTCACTGAAAACAACAGATTTGAGCTACATTTTATTGATCAGCAGCTAATTTCAAAGACTTTTTTTTAGCATTGTTGGGAGGAGTAAAATTTGCATATGTGGTTTAAACAACCAGATGCATTTAGACTTTAGTTTTGACTGTAATGTAGCCCAGACCACCTGGGTGTATTTGTTCTAAATGCTCCTGTTGTCTTTGCCCAGACTTGAGTTTAGTTTAATGTTTGATACATTCAAGTAGCATGTTTTCTTTGAGCAGGTAAAATTAAAGGTTCAGTTCATACATCTGACTGCTTGTATTTATTGACAAAATTGTATACATGCGGATGCAGTGCATCTTCAACGCATTGTGATGCATCGTGATATCAAATTGAACCTAATCGATGACGATTATCATAATCGAACCGAAACCGTGAGACCAGTGTAGGTTCACACTCTTAATTTATAAGCTGTTTTCCTCATGGGGATCAAAAAATGTCCTCAACAAAGTAAAAAATTACTGGTATTACTATCCTTGTGGGGACATTTAACTATCCCCTAACACCAACACTACCCTTCACAGAAAACTTTCTGCATTTTTTCATTTTCAAAAAAACATCAGTATGATTTAAAAAGCTGTTTTCCTCATGGGGATCAAAAAATGTCCCCAAAAGGACAAGGATTTCGGATTTCCAGGACATACACACACACACAAACACTGCAAATGTTTTCACAACCATAGGTCACCCTTTCCAAGAATTATTTCCAAATTTGAGCATTTTCAGTGATCAGTGGTCTGAATTTTTGAATCCATTCACCAAAGCAATTCACTCTTTAGGTAACTTCATTGATCTAGTATGTGGCAACAACAGGCGCGGATTAACGCACAGGCTTGCCTAGGCTGCAGCCTAGGGGCCCCACATGTGCAGGGGCCCCGGATTGGCCAGACTTTTTTTTTTTTTTACTTCAACGCAAACAAAAAAAAGACCCTCATTGGCCCATAAGAAACACAAAAAGGCAGGTAATTCAAAAAATCAGCGGCTGGTCAAATCATGTCAATCATTTTCATTTACGTCACTGCGATTGCTAGACGGGCAAGACGGCTAAATATCCGAAAGTATGATAGTGGATCACAAAAACGGAAAATACAAAGGTAAAAAAAGAACAACGTAACCAAGATATACAGAAAAAAATATCCCTACATTGACTGGATACTTCAAGGCTGCTGAATTATGAAGGGCGATCAGGTATTTATTTTTATTTCATTATTAATCTGTATTTACGTCGCTCAAATAGCGCGTTTAGCCAGCTAAGTTACAGACAAACTGGTAGCCAGGCAACAGATGTGACAAATCCTGAGTGGTGATGTCACTGCATGGTTCTAGCTAAGTTGACCGGGCCAAGAACAGTTTGTAATTGTGCCGTCCCACACCAGGCTCAAGTGAAAACACAACTGGAACTGTTCCTTACCATTCTAAGAACCGTTAGGCCCGATGGTGGACAAGCGGCGATTGTTCACCTGCTCGTGGGTCAGCCGGGCCCGTGCCCGCAGCAGAGATGGAGGGAATCTCCCTGCTGTTTTTTTATTATGGCTTTGTTTTATACACAGTTTAGTGTATGGCACAGTGGTTTAAAAGTACCTCAGTAAAACAGTGTTCTGCACTGATGCAGATTCTGTAGGCTACCTGTTGGTTTATAAAGCTAAACCAGCTTGCAGTTGAACTATGAATGCAGGGAATTCTGTTGCTTTGCTGTTTATAGATACATATTTCCTTTGTTTTGTGGCTGTGGTGGCCATCTCTGTTATTTAAGGGACTGGTTCTAAGCACTGGGCCTTGTGCTTGTTTATATTTGTGTTTTGTATGTAATGTTCAATTTCTCATTTTGCCTATGTGGTGTGGTGGTACTTTTTGTACTGTGGTGGTCCACCTCTTGAAGGAATGTAGAGGAAGCACTGTAGTATTGCCTGTCTCAATCTGTGTGTGTGTATATGCCAGTTCACCATATAGCACTAAATCATTTTTTCCAGAAAGCATAATGATTAAGGGAGGCCTAGGGGCCCCTGACCACCTTAATCCACCTCTGGGCAACAAGTAAATGTTTTTTGTATATTATGAATGAGCCACTGAATGAGTCATTCAAAAAAACACATCATTCACAACTGAAACACAGTTTCATTATATTTTATTAAAATTAACTATAAATCTACTAAGAGACTCCAGAATGAATGTATAATGGATTATCCAAAATGAAAAAATGTTGGACGGGTACTTGGTTCTAGAGCTGCATGATATTAGAAAAAAAACGTACATTACGGTATTTTGTTATTTCACCAGATGATTTGACTAGCTCTATTTTAAAATAATGAATCATTCTAGAATAATTGGGGTGATTTTGTAGGGGAGTGAATCTGCATAGAAGATAATAAACAAATTAGCATAGATAAATACAATAGAAGAAAGACAATATTGAAAGAAGCAGTGCTTTATGTTTTCCAGGTAAATCTAACAGTATTCAGGTACATGTGAAATAAATCAAATATAACTAATACAATTAATTCATACATTTTATCTTTGTTAAAGCTACAAAAGTCATTTTCTCTTTCTCTGTTGTTTGATCACCATTAGTGACACAAACAGCTGCGGGTATATTAGGCTGCTGTCCCTATACACGGACTTAATATGTGACCCTGCACCACACCACGGGTATATTTGTGGCAATAGCCAACAATACATTGTATGGGTCAAAATTATTTTATGGTTAAAAAAAAAAAAATTATTTTATGCCAAAAATCATTAGGATATTAAGTCAAGATCATGTTCCATGAAGATATTTTATAAATTTCCTACTGTAAATATATAAAAACTGTATTAGCAGTAGTAAACTTTAAAGCTGATTTTCTCAATATTTAAATTTTTTTGCACCCTCAGATTCCAGATTTTCAAATAGTTCGACCAAATATTGTCCTATCCTAACAAACCATACATCAATGGAAATCTTATTTATTCATTATCTTTCAGATTATGTATACATCTCATAAAAAAAAATGGACCCTTATTTGTGGTCCAGGGTCACATATAAATGACATGCATCCGTTTCCTTTCTCAATTGTTTACAACACATAACCGACTGTGTTTACGAGGATACTCGACGAGATGGGCATTTTGACATTTTGCATGCACATATCCGTTTAAACTGAAAAGAAAATGAAGTCAAAATGCCTGTGGCCTGTTTTCAGTGTGCACAATGAATATGGCTCTCACGTGCGGATTGGGTGGCTGTGTGTGCGGCTGCGCGCACAGAAAACAGCATGCGAGTTCTCTTGCGCTTGATGCCTGACTTGACTTAAAAACATATGCAAATGAGAAACTTTCACTCTATGATGGTTAAACTTTGCAATTAATCCACTAATCACATGCATTCTGAACCGAGGAGCAGCTGGCCCGTATGGATCACGGATGAACTACGATCCCTATACTTGACATCAACATTGTTCTATGCATTGGTTGTTGACTGGATTTTGAGATGAGGTCGTTGCATTTAAAAGTGAAGGCGAATGAGCGTGCTGGGATGAGGCTTAAGCGGACTAAATGATCTGAGAAGTCTGGCCTATGTCACCAGAGAAAAGTCTGTTCACTGGAAGATCTAGTTATGACTTTTTGATTAAACATCACAAGGTAAACATTTTTTTTACAACTTGTTCACAATAAGATCTATAATATGCATTTGAAAATAGATCTCTGCTTACAGCAGTGACTTAAATTGCCTTGTTTCTTTAAACCTCATCTGAATATTCAGGTCAAATTCAGGTCTGCTCCGGTATATTCACTGAGCAATCACGACTACTGTATTACTGCCATGTTCTTAGACTTTAATCCGTAACCCTTAATCCATCTGATGACCTATGGATGCACTTGAAACAAATGGTACAAATTTGCAGTTCAGCTGTGGTTGACACCGCAGCCCTTTGAGTTCATCTGTGGGTTCTTCAGAAGGATTAGCATGCATTAAAAGACAAAAATTGATGGCCAGATGTGTTGTGAGTCTAATAATGTTGCCTAATACTCCACCTGCATCACTCTAAATCAGAGAGGCAGGCTGAATTTGACAGTATTGGTAATGTCAAAGAACATCATCTTAACTTTGGAGACAACCTTCAGAAGATGAACTGTGAACCACTGGTAGCTAGTCCCTAAGGGTGCTAAGACTCATCTTTGGGACTGACACTGGCACTTCCCAGAGCTGTGGCATGCATTTTTTTAGCTGGATAAACTTTGTTGCAGATTTTCAGGTGCATAACTAAATTATGAAAGCTAAATGGAGACCTCCTTACACTGTCTACACTGGAGACGTGTCCTATTCGAAACAATCGCTCCTAATGGAGCAAATTCAATGGAATGCAGAAGCTGCTCTGTCAGAAATAAAAATATTTAATTTACAAATATCTTGGGGAAAGATGTACTAACAGCTTGCGCTTGCACTTGCACCAGCGCAAACCCTCTTTTGACTAAAGAATTACTGTCGCAGTAAAAAATTAGCACTGAAAAGGCGTGGACAGGTTTATTTTTGCGGCTGACCTTATTGCATATGCATTTGTAGGAGTTTCCCCTTCAGACGGAAAATATATGAGTATTTAAATGCAAGGTGATTTACTGAGGTTTGCGGCATTATTTATTGCACAAAAAAAGCATGTCTTAAACCAGATGCTAATTTATGCTGCTCTTGGTAGATTGCATTGGTCATTATGGAAATGATCAGCAGTTCACCCGCAGAACTTTCCACTCCCATCAGCACTTTTTTGAAATTGCGCTTTCACAATAATTTGCCCTGTTTAGTAAACCTGGCCCTATGTGTAATATTTGCTTTGAATTTCATCTAATAATATAGAACTAACATAAAGATTATTAAGAGTAAATATATGTGAAATATAAGGAAATACTTGAAAATATTGAATATTAATATTTTATTAAAATGTATATAACATTTTTGCACGAAATATGCATGAATTGCCTGAAATATTAATATTATGAGAGAAACAAAAAATAATTTAAAATAATAAATAAATAATAGTATATGTAAAATTGTTTTTAATTAATAAAATGATTAGTAAATATGTGTAATATTTGCTATGAATTTAACTTTCTCTAATTTTTAAAAATTCTGACTACACAAAAGTCAATGTTTCTAACTTTCTAATAATATAGAACTAACGTAAAGATTATTACGAGTAAATATACTGTATATATGAAATATAAAGAAATACTTGTAAATATTTAATATTAATATTTTATAAATGTTGATATTACTTTTATATTACCTGAAATATTATGAGAGAAACTAATTTATTTTTACATTAATAAATAAATTATATTGTAATATTGCTTTTAATTAATAAATTATATTATATTACAATACGGCCTACTGTATAATATTACAGTATATTTTATTATATTATATTAAAGTATATTTTATATTGTATGCAACTATTATTACTGTGTTTTAATAATGCCTAACAAAAAGAAATTCCTTGCAGGAAAAAGCAGATCATAGTGGTCAGACAGTTTGTAACATGGTAGCTGGTGTGTGTACAAACCGTATACTACTAACTATGCTCATGTTTGGGGGACACACTTTGAATAGTACTGATTTATTTGCCATCTGTTCAGTACTTTTGAGCGCTCCTCAAATAATAAACCAAGACTGCTGTCCATGCGGTGCTGGTGATCTGCTGAAGCACTTACCCATGAATAAAGTGCAACCTCATTCCACTGGCTGGAGCTCTTTCCCTCTTCTTCATGGCCATGGCACGGTGCTTCTCCTTACACTGCTCTTTAAGTTGAGGTAGATCTTCTTTGTAAACCTGAACAACACGTTTTCATCATAAAACTCACCACACACAGAACTGAGGTGGGAATTTAACAAATGATCCATGAGAGAAAGGATCTGCTGTCAGGTTTTGATAAGCATACACTGTATGTACAAAACAATGTCTTTTTTACTGATGTCATCACAAACCTGTCGTCGGTAAGTATGCTGTGTTTCCTGTTCGATTTCAGAGTCCATCTCAGGCACATCTGACTGATCTGAGTCAGATTCCTCGCTATGTGAGTCTACTAGCGTCTCTGTAAGATGGAGAGGGCAAAATGATTATGCAATGATTATGCATTCCACTCAAATAAATGAATTAACAAATTAGAAACAATTCCATTTATCATGATCTCCTGAGAAACCCTGAGTAACGTATTAGTAATTTCTAAGTGCTGCCCCTCCCCTTTATAGATTTATCACTAAGAAAACTGCTGATGGCTAATGAACAGAATTGCCAACGTGAGCAGTGAGAAAACCATTAGGAAAATGAACAGCGACATGGTAGACTGAGCAGCGACACGCAAAGAGAAAAGACACAAGAAAAAGGAGACCCGATTTGCATTAGTAAAGGTGCTTTGCTTACATAATCTAGCACATATTTCAGGAGCACAGACATTCATTTATTTCACAATAGACGTATTCATAATTCAAGCGATTAAAAGTAACCTCTAATAATGCTGGTTACCCTAGTGAAAAAAAAGCCTATACCAAAATGTATTTAATATAAATTTATTTCATACTCAGTACAAATCCATTAACATATTTACTGACATATCACTTGAGACTTACTGATATAACTTTATTTGGAGTATTGCACAATGCACATTTCTTAATATTAAGCCTAAAATGTGTTTATCATTATTTGTAAGGATAGTATGATCACTGTATAATATCAGACTTTAAATGCAAGATATTTAAAGTGTACCTAAAGTATACTTGAAATAGTTCCACTTTAGCACAATCAAAAGTGCATTTAGTACAAAATTAGTTGTTTGAATTTAGCGAATTCGGAATTTAGCATAAATATGTAAATGTTTTTGTTGTAAACTTAGCATAAAATAAATATATTTCAAATATTATAATTGGTATATTTATTGTTCACTGGGGTAAGCTTGTCAACAAAAAAAAAAAAAAACAGTATCCAAAGAGATTGTGGCTCACACCTTGAGGAGCTAAATGCAGAGTTTCTTTTGACTTCCTTTCAGGGACAAACTTCCACTGGAACACTGAGTGATCGGCTCCACCAATAGTAATCACCCACTGATAATCATGTGACCATCTGACATTGGTTATGTGTGCTGAGTGTCCTAAATATTTTTTAAACTTCGCACCTAGAAATGAAAAATCACATACACTGAGTAAGCGCAACGATTTGTGACCTGTGCTGGCAAAATGAGTCGCAGTGAGTGAAAATTTTATTTCAGTTGTTATTCATTCTCACAATGATGTTTGAATCTGACAAAAAAAATGACTGAGCTACACCTGTTTGAAGTCAATAGAGTCAGCAAAGTCAGTTTTGAGAAAAATCTAGTTTTCTGAAGGTTCCAAACAAAATCACCTAGCAACCATAGCTTAAAATCCCTGGTAAAAACACCAAATTTGACACACACCATTGGGATTGCGTGCTGTGGGGGCCCCTTTGTGCGCACGCTTCGGATCTGTCAGTCAGCGTGAGTGAGATCGTTTTCATGGACAAAAGGAAAGGTACTCCTCTACGAAAACGTTGATATTTGGAGCATTGGGATCGCTAGATGAGGGTTTAATTAACTCATTCTTGTGAAAACCTCAAAATTGACCAAAATCAAAAATTTTCACTTGTTTTGCCTGTATCTTAAAATTATCCTGTGCGCATTCCGACCCCTTTTGCCAGCATGGGGCACATTTAATGAAAGTCATAAACATAAAAGAAACCAAAAATCACACACACTGAGAAAAAAATGGACCCACCTTTTCTTACACATGGGTACCGAAATAATTTAACTAATCCATAATCATCCGCTGTAACTAAAACTTGACTACTGAAGTTGGCATCTACTGAGTTGATGTCATTGATATCCGAGTATTTAGGCCAGATCCCGTTCACCTCCGGCCCGAGGACACAAGTCCAAGAAGACCACTGGACAAGCTTCAGTTCTTCTCTGTTGGTCACTTCCTTGCCACCTAAACACAGTCAAAATCGTAGTCGGTCAAGATTAGATTATACAATTTGAGACATAAATACTGAGGAAAACTAAATTCTGTCATGACAACTCTCAGAGTGTTTGGCATGGTAATGGTATGACAATGTTGATATGTTTAGTCTTGGTGGAAGAGATGCGGCTGCAGAGCAAGTATGGGAGTTTCTACTGCCAATACATACACAACACACTTCTGTGAGCAAGTAAGGCTGGAATACACTAGACTTTTGTTCAGATTTTTGCCCCAATTTGTAATCTGAGTCAGAAATATTTGCTGAATGTCTGCGCTAGTCTGCGGATTTTGTGAGTTCGGAGTTGACAGAATTCACAGAAAATCACATAGTGTATTGACTAAAAGATGGAGTATATATACACAAAGAACTAGATGTGACTGAGCAATCAAGGGAACTAACTAGGGACTATATGATGGGCACAAACTCCTCCATCCAGTTGGAGGATATCAAAATGTTTGATATTTTGAGACGATTTTAGAACACATATAGTGTATGATGCATCGCTAATAAATACTGGACATAATACAGTCATAATACGCTGACCAGACAATGGAAATCAAGGGTGTGAAGTCACAAAGATTGAGAAAAAATGGAGATGAATTACCATCCAGATCACGGATCACAAGCTTGGCGCTTGACGAGTGTGATCATGCTGAGATGCCGCTTACAGCTGTGAGCTCACGCATATCACGCATTAAATACATCTATTAGGAAAACGCAGAATCTGCAGTTTGTTTAGTAATTGTTTGTAGCAGTGTCAGTATTCAAACAGTAGGGTTAAGGAGTAGTTCACTTTAAAATGAAAATTAGCCCATGATTTACTCACCCTCAAGCCATCCTAGGTGTGTATGACATTCTTCTTTCAGACGAATATAATCAGAGATATATTAATAAATATCCTGATGTTTCCAAGCTTTATAATGGCAGTGAACGGAGCTCACGAGTGGATCAACAAAGTGCATCCATCCGTCATAAACGTACTCCACATGGCTCCAGGGGGTTAATAAAGGCCTTCTGAAGCGAATCGATGGGTTTTTGTAAGAAAAATATCCATATTTAATACTTTAAAAAGTAAGAAAGACCACCTTCAGTATTCAAAGTCATGGGTGGCCAAGGCTCATTGATGCACGTGGGGAGGGATTATAAAGCTTGGAAGAGCCAGGACATTTATAACTCTGATTGTGTTCGTCTGAAATAAGAAAGTTATGTACACCTAGGATGGCTTGAGGGTGAGTAAATCATGGGCTAATGAACTAATCCTTTAATGAAGCCCACGCTGCTCCCAGGTTGAAAGATACAGAAATCCTTATAAATACAGGGGGGAAAAAAATCACTGAAGAATACTAACTGGAGCTCAAAATTGCTTCAGTAAGTACTGTACTTTTAGCTTTGTCTTGAGAGAGTTCTGAGGTAAATTCTGCTTCATTCATTATCATGTTAATATTCATCATTATCCGGGGCTCGACATTAACACTTGTCTGGGATAAGTATTCGGATTAAAACATCTATAGCTGTGAATGATTGATTACATTACATTAAATGTAAACAGCGACTAATAATGGATTATATATTGATGGTAACAACATAGATAAAACTCCATAGTGACTGCGTCTAAACCCCAGACCGTCTCCAAATGCATTGGCTCGTATCTTCTACTACTGCGCGTCATTTCCTGCGTTTGTTTCACCTGTGCGTGTTCCTGGTTGTGCTCGAAAAGAGTTTAAAGTCTGGTAGTGTATGATGCCCAGCTTTTCTCTGTAACCTTTTACAAAGTCAGCAAGTGTATAATGTTTAAAAATCTGTTCAGATTTTAAAAGTCGTGTAGTGTATTCCAGCCTTAAGACATGCTGCTGCTGTACAATATAGTGTACATGAATTACCCATAGCAGATCTATACAGGTGGAGCTAGGGGAGGTGGAGGGTCTCTGAAAGCACGCGGCACTGCTACAGCAAATCCAAAGTATTGAAGGTTGAGCAACGAGCTCATTGGCTACTGATACAGCAGGAACCAATCAGCTGTGTCGATGTATTTGCAAGCAAATTGAGTTAAAGGACTATCAGCCTGTGCCATCTAGAGATTCATGACAGAACTTTGTATTTCCAAGACGGCACAGAGCTCTTACTGGGCATCCTGTAGAAGAGTCGTCGACCATTGCCATCATTGGTCTGTAGATACTTGCTGTCAGTGGACCAATCCATGTGTGTGATGAAGCTACTGGAGCCCACGCATTCGCCCACCTTCTTGTAACGCTGCACAACGCCGTAGATGTCCACCGAGTTATCGTTAGAGCCCACGGCTAGGTGAGCTCCGTCAGGGGAGTACTTCAGTTCATGGATGGCCTCTTTACGGTCCTTAATGTGGACCACCTCCGTCATGTCCCTGCAAAATGAGTACAGATCTAACAGATTTCCATATTTTACTGCGTTGTAACATATTTTAGGTTGCTTCAGACCAGAGATACTCAAATTGTACAGCTCAAGGGCCACTTTTAGAAAACCCAGAATAACCAGGGGTCAGTGAATAAAATGATCTGATAATAGTAATAAAACATTTTTTTGGATGATACTTGACCGGCATTAAAATGTGCAGTAACAAACAATTACAGCTTAGAAAAGCCTCATATTGGAATTATTTTATTCTTCAAAACAGGAAGTGTCAGTTACTTTATTGAAAGACCCTTTTCATTTTATAAAGAAAATGTAGTCAAAGTGAAATTTAATACGCCAATGGTTCAATGATATACACTACCTTTCAAAAGTTACTTTTTTTAAAATTCATATTTTTATTTAACATGGATGTAATAAACAGTAAAGACATTTATTACGTTACTAAAGTTCAACATTTATTTCGCTACTGTTCTTTTGAACTTTCTATTCATCACACTCCTGAAAAAAATTCATCCCGGATTCTACAAAAATATTAATCAGCACAGCTGTTTAAGAAATGTTTCTTGAGCAGCAAATCAGCATATTAGAATGATTTCTGAAGGATCATGTGACTCTGATGCTGAAAATTCAGCTTTTGCATCACATAAATAAATTACATATTAAACTATATTAAAATAGAAAAGTTATTTTAAATAGTAATAATATTTCACAATATTAGTTTTACTGTATTTTTGAACAAATAAAAGCAGCCTTGGCGAGCAGAAGAGACTTCTTTCAAAACATTAAAAAAATCTTACTGACCCCAAACATTTGAATTGTAGAAGTGCGTCCATGATAAAGAAAATAATAATTTTTTTTTTTTTAAAAAACATGTGCCAAGTTCTTAGAAATATACTCTTTGTATTCATGTTTTGTCTTTTGTTTGCTTTAATTTAATGACTCTGAAATGTCATGTGGGCTAACCATCAAGCAATAACATGCTGGATTTACACCTTGAATACATGCGAGTTTTGAAAATAAACGTCATTATTTAAAAATATGTTTTAGTGGTCAGATCGATTAATTGCATCTAGCATAAAAGTTTGCATATATATATATATATATATATATATATATATATATATATATATATATATATATATATATATATATATATATATATATATATATATATATAATATACTGTATTATATAAACAAAAACCTTTATGTTAGATGTGATTAACTGTAATTAATCGTTTTTTTACTTGAAGTATTAAATCAGAATTATCATTCAATTTTTGGGGATGACATTTTACAAATTATACTAACATTGCCTTGTCATCAAAAGGTCAATTTATTTGATATTTTCACAGACCACAGACAATTTATTTGACCTTGAAACACAGTCATGAGGGTCTGCAGGGGTTCTGTTGGTCGCACCACATGACAAGCATTTTCAAATATTAATAAGTAGTGAAGCAGTGTTGATAAGCTTGTGGAGTATCCCTGCTCTAGGCTGTTTTGCGTGGGTGTTTTTACCTGACTCTTAGCACCGTAAAGGATCCGTCTTTCATGCCCAGAGAGAGGTGAATACCGTCTGTACTAACAGCAGCACAGCGAATAGGCTCCTCCATGTTGCAGCGTGCTATTAGCGCATGATCTACGAGACTCCAGATTCTCCAGTTCAAAAAGATATGCAAAGAAAAAAAGGAAGTAACGACCCATAAAGATACACAAATTAGTGCACTGAGCATTAAAGATCATGTTCTTAATAGTCTTCATCTAATGCTCAGAGGTTCTACTATAGCTCATGAGACATGAAGTGTGTAATGTAATCCTCGTGAAAAGAAATGCACTTAATTGTATTGAACATGCACTTGTAGTGTACTTTAAATCTTATAAAGTATATTTAATAAAAAATCTTACATTTAATATTTATGGAATGAAAGGGTAATTAAATGTACTTAAAAAGTACATTTTCATGACTGTTTCTTAACACACTTAATTACACTTTTAAAAAGCACTTTGTAATAATGCCAAAGTAAAGGTTATACTTTAAAGTACATTTTAAATCATGTTTTAGTAATCTTTAGTTGTGCTTTAAAAAAGTACACTTATTGTACATGTTGTCTAACATACTAAAGCACATGTAAAGTACCTGATTGTAAGTTTAACTGTGTGCTATTCAATATTACATTTAAAGTTAAAATATTTTAAATGTACTAAATTATAACTTCATCATTACAAATTTGTAAGCTAAATGTTTTTCAACCACTTCCAGAGGTAGACGAAAACACTGGATTGCTTTCATAGTGTAAACGCTCATGTGGTCGAATGCATTCGAACAGCAGACAAAAGACCGCCTACATAAACATATTGGCAAAGTTTAAAAAGACATGGGAAAGTGATTTCCGTCAGCTGTCCTGAAACGAAAGAGAAAGTGTTGAATGGGAGTGCGCAGATTGCTTTTATAGTGCAGGTACGATGTCTTCAGACCCTGTATGGTATCAATTTAATATCGGTACTTCGGTATTAGATTGTGGTACCGTACCGAAACCAAAATTGTGGTATCGAGCTATCCATAGCACAGTGTTCTCTCCCCATTCCTGATTTCTAACACACACTTGCATTCAGTGTGGTCCTGTGGCTGTCAGAGTGGAAACGAAAGCTGATGCTCTCCGTATGTAAATTGCGTGAGCTTATTTTGTCCATCTGAAGATCATTAGATCTGAAAAAGCCCATACATTTACCCATCAATAGACCTTCCCCTCGAGGAAATCAGGACAGAAGTGGTTGAAAGTGGACAAAAGAGACAGGAATGTGTCTCCCTTGTCTACTTGTGATCCGATCAATCAAAACGCATCTTAATACCAGGTGCAAACAGGGCCTTAGTTCACACTTAAGTATTAAGTTATTTTAAAGTATAATATTTCCATATAAACTTCTTTTTCACAAGGGATCTCTTTAAGAAAAGGTTTGTTTTCCATTTAATCTCATTGCCATCTTAAAACACAACAACAGCTGAGCTATTCATTTCATCTTTCCAATAGAATTTCACAATTTCATCTCTTACCTAACAGAGCGGTCGTCACTGCCGGTCATGGCGAGGGGTTTGGTGGGATGAACTGCGAGGGCCCACAGCTCGCCCTCACAGTGACCCTGCATGATGAGGAAAGGCTTGGTGCGATCGTGTACCACCACCTCAAAAATCTCACTGTCCTGAGTGCCCACCAGAATGTGATCCCCTCTCCAGCACACGCTACGCACTGACAGGCCTGCACAGATCCATCATACACAAAAGTAAGTATGGAAATGAAGGTAATCGTGGAAGCAAACAGACATGATCCTGAAACATACGGAAGGATGTACACTGTAGACCGTCAAGGATGGAGAGGGTGCTTGGGTGCTTGATAATACATATAGACGTCTGGGATTGGTGACAAACAGGGGAAAGAGCTATGGATATAACACAGGGCGGACAGCCTGCATAAAGAACACTTATCACTACAACGCACCTCTTGAATTTTCACCTCTAGCTACTGATGAGTCATAGAAAAGGAAAGTAAAAGAAGAAAAGAGATAGAGCTCTGTTAGAGACAAATGACTTTTGCATTGTGGGATCCTGAGTATTTAACAACAAAAGATAAGTGGCAACTTAATGGATTAAACTAAATAAATGTCAGTGTATAGGAGTTTGTAGAGGCTCTGACTCACCCTTATATCCCTGGTCTGTTTCCCTGAGGTCAATGACGGTGATGGGTTTGAAGTTCAGGTCCCATAACCGGATGCAGCCATCCCTGCCTCCCGTGGCAAAGCCTTCTTCACACGCATTCATGCTGAAAATACCAGAACACACACACACACACACACACACACACACACACACACACACACACAGGGGCTCAGAGAGGCTGAACATCTCTGACAACTGAAACAATTAGAGAATCTAAAGCACCAAACTTTCACTGCACTGACAGAACTAAGGGTCAAATAAAGTATACTCGAAAAACATTTCTAGATCTTAAAGGAGTCATATCATGAGAAACCCAACTGTTCTCATTGTCAGTAAATGAAACAATTAATTGCATTATATAAGTAGTAGTCTAAGTAGTAGAACTCAAAACTTCCTTCCAAAAAGTAAGCCACAGTACTTTCATCAGAAACAAAATTAAAACGATAACCATCCACATTTACACATCAACAATGTCAATTATGAGTTAATGAGGATGTAGAACAGATCCAATTATTCCTAAACACCAAAATAATAAACTATAATATGGGGAAAATATTGAAAACTTTGATATTACTTTAATAAAATGTATTTGGTAACAATTTAGTTAAATTCTCACTATTAACAGGATATTGACACATATTACTAGGATATTGGCTGTTTATTAGTACTTATAAAGCACATATTAATGCCTTATTCTGCATGATCATATTCTACATCCTTTAATCTGACCCAATACCTAAACTTAACAACTACCTTACAAACTATTAATAAGCAGTAATTACTTATTGAGGCAAAAGCCATAGATAATAGTTATTTAATAGTGAGAATTGGACACTAAAGTGTGACCACGTATTTAATAAAATAAATAAATTAAATGGCATAAATAAAATAGTAATATTAATTTATTCATTTTAGTATTTAATATTAATTTTAAATGTATATATATATATATATATATATATATATATATATATATATATATATATATATATATATATATATATATATATATAATATTATGAGTGGATATTTAGGAAAAAAATATTATAAATCAATTACAAATAAATAATAGTAATTGCAATGTAATAATTCATTAAATATTTTAATTAATAAAATCTGTATTATATTATATTTTATTGTATTGTATTGTACTGTATTATATTATATTGTGAAAGCAGAAAGCCTTTGCTGTTTATTCTCTTAGCATTTTGAAATATTCACAAAAACTTTAACCTTTAATTTAGGTAAAGTTATAGAAAATCAGAATGATTTTACATTAAGTAAAGTTTTGATTTTTAATATTTTGATTGAATGACAAAGAGGTAAACAGCATTTCAAACAAGACATTTAAAATTTATTTAGATTTTTAAAAATGTATGATATGAAACTTTTAAATAAGTTATAACATTTTATCTACAAAAATATGATTGTTTAAGTGGAAATTGCAATTAATAGAAATGACTAATTAACAGACATGAATTATTCCAGTAGCAAAGTAATCATTTGCATAGATCACAGAGTATCAAAAGCTATATCATTTTGGAATATTCATCCCAAAACTGTTATGCCAGGCTAACCATTTTACAAGCCTAACTCAGTTCATAAACCAGTGTAAGCAGATACTAAGTCACTCACTCACTCACTCACACACTCACTCCACTCACCTCACCTCACCTCACTCACTCCACTCACACTCATTCACTCACACACCTCACTCACTCATTCACCTCACTCACTCACACCTCACTCACTCACTCACTCCACTCACCTTCTCTTCTCACCACTCACTCACTCACACATTCACTCACACTCCACTCACTCACCTCTCCACTCACTCACCTCACACATTCACTCACACATTCACTCACACATTCTCACCACCACCTCACTCACATTCACTCACTCACTCACACCTCACTCACCTCACTCACCTCACCACACTCACTCACTCACCCTCACTCACTCACTCACACACTCACTCACTCCACTCACTCACCTCACTCACTCACTCACTCACACATTCACTCACTCACTCACTCACTCACTCATTCACTCACACCACTCACCCACCACCTCACCACCTCACACATCTCACTCACTCACTCACACATTCACCACTCACTCACTCACTCACACACTCACTCACACACTCACTCACACATGCAGTCACTCACTCACACACACACTCACACCACTCACTCACTCACACATTCACTCACTCACTCACTCACCACTCACCACTCACTCACTCACTCACTCACTCACATTCACTCACACATTCACTCACACATCTCACTCACTCACTCACTCACTCACACTCACTCACTCACCTCACTCACTCACACATTCACTCACACATTCACTCACACATTCACTCACCTCACTCACCTCACTCACCTCACTCACCTCCACTCACTCACCACTCACACATTCACTCACACATTCACTCACTCACTCACACACTCACTCACTCACTCTCACACTCACTCACTCACTCACTCACACATTCACTCACTCACTCACTCACTCACTCACCTCACCTCACACATCTCACTCACTCACTCACACATTCACTCACTCACTCACTCACTCACACACTCCTCACACACTCACTCACACATGCAGTCACTCACTCACACATTCACTCACTCACTCACTCACACATTCACTCTCACTCACTCACTCACTCACACATTCACTCACTCACTCACTCACTCACACATTCACTCACTCACACATTCACTCACTCACTCACTCACCACCTCACTCACACATTCACTCACTCACTCACACATTCACTCACTCACTCACTCACCTCACTCTTCTCACTCACTCACCTCACTCACTCACTCACCTCACCTCACTCACACACTCACACACTCACTCACACATTCACTCACTCACTCACCTCACTCACTCACTCACACACTCACTCACACACTCACTCACACATGCAGTCACTCACTCACACATTCACTCACTCACTCACTCACACATTCACTCACTCACTCACTCACTCACACATTCACTCACTCACTCACCTCACTCACCACTCACTCACTCACACACACACACATTCACTCACTCACCACTCACCACCACCACTCACACATTCACTCACTCCACTCACCTCACTCACTCACTCACTCACCACTCACCACCTCACATTCACCACCCACCACCACCTCACCTCACACATTCACTCACTCACTCACACATTCACTCACTCACCACTCCACCACCACCACCTCACTCTTCTCACTCACTCACCTCACTCACTCACTCACCTCACCTCACTCACACATTCACTCACTCACTCACACATTCACTCACTCACTCACTCACACACTCACTCACTCACTCACCACCACTCACCACCACCACACATTCACTCACTCACTCACTTCACTCACCTCAGTCACCTCACTCCACCACCTCACCTCCTCACTCCACACACACTCACTCACCACCACTCACTCACTCACTCACTCACTCACACCTCACCACTCACTCACCACCACTCACTCACTCACTCACTCACTCACTCACTCACTCACTCACTCACTCACTCACTCACTCACTTAGGACAGAGGCCATTCTGGGGATGCTGTGGAAAATTCTCCCTCACTTACCCCATGAGCCCCTTGAACTGTCCGGATTAAATTGATTCCCTTCCAGACATAGATGTCTCCGTTCAAGGCACCTGAATATGTGATCTCGTCCCTTGCACAGGCCAGACAGAGGATAGTCTGAAGGTCTCCAGTCTTCCCAAACACGCCACGCTTAGGAGTCAGAGCATTTCCACACAGACTCCAAAACTGAGGGCAAGGGAGAGACATTAACGAATGAAAAATATGTGAATTTCATTAACACACTTGGGCTCATATTTTAGTAACACTTGCTACTGCACATAACTGAGGTCTGAAACATGAATCATAAGGCTCTTTGATTTATTTGGGAATTCAAAGATTTGTATAGCATGACAATTGCTGTTTCCTGCTAAATTTATTTGTAGCAAATAATTGGATGCACAACAGCATGCATAAAGGTGCACATTGTGGGATTACAAATGTAAGTAAAACTAAGGGACGTACATTGTATTTAGTATTTAATGTAAAGACGATGACATCAGATCATCAGTTCCTGTTCTCTTTATTGTAAGTCAAATGAGCCAGATTACTGAGATTCTCACCTTTTATCTTTAATGGCTCTCGGAGCCCCTGTAATCGTTAGGATGATTAGATTAGGATTGGAGTCTTGAACAGGTCTCTTTACATATACAACATTTGCATTATTTTGTTTAGATTGTCTCCTCCTCTGTTGTGTGAATCCCTTCCCCTGAAATGTGGATAAATTACAGTGTATACTGTTTTGAATTAGACTTGATGACTGCAGCTACCGACAGCACGTGTTCTCAATAAAGAGTAATGTCTGCTTGAAAGATATATCCAAGTTCTCCTGGTCTTCACTTCTGAGTTTCCAACAACATCTATTCACAAGCTAAATAAATCATTGAGAACACTCACACGCAAGCTCACAAACATACTAATGCTTATTCGCGTTTAACACATCATTAAAATGCACAGACACGATCTCAGTTTAGAACAAACAGAAAGCTCCCACAGCCAGTGCATAATAATTGGCTCATTTACTCGGATTCAGCTGTGTGTGTATGTGTGTGACACTTCGGAGCTCTTTTTCATGAGGTCACATGCTCCTGATTAAGAGAATGACAGGGTCAACTTTGTGTGACCTCAACCTCGTCCTCAGTGGTCTAGTGCAAGAAAGCTGAAGTGACCAACGGAGCCATCAAAGATAGTTAGCTATATAGACTTCTGAATTGTGTACTCTGACATGTGATGTCATTTTTTAGGTTCTTTACACTTGCACTGAGACTTCTTAAAGAGCACCTGTTTGTCCACACACAGCTCCACCTCTATCATCAAATTTGCTGATGATACTGTTGTCCTGGGCCTCATTTCCAACAACAATGAGACGGCATACTTGGACGAGGTGGAGCATCTAACATCATGGTGCCAGGTCTCTCTCTCTGAATGTTGGCAAGACCAAAGAAATGATTGTGGACTTCAGGAAGAGACAGCAACGGACATACTCCCCCCTCATGATCAGCGGGTCACCAGTAGAGAGAGTGAGCAGCTTCAAGTACCTGGGAGTAAACATCTCCGAGGACCTGACCTGGACTGCTCACATTCAGACACAGGTGAAAAAAGCCAGGCAAAGACTGTACCACCTGCGCCAGCTGAGGAAATTCAGGGTTTCACCAGCTATCCTGAAAACTTTCTATTTAGGGGCGATAGAAAGTGTTTTAACTCAGTGCATCACAGCGTGGTATGGGAACAGCACCAGTCATGACTGCAAAGCCCTGCAAAGAGTCGTGCACTTATCCGAGCGTATCTCAGGGTCAGCTCTCCCGTCTCTGCAGGACGTCTACACCAAACGCTGCAAAGGTAGAGCTACCAAGATCATCAAGGACTCTAATCACCCTGCAAACCCTCATTTCACGCTGCTGCCATCTGGTAAGCGCTTCCAAGCCTGATGGCCAAAACTGAGAGACTCAGGAGGAGCTTCTTCCCCCAGGCCATCAGACTCCTGAACTTAACGTCACGTGACTTCACTTCAGGATAAACATCGATACACTGACATTGCACTGCACTTTCTGTTCTCGTTGTTACTGTGTAACAACCTGTTATAAACCTGTTTGCACATTATACTCTTTATACATTTGTTAACCACATATTTATAAGTCTACAGTTTACTCACTGCACAGTTTACTTCAATTATTTTATTCCACTTTATCCTTATTTGTTACCTTTTTTTTTCTTCTCTTGACTTGATTATTTATAATTCTACAGATATAGACATATATATATATATATATAGAGTAGTACTTTTTTAATCCTATTTCTATATAATTTCCTCCTTGTGTTTTTAACTGTGAATTTGCACTGTCCATGGAGCGGACCTGTTTACATTTCACTGCCGGTTGTATATTCTGTATATAACTGTGTATGTGACAAATAAAACTCTTGAATCTTGAATCTTGAATCACCTATTATGCCCTTTTTACAAGATGTAAAAGTTGCTGATATCCCCAGAGTGTGTACAAACCCGATTCCAAAAAAGTCACTGTACAAATTGTCAATAAAAAAGGAATGCAATAATTTACAAATCTCATAAACGTATATTTTATTCACAACAGAATATAGATAACATCAAATGTTGAAAGTGAGACATTTTGAAATGTCATGCCAAATATTGGCTCATTTTGGATTTCATGAGAGCTACACATTCCAAAAAAGTTGGGACAGGTAGCAATAAGAGGCCGGAAAAGTTAAATGTACATATAAGGAACAGCTGGAGGACCAATTTGCAACTTATTAGGTCAATTGGCAACATGATTGGGTATAAAAAGAGCCTCTCAGAGTGGCAGTGTCTCTCAGAAGTCAAGATGGGCAGAGGATCACCAATTCCCCCAATGCTGCGGCCAAAAATACTGGAGCAATATCAGAAAGGAGTTTCTCAGAGAAAAACTGCAAAGAGTTTGAAGTTCTCATCATCTACAGTGCATAATATCATCCAAAGATTCAGAGAATCTGGAACAATCTCTGTGCGTAAGGGTCAAGGCCGGAAAACCATACTGGATGCCCGTGATCTTCGGGCCCTTAGACAGCACTGCATCACATACAGGAATGCTACTGTAATGGAAATCACAACATGGGCTCAGGAATACTTCCAGAAAACATTGTCGGTGAACACAATCCACCGTGCCATTCACCACTGCCGGCTAAAACGCTATAGGTCCAAAAAGAAGCCATAGCTAAACACGTTTTCTCTGGGCCAAGGCTCATTTAAAATGGACTGTGGCAAAGTGGAAAACTGTTCTGTGGTCAGACCAATCAAAATTTGAAGTTCTTTTTGAAAAACTGGGACGCCACGTCATCCGGACTAAAGAGGACAAGGAACAACCCAAGTTGTTCTCAGCGCTCAGTTCAGAAGCCTGCATCTCTGATGGGATGGGGTTCATGAGTGCGTGTGGCATGGGCAGCTTACACATCTGGAAAGGCACCATCAATGCTGAAAGGTATATCCAAGTTCTAGAACAACATATGCTCCCATCCAGATGTCGCCTCTTTCAGGGAAGACCTTGCATTTTCCAACATGACAATACCAGACCACATACTGCATCAATTACAACATCATGGCTGCGTAGAAGAAGGATCCGGGTACTGAAATGGCCAGCCTGCAGTCCAGATCTTTCACCCATAGAAAACATTTGGCGCATCATAAAGAGGAAGATGCCACAAAGAAGACCTAAGACAGTTGAGCAACTAGAAGCCTGTATTAGACAAGAATGGGACAACATTCCTATTACTAAACTTGAGCAACTTGTCTCCTCAGTCCCCAGACGTTTGCAGACTGTTAGAAAAAGAAGAGGGGATGCCACACAGTGGGAAACATGGCCTTGTCCCAACTTTTTTGAGATGTGTTGATGCCATGAAATTTAAAATCTACTTATTTTCCCCTTAAAATTATACATTTCTCAGTTTAAACTTTTGATATGTAATCTATGTTGTATTCTGTCAGGGTTATGGACATTTTCGGCCACTAGAGGCCCCCATTGCATCTCTTGTTGTTTTTCAGTCACTGTCATTTCAGAAAACACTGTCAGATTGTTTTCACCTGTGCCTTGTTTCCTGTTTGTGTATTTAAGTCACCCTGGTCTTGAGTACTTTGCTCAGTGTTTCCTGTGTCATGACCAAGTCTAGGTCATTTTCCTGCTGTTCTTTTTGGATTTTTCTGAAGAAACTACTTTGTGTACCTGGTATGGTTCCTTTGTTTTACTTGATTTGACATTTTTCTTTGAAACTTTGGCAGTTACTCAAAGATTTTTTGGTTAACTTTTTGGAATTCTTTCTGGATTGCATTGTGAACTTTTGGGATTTACCTTTTGGAACGATTGGCATTTCTCTTTACTTTTTATACTTTCTTCTAAGAACTTTTTGTATGCCTTATACCTTATTGGAACTTTTTGGAGTCTATATTTTTGGAATTTTTTTTTTTTTTTTTTTTGGGACTTGCCTTTTCGTCAAATTAAAGCTTGGTTAACATTCCCCCAGAGTTGTCATCTGGCTTTCTGCATTTGGGGTTCACCTCTTTTTGACTGTTTTTCCTGTTTTTACACTACTCCTATTCCCGGGTCCCTGACAGTATTCTGAATAAAATATTGAAATTTGAAACTTCCACATTGCATTCTGTTTTTATTCACAATTTGTGCAGTGTCCCAACTTTTTTGGAATCGGGTTTGTATGTGAAGTTTTAGCTCAAAATACCCCACAGAATGCCCCACAGCAAAAACGTGCAGTTTTTGTGTATATAAATGCAAATGAGCTGGTGCCTCCGGTCCCCTTTCAAGAAGAGGGCGGAGCTTCAAGAGCTTGTGCTCCGGTGTCAGGGCAATCTCATCTCACGAGATGAAAACGTTGGGATGAACCGGAGTCAAACAAAGCCTACAGAGCCAGAGAATAAATATTGTATGGAGATAGAACAGAATAGTTTTGTTTAATTATGGTTATAACTTATTTGTCATCTTGCTTGTATGCACTTAGTGCAAGCATGTTGTAGCAAACCCTGTCCGAATAATGGCCAAAACTTTACTGATGAGTTTTATGAAGTTCATTGTACTTCACACAGAAGATGAAGCGTTGTTTTACTCCATAAAATCAATGTAAGAGCTGAATAAAACAGTACATGAAGTGCGCATTAAAGTCCATAAACTCTCTCTCTCTCTCTCCCTTAGCAAGCCTGCATTGTATTGCCCCTCGTTCACAAAGCTGTCTGGAGTGAAATTATTTTTCCGCAGACATAAACAAATTTAGGTACATTTGGATCGCATTACCTTCAAAAACAAAAGTAATCCAATGTGTCTTCAGTAGCTCAGATGTCGGGAGTAAATGACGACTGCTATGTTCATTCTTACATCGCACAACAAAATACCTCAATCGCTTAGGAGACATTCTTGGCTACACCTGCTCCGGTGTCGAAACAATAGCGGACTGTGTACAGCTCACTCAGGGCAGGTCTATGCTATAACGGCAGTGTCCGCCAACCGTCATGGGAGGGGCCTGTGCAAAGTGACATCACTTTGCCCAGAAACTGCGAACAGCTTGTTCTGGAGACACTGCTTATGATTTATGGAGATAACACCAGTAATGTTGTTTTTTTTGTTTTTTGTTTTGTTTTTCTAAGGCATGTTTATAAAAGCTATTTAAATGTCCTAACTGAATTTAGGCCTAATCCTGATTTAATCTAATCCCTCTCTGTGAAACACTGTGGAAGTAGTCTGGATTCTATTAGTCTGGATTCTTTCATTGGCCAAGGAGCTCTGACTGACATATAAAGCAACCAATCATAGTTAGTTTTGGTTTGCATCATGTTTAGGGGCGTGAAAATGTTAAGTACCCATGATTTACCCATGATAACAGACCAACGTGCATCTAATAAATTATTAATTCAAGAACGTTGTGCAAGTCTACTAAAATAATTGCACCCCGAACTTCACATACTTTTGAAAATCCATTGTTTAGTTTATTGTCAGCTGCCATATCACCCTGTAGCTCAAGACTGGTTTCCCACTGAAGCTAAGCAGGGTTGAACCTGGATGGGAGACCTCCTGGGAAAACTAGGTAGCTGCTGGAAGAGGTGTTAGTGAGGCCAGCAGGGGGTGCTCACCCTGTGGTCTGTGTGGGTCCTAATACCCTAGTATTGTGATTGGGACACTATACTGTAACAAGCACCATCTTTCGGATGAGACGTTAAACCGAGGTCCTGACTCTCTGTGGTCATTAAATATCCCAGGATGTCCTTCAGAAAAAAGAGTAGGGGTGTAACCCCGGCTTTCTGGCCAAATTTGCCCATTGGCCTCTGTCCATCATGGCCTCCTAATCATTCCCATATACTGATTGGCTTCATTCCCATATACTGATTGGCATTCTCCTCTCCACCAATCAGCTGGTGTGTGGTGGGCGTTCTGGCACAACATGGCTGCCATCGCATCATCCAGGTGGATGCTGCACATTGGTGGTGGTTGAGGAGATTCTCCCCTTCTATATGTAAAGCGCTTGGAGTACCCAGAAAAGCGCTATATAAATGTAACAAATTATTATAGTTGATACTGCTAAGCACTCATTGTCACAGTTGTAAACACAATGGCTTTCTTCTTCCATAAAGAGAGTTTGGCGTAATGAGGCCTGTGTTTCTAGATGGACCTTTAAGATGATGACTTCACAAATCACAAAGTGTATCCCATTTTGTGTGCCATATGCATCAGACGTTCAGCCAAAAGTCCATGGGCATAACGTCTGAGACTGAGACTATAGAAGAAGTACTTATTATGGAAATAATATACTTTTAAAGAATATTCTTAATTGCAAACTGAATGTAATGTTTTACATTTATGTACATTTATAATAAATGCAGTTCTGTCATGACAACTCTTGGAAGATTGGTATCCCGAGATTGGATCACGTAGCAGATCTATAAAGGGGAAGGTGGAGGTTTCTGAAAGTGCGCTGTAGACTCCTAATAGCAACACTACTGGTATTTGTTTGAATGTTGAGCTGTAGCTCATTGGCCGCTGATACAACAGCAACCAATCAGCTGTGCTATGTAGATAATGATGTGATCACTACCAAATGAGATGAAGACTAATTTCATGCAAGAACTAGGTAATTCTGTCATGACAACTCTCGGGAGATTGGTATGGTAATAGATATTGGCGTGGTAATGAATATGGCAATGTTAATGTATTTGTTCTTGGCAGAATATATCTGCAAAGCTGCTGCTGCTGCTACTGCAGAGCAAGTACAGAGATTTGCTACTGGCAATACATTCACAGACATTGCTGTGAGTGTGTTGCTGCATATGTAATATACATGAAATAACCCCCCAACAAAGCAGGAGACAAGAGAAAAGGGCAACGTCCTCTTCAACACAAACATCTAAACAGATAATTTATAGGTTGTACAGCCAATGCCAAAAAAGCTGTTGTGCAATAGTTGAAAAGAAGACTATTGCTACACATTTGTAAAGCAACTTTCACCCTGCACAGTTTTCTTTCATAGGACTGCATGTTTTAGTCAAGTCAAGTCATCTTTATTTATATAGCGCTTTCTACAATGCCAGTCGTTTCAAAGCAGCTTTACAGTGTTAACAGGAAAATAATGCAATAGAATTTGATTCGGCTGTACAGCCGCTCTGGTGAAAACGGTGATGTTATCCAGCTAATTTCAAGTATCATATAGTGTCAATGCAGGCAGATCAGTAATATAGTTGAAATTTAGGTGTCCCCAACTGAGCAAGCCAAAAGCCAGAGGCAACGGTGGCAAGGAATCAAAACTCCTTCAGGGCCAGAATGGAGAAAAAACCCTTGGGAGAAACCAGGCTCAGTCGGGGTGCCAGTTCTCCTCTGGCCAACGAACAAACAGTGTATGATTATGATTCTGGCAAAATTACAGGTCAGAAGTCATATTAGAGCAATAGATATTCGTAAGATTATTCGAAAGATTGGAGTCGTCACGCCGGAGACGGTTTTAATGAGGATGTTGTGTTGATGCGGCATTTACGGGGGGAGTTTAATTGACACACTCTCTGCAGACACTTCAGGGATGTGTTGGTCATGTCTAGATGCAGGTCCACCATCTGATCTGGATACGGCCCGGATCCGGCTGACTGCAGTAAACCTCACGATAAACAGAGAGACTAACATTAGCGCAGATGCCATTCTTTTTATGATATAACGAGTACATCAGGTGTTATGGGAAATGTTCCCGGTTCCGGCTGACCTAGTTAACCCTTTCGCACGTACGTTCTAAATATTCAGACTGGCAGTCTGGCGTGAGTTTTTTAATGCGACCGTTATTATGCAATGACGTGCGTTCTAATTTCCATGGTAACACATCAACCTTGACACGTGAGGTTTCGCAGTCACAATGGCGCTCATGGTGGTTGACCGCGTGCAGGTGAGCACTCTATGAATGTTTTACTTTATTTTTTAATTCAAAACCTCTCACATTATTTTTTAGCGTGTACACACTATGGTTGACATGTTTATGTTGCTATTTTTCCCACTGCTTTGAATTTCGCGTGCACGCATTTTGCATCTCCTCACAACATCCGCGTGACAATTGGTGAGTATATTTTAGTTTTTTTCCTATTTTGAAGCACATATAATTATTTACAAGCATGCAATAAATATGAATAAAGATATTTACAAAATTCTCTTGTAAACGAACAGTCCTCAATAATGTGGACGTTCAAATGTCATGTTTGTCGTTTTGCACATTGCAAAAATGCTCCGTGCATTCGATAAAGTTATTAGGGTTCAGTTGACTTGATACGTAACATGAATATATTATGTATTATTTATGTTTTAGTGTTAATATTGTTACTGGGTTTTATATCTCACTAGAAAAGGTATATGGTCACGTCTCACTTACTATTAGCTTGCATATATATAGTTTACATGATGTCAAATGCCATGTAAGTTACCTTTTCTCTGCTTTGCTAGTGAGAAACTACATCTTTGCTTTGTTTAAACTATGATACATATATACACTTTCTAATAAAATTACAAAACAAATTATAAATATAATTACAATTACAATGAACAACAATCAAAATAGTATTATAAACAAAACAATAAATATACTATGGTAAAAAAATCTTTATAACTATATACATATGTTTATATGACAGAAAATGCCTGGCTGTAAGGCGCAGAGGAGTGTCTAAGGCAGGTCGCCCTCCTTTGGATGGACACCGCGATATGGCGTTGTGGAAGAAGTCTCGTCTTCACCCTCAATGTTGTCAAGAGCTTCAAGGTTCAGGGGAAGGTCTTCATCGCTCTCTGCCTCACTGTCAAAATTCTCCTCATCAGAATTAAAAAAATCTCCTCAATTTCCTCACTTGTCAGTTGTCTTCTTATAAATAAATTGTCTGCCATTTTCTCTGAAGTAGTTAAAAACTGGTACATTTTATTAAAATTGTATGTGAAGTTGGTACCAACGCGAGTGTGAGGTAACAGTGACGTCAACAGTGACAACTTGTCAGCGGGAAAAATGCTTGCAGTGCATGACTGTTCAAATGTTGTTTTTTTATTATTATTTGTTTATACATAATATTTTCAAACTTGTTAACTAAATTAAATGCATGTATACATATATGTTAGTTGTTCGGTAAGTTATCATAAGCTGTGGGCAGGGCGCGCCATTATGTGTTTAGAACAGTGCCAGGGAGCCGAAGCCTGCTGGATTTACAACACAAGATCACCCACTTCTCCAGATATATGTGACATTACGTGAGGGAACAGCCTAGACTGATCGTACGCGTCAAAGGGTAGAAAATGATTGTAAGTTTGTAAGATTGGAAGTTGGTACCAACGCGAGTGTGTGAGGTAACAGTGACGTCAACAGTGACAACTTGTCAGCGGGAAAAATGCTTGCAGTGCTCGACTGTTCAAATGTTTTTTTTTTTTATTATTATTATTATTCTCCAGATATATGTGACATTACCTGAGGGAACAGCCCAGACTGATCGTACGCGTCAAAGGGTAGAAAATTATTGTGTTATTTGATCGGTAATGTTTTCACGGGCCATTATATGTTTACAACACTGATATCTTGCTGTTCTTGTATATATATATTAGTATGCAATTACAAACTATATTTAGTTTTTGCTGCTATTTTTGTGGTTGTGTAATGTAATTTGAAGTGTATGAAACCTAAACTAAACATTAAAAGACACTGAGCTCAGTCAGTCTCTCACTCGCTCAGTCTTTGGCTCAGCGCCAGTCAGCGCGCTAAAGCAGATTTGAAATTTTGAATTTGGCAGTTGATCACTGAGTGTTCTAATCACACCCGTGTGATCGTACGCACCAGAGACCAGCCTAGATTGATCACACGGGTGTGATCGTACGTGTCAAAGGGTTAATGCAGCCTAACATAATTACAGCCTAACAGCCTAATATAAATTGATAATGTTCTATGTGTATGCCATTGTAAAGAGATGTGTTTTTAATCTAGATTTAAACTGACAGAGTGTGTCTGCTTCCTGAACAATGCTAGGAAGACTGTTCCAGAGTTTAGGCCCTAAATAGGAAAAGGATTGACCATCTGCAGTTGATTTTACTATCTATGTGTACCTGGGCTACCTTGCCAACCAGCTTAACACTAGTGACCTAAGGCTATGTGTGCCTTGACTACCTTGCCGACCAGCTTAACACTAGTAACCTAAGGCTATGTGTGCCTTTGCTACCTTGCCGAATGGCTTGGCACTAGAAATGCATGCTATGTGTTCTCGTGAACAATATATATACGTTGCAAGCTGATAGAGATAAGAAACCCAGCAACCACCTGAGCAAGTATCATCATCGTCATTATTTGATAAATGAAAAGCCATCAGGAGCGATAATGAATGACAGGAGCTGCATAGACACAACTGCATAACACTCCAGCTTACGCTTAGTAAATCATTATTTACTTTAAAGTAAAACGTTTAATTTAACATTATTACAAAGTGTACTTAAGTGAGTTAAAAACAATCATGAAAGTGTACTCTATTTAAGTACATTTAAGTATACTTTTATTCATTATCATTAAGTTCAGTTTTTTTTTAATATACAATTAAGATTTGAAGTACACTACAAGTGCACATTCAAAAAATATATATAATCACGCATTTTCTTCAGAAAGGTCAGTTAATATATAGGGTTATGAACTGAAGTATAAAATACCAAAATCATGAAATGCCAATATCATGAAGACTAAAGCAGTGTCACTGCATTTTTACAGTGAATTTCTGGCAATCAGAGCTGCCAGTTGTTGTTTTTTTGGGGGGGGGTTTACCATACATTTAGCAGGGTTTTCCATGAAAGTCAGGGCATCTGGCAAAAGCTGACTCAAAGAGAATGAAAAGATGGCCCATTAGCAACCTTGCACTGGGGCAGATGGTGCGGTTCCAGACAGCCAGGCTGCATTACGTCAGGGAGATTCAGAGCCATGGAGAATCACAGGCTCCACTGTTTCTGCAGGTCTGTGCTCTGGTAAAGCTTTAATATAATCAAAATGAGTCAGTGCTATTCATCTGCCAAGACTCCATTAGAGGCAGACTGTCTTCATCCTAAGGCACACCCCTGTATTTCCGCTCTACGGGGACAGCTACCTCCTGCTCGTGTGTGCAAGCCACCCTGAATCCAGCACATCTAGACTAATCAAACAGCCTTAAAGTCACCAAGACAGCTATAATTAGCATACTGCGAGAAGGAAAAGGATAATTTGTCCGGGGTGGCCCACTACACCTTAATCTAGTTACATCTAATTGTGTGGTCTGCGGCTCCTGTCACATATCTGATTTCCAAACCACTGTTGTGATGGCCCTGTTGTAAATATGGTAATTTTGTTGGACCCTGTGGGTGAGGCTGTGATTATGTTGTGTGTGGTGGGAGGCAATGAGTGGGATTCTTTGAACAGCCTGCCTCTGTTTGCTCTAGTCAAACTGTACAGGAGCATCATGAGACTCATTGCACTATATGCAGTTAAGTGCATTGAGAACAGCCTGGAGGATCTGAATTAAAACCTCAGGAAATTTGTCAAAAGCTCAAACACATGCAGGCGCAATGGCTATGGTTGGAATAGAATATAACCTACCATTTACAGAATTTTGCACAGTATATGCAAAGAAAATATTAAGTAGCCATTTTGCAACGATAAACATTTCAAATAGTTGCATGCCATATTATAGTCAGCAGGTGCGTTGCTAGATTTTTTGCAAAGCTCCCAGTAAAATTCTCAATAATATTTTACTGGTAAATCCATGTTAAGAATCAGAACCAACAATGTTTGATTCATAAATGAATCCTTCATTTGAGTCTTTTTAATGAATCAGTCAACCATGGGCATGTTTCCCATAAGCATTGTAAGCCAACAGTTCTTTCAGTACCAACATTGTTCAGCGATTCAGTGTTTCCCAAAACCACAGTTACAAAAAACATTCACAAACAGCATTGCAAACTTGTGTGGTTGGAACGACACATGACCTGTGGTTAGAAGCATAGTTTCTTGTTAGAGTGACATGGACTTACAAAGATTATGCTCGAGCACAATAAGCAAGCTAACATGCAGTACATTCTATATCTTTTATTTTATTTAAATATAAAAAAAACTGATTGTTAAATATATAGAATATATACACTGATCAGGCATAACATTATGACTGGTGAAGTGAATAACACTGATTATCTCTTCCTCTGATTGTGGTGGGATATATTAGGCAGCATGTGAACATTTTGTCCTCAAAGTTGATGTTAGAAGCAGTGTTGGAAGTAACGCGTTACAAAAGTAATCCATTACAGTAACGTATTACTTTTTGCTGTAACACGGTAGTGTAAGGCATTACTAATACATTTTCAGTAATATTTTACTTGGTACATGTTTAGTAATGCTTGCGTTACAAAACACTTTTAGCCCAAAATTGAATTGTTCAAAAAAAAAGAAAAGAAAAACAGCAAGACCGCGAGACATTAACGAATGAAAAATGCAAGTAAGTTATTGCCTGTTTGTGGTCAGTCAATTGTGTGGTGTCTAAGTTTGTAAATAAATTCTAAATGACAGCTTCTGATATATTTGTATAACCATTTATTTAATTCATCTCCCTCTTGCTGGTGTACCTTTGTATTGTGTGACAGTCTAGTAAAGTGTGTTTAGGGCGGGTTTTACAGGAGTGCCGCGAGGCATGATTTCAGCCTCTGTGCTCACACTGGCCAGTGGAAAAGCAGCTAAAGAAGGCTTAAAGGCTCTGTTGTTTCAAAGAATAGCACAACGGTGAGCACGTCGAGTTTAAACACCTGCCCAAACGGACAAGGCGCACGCGCAGGCAGCGGAGTTTGCTTACAAACGAAAGTATAAACAAGGCTTAATGGGGCAGAAGACTGTACATTTGCGAGATGGACGTATGCGCATTACTTCGAGTTTGTCAGAGATAAGGACAAGAAGAACGTAATAGTCAAATGCAGTCAAATGCAACCTTTGTCTAAAACTGAAAGAACTATTGATGTCGTGAAATAGCACTAGCAATTAAAAATAACAAAAAAACAAAACATCTCAAAAAAAAAAAAAAAAAAACATCTCTTGCACTTTGTGCATGACGGTTTTGTGTTGTGAAGCTCTTGAATTCAAAGACAATAAAATAATGACAACAAGAAGAAAAGAACAAATGTGCATCTTGTCATGGCATTAGTTTATATACAGTTCTGTTGTGTCTAATATGAATAGACTCAAGATTTGCCAGATAATCACTTTATCTCTACCATACTTTTAACAGACTTGGATTGTTTGCGATTCGGTCTGTCATCCTTTCTTGCATTGTCTTGAGCCTTCACTTTGCCAATAATATGCTATACTGTTTGTAACCTGTATAGCCCACAGTCATTATGCTAGATCATATCGCCTTCTACTGGATGTAAAATGCTCTGTAGTAGCCTACATTTAGTCATTTTAGAATGTTAAGTTCTACTTCTGTAGTTATTTTGGTGAAAGTAACTCAAAAGTTAGTAATGTCACGCATTACAATTCTGAGACAGTAATATTGTAAGGTAAAGAATTACTTTTAAATAACAGTAACAAGTAATCTATAATGTATTACAGTTTGGAAGTAACTTGCACAACACTGTATATGAGTAAGTGAATAAGTAAGTTCAAATTCAAATGTAGTACCTTCTCAGACAGTACGCTATTTCAGACGCACCAATGCTATCCCTTGTTTCTGCTTCTTCTTTTTCCTGTTTTGATCAGGAGATTCAGTACTCTTTCAGAAGATGCGTAATAGCGCCCCCTACCGTGTAACAGTGTAAAACACAGAAAGCCAGAAATATCTGTCAATGGCGGGAAGTGTTGTCTTGTACAGTCAAACCAAAAATGATTGACAACAGACACCAGATATCATTTTTTTACTAGTGGGTGCAGGACACTATAGTAAATTTATGTAAGTGAGGATGGCAAAATAAAGTTCAAGTTCAAGTTCAAGAGTTTTATTTGTCACATACACAGTTATATACAGAATATACAACCGGCAGTGAAATGTAAACAGGTCCGCTCCATGGACAGTTAAAAACACAAGGAGAAAATTATAATAGAAATAGGATAAAAAAGTACTATATATATATCTGTAGAATTATAAATAATCAAGTCAAGTAGAAGAAAAAAAGTAAAAAAATAAGAATAAAGTGGAATAAAATAAGTGAGGTAAACTGTGCAGTGAGTAAACTGTAGACTTATAAATATGTGGTTAACAAATGTATAAAGAGTATAATGTGCAAACAGGTTTATGACAGGTTGTTACACAGTAACAACGAGAACAGAAAGTGCAGTGCAATGTCAGTATGTATATCCTGAAGTGAAGTCACGTGGTGTTAAGTGACTGAGTTCAGGAGTCTGATGGCCTGGGGGAAGAAGCTCCTCCTGAGTCTCTCAGTTTTGGCCATCAGGCTTCGGAAGCGCTTACCAGATGGCAGCAGCGTGAAATGAGGGTTTGCAGGGTGATTAGAGTCCTTGATGATCTTAGTAGCTCTGCCTTTGCAGCGTTTGGTTTAGACGTCCTGCAGAGACGGGAGAGCTGACCCTGAGATACGCTCGGATAAGCGCACGACTTTTTGCAGGGCTTTGCGGTCATGACTGGTGCTGTTCCCATACCACGCTGTGATGCACTGAGTTAATACACTTTCTATTGGCCCTAAATAAAAAGTTTTCAGGATAGCTGGTGAAACCCTGAATTTCCTCAGCTGGCACAGGTGGTACAGTCTTTGCCTGGCTTTTTTCACCTGTGTCTGAATGTGAGCAGTCCAGGTCAGGTCCTCGGAGATGTTTACACCCAGGTACTTGAAGCTGCTCACTCTCTCTACTGGTGACCCGCTGATCATGAGGGGGGAGTATGTCCGTTGCTGTCTCTTCCTGAAGTCCACAATCATTTCTTTGGTCTTGCCGACATTCAGAGAGAGACAGTTGTCCTGGCACCATGATGTTAGATGCTCCACCTCGTCCAAGTATGCCGTCTCGTTGTTGGAAATGAGGCCCAGGACAACAGTATCATCAGCAAATTTGATGATAGAGGTGGAGCTGCGTGTGGACAAACAGTCATGTGTGTAGAGAGAGTAGAGCAGGGGACTCAGGACACAGCCCTGTGGAGCTCCCACACTCAGGGTGATGGAGGTGGAGGTGAACTGGCCTATTCTCACCACCTGAGGCCTGCCAGTGAGGAAGTCCTCAATCCAGTGGCAGAGAGAAGGATTCAGGCCGAGATCCAGGAGTTTGGAGGTTAGCTTGATGGGAACTATGGTGTTAAAGGCTGAGCTATAGTCAATAAATAGCAGCCTTACGTAGTTCCCACTTTTGCTGTCGATGTGAGTGAGGGAGGAGTGGAGGACATGAGAGATGGCATCTTCAGTCGATCTATTGGGACGATAGGCAAACTGAAGAGGGTCCAAAGTGTCAGGAATGTAGGCGCAAATGGTGTTTTTAATGAGTTTCACAAAGACCTTCATGACTATAGACGTGAGAGCCACTGGACGATAGTCATTTAGGCAAGAGGGTTTACTGTTCTTAGGGACAGGGATGATGGTGGATTTTTTGAAGGAGGTTGATGTAGCCACAGATGTAGCGAGGGACTCATTAAAAGATAGGTGTAAACAACCCGGCGAGCTGATCAGCACAGGACCGCAGAACACGACCTGAAATACCATCCGGCCCAGCAGCTTTCCTGACGTCCACACGCTTGAGTGCCCTCCGAACTTCATCCTCCGAGACAGAGATCACGTGATTGTTGCTGCTCTGAGTAATTTCCTCTAACGCGCCACTTGGCGGAGTCAGGTTGCCGCGGTTACAGTCAAAGCGAGCGTAGAAAGAGTTTAACTCGTTCACGAGCAACGGGTCGGCGCTCCCTCTGCAGAGGATTTAGATCCAAAACGAGCAGATGGACCTCAGACCTTGCCACATGCGCCGCGAGTCGTTGAGTTGGAAATGAGACTCCACTCGGTCTTTATACCGGAGCTTTGCGGCTTTAACTGCACGCCGCAGAGCATAACAGGATGATTTGTATTCATTCATATTCCCTGAATGGAGACCGGCATTGTAAGCGGCAGTGCGTGCGTTCACTGCCGCGCGGATTGAATTGTCCACCCACGGTTTCTGATTTGAGAAGGACGTTATTGTTATTGTTTGCGTGGCTTGCTCTGTAAGCATGTTAATGAAGCAAAGCGTCACGTCTGTGAACTCGTTTACGTCGGCTGAACTCGCTCGGAACATGTCCCAGTCAACGTCATCCAGAGCTGCCTGAAGCGCGGTCTCTGAATGGGGCGACCAACGCTTAACTTCCCGCCTCACCGGGGGTTCCTGAACGAGCTTTTGTTTGTATTCGGGAGTGAGGAAAATGGCGGCATGATCCGATTTGCCAAACGCTGGAAGTGACCGCGCTTTATAGGCGTTCTTGAATGGAGAGTAGCAATGATCCAGTGTGTTTGCTCCTCGTGTAGGATAGGAGACGTGCTGGTGAAAGTTTGGCAGGACTTCCTTTAGGTTTGCTTTGTTAAAATCGCCCGCGACGATGAAAGCAGCATCTGGGTGTTTGTTTATGACGCCGCTGGCAACATCATGAAGGCCAGATAAAGCCAGCCCTGTGTCTGCCTGCAGTGGAATGTAAACAGCGGTCGCGACGACCGCAGAAAACTCCCTCGGCAGATAGAATGGGCGGCAGATGATTGTTAAATGTTCCAAATGAGGCGAGCAGGACCGCGAGAGAATGGTGATGTTCCTGGGATCGCACCATTTCTTGTGGACCATGAAGCATACTCCACCGCCTTTGGATTTACTGGCCTCGGCTGTTCTGTCCATCCGAAAAACAGAGAAGTTCTCAGACGGCGTCACAGCTGTGTCCGGGACCGCGGGCGTGAGCCATGTTTCGGACAAACAAAATATGTTACAGTCTCTCATGTCCCTTTGAAACCTTATCCTGGCTCTAAGATCGTCCATCTTATTCTCCAAGGATTGAACATTTGCTAGAAGAATGCTCGGGAGAGGAGGACTGAATGCCCTTTTCCTCAGTCTGTTTCGAATTCCAGCACGTTTCCCACGGTGTTTCTTGATTCTACGCCGCTGGCTCTGTCCATTGTTCAACTCGGCGTTCCGAAGAATCTCAGATGGCCACAGAGGATCGGCGAAAGTGTCCTGAAACAGTCCAGTGTAGAGGTAACCAATGTCCAAAAGAGTTTTGCTGGCATGCAGATGATAAGTTTGTAAAAATTTAGAGTAAAAGAAAGTAAAAAAGTCTTTGCGGAGCGACCTGAACGGCGACTGAACACGGCGGCGCCATTTTGAACACGGCGGTGCCATAGTAAACTGTGATATATTATACCCCAAAATTCTTCATACAGTGGACCACCAGTAAAATTGATACAAATTTGGAATTAAAATTATTCAGACACTTTGACCTGAAGTGTTTTTTTCTTTAATTGCTAATGGGACCTTTTACACCACAGACTGAACAAAATGAAGCATTGCTTGGTCATTGGTTGAACTAAATTGGTATTATCTAATTGTGTATTTAAATTGAACAGCTGACAGCTGATTGGTTGATTGTAATCCATTACATACCTTGCTATCAAAGATTAATTTTTCTTCATATTTTATTGTCATATTTTATTACCATTCTTGTCAAATTTCTTGTCATATTTTATTCCCATTTTCTAAACTGTGATAATGTGAGAAAATTTTTAATGTGTCTGAATAAATGTTGGTATGGCTGTAAATTATGGAAAATTTCTTCAATAGCGGGGAAATAATTAATTGGACTGTTTTATTGCCTAAAATAATCATATTTAACGTTTTTTTAGGCATGTTCTGTTGTGGAAGGCTGCTCATGCCTGATCTCACATAAAGCACCATGTGTGTCAGGACAGCTAATGGTAGAGTGTTCCAAATCAGTCACTTATGAGGTTTAATTTCAGTTAATATGTATGTGTGTAATACGTAGAGTATGTCCAGTTTCTTAAATGCTGAACTATCTTTAGCTTGCCTTGAATAAATTACAGAACCACACACAATTTTGCTTTTCATCTGGCACCAGAGAGTTTCAGTTTCTCTAGGGCTCTCTTAAAGAGAGAGAGAGCGAAACAGGGGATTACAGTGCACTAAATCTCTGGCATGCATTGAGTGCATAATCGCTGAGTGAGCGCGGGCCTGGGGAGCAGATGTCATATGGTTGAGGGGGTAAAGACTCAGGAATTATGTGGGACAACTGCTACACCATTCTAACTGGAGGTGGCTTATATGAGAGAATGGGGGATATAGTAAGAGAAAAATACTGACACAGCAAGAGATATAGGGGATGCACAGTGATCTGAGGAAAGAGTCATGAGAGAGAAATAAAGAAAAAGATAGAGAGAGACAGAAAAAAGGATTAAAAGGTATAGCCTATGAGGATTGTGGATTACTTCATGACAGGAACCTCAAGCCAAAGCTTTATGCTAAGTGATGATAGAGAACGAGACTCTTGGGTTTTATGTAAGGTATGTGTATTGTGCAATATTTTACTTATTTAATGGGAAATTATAAAAAATTAAGTTTTACAACAATGCTGATATGTTTGGTCTTGGCGGAATGGATCTGCCACGCTGCTGCTGCTGTTATTATACTGTTAGCAAGTATGGGACTTGCTACTGCCAATACATACACGACACTCTGCTGTGAGCAAGCAAGACATGCTGCCGTTGTACAATATAGTGTAAATGAAATACCCGTAGCAGGTGGAGCTGGAGAAGTATGTCATGCAAGCATGTTTGAGCTTCCACAAGAATCAATCAAGGTACATTTATTTATACAATTAATTATACAACGTACCATTTATCATATTTGATGAGTTCTGTGTATGTGCATTGATCAATGTTTATATGGGAATAAAAGCCCAAATCTGTTCATCATAAAAAGTGACTTGTATTAAACCACTCAATTCACATGCATTACTTTTATGATGACTTTATGAAGTTTTTTAAACTTTTAGTTGTGTGGATAGACAAATGGACAATGGATGGACAAAAATAGCAGTGTTTCCATCACCCTGTAAACTGCGCAAATTGAAATTGAAAATTGAAAATATGTCCAATGGAAACACGTAAATTTTGCAAAAACTCCCATATATTGCAAAAAAAAATTTATGCTTGCATTAGTTAGTTTTTCAGGCAATTCGAAAAAGGAATATTTCGTTAAACTGCAATGGGAAACGTTTTTTCCGCATGTACAGGTCACCTGCCATACGTAAAAATCGATCATTCTTTAAACAAAGCGTGGTATATTTGGATAGAAGGCGAGACAGATTTCTTTACCAAACTCATAAAAGACAAAAGAATTATGGGAATTACGGGAAAAATACTGGATTCTAAACAAAAAAGAAATGCCACAATTTGTCAAGACCTTGAAGCAAATATGAGGGAGAAACACCTCATACGTGTCCGCTTAAACCTTTTCTAATCCGATCGAGAGGACATGTAAACACTTGATCGGATTGAAAACCGAAACTGGAAAGTACTGCGCATGTGCAATGACAGAAATGGTACACTCTACACACAGGGACGCGCAGCAGCACACAAACATTTTTAAATATTAGTGCAGTGTTTTTTGTGTTATTTAAAGGGTGCTTTAGTAATATGCACCTATAGGCGGGTGCACAACACGTGTACACTCTGATTATTACACACACAGGGACGCGCAGCAGCACACAAACATTTTTAAATATTAAAAATAAAAGGATTCCTCTCTGGAGAAGCGTTTAGTCTTTCCACTCACAAATTTAGCCAAGTAAATAGCAAATCCGCCATGGTGCAAACGCAACTGGCTTTTGATGGGAATGTGAGATAAGACTCTGATTGATTTATTGCATATTATGCCTAAAACACACACACGGCTCTAGGCACAACCCTTTTGGACCATGAATGACTGTCATGTCATTCTAAAATTCTCCTTCCACTCATCATCTGTGAAATGGAGCAAGACAGCGTTGCATCATGTCTGATCCACAGACATGTTTTGGGTGCGGCAAGGGGCGTTTTTACTGTTTGATTAATAATATAAGCAGCATGGCACAAAGCTTCATGTGCTCGTCCTCTCCTAATTATGACCCGAAATAGATAAATATCAAGTCTGCTCTTTAAAACAAAGAAAAGAAGCAATGTAGGAGAAACTGTATATATTCGTGCAGTGCGCGCATGTCAAAAAAATCAATTCTGATTTGAAGCTTGTGTCCTCAACCCAATCACTTTATTTAACATTCATGTAAACACTATGTTCAGATTCATCAATAGGAATGAATTCATTCATATTGAAATAAAAGGTGTGCATGTAAATAATGATTCACTGTTTGTCCCAGTTCTGCTCTAAGAGCTGTGTGTTTCTGAGTGACAGTGAAGGGAAAATGTGTTTAATATTGAAGCGCTTCTGAGAAATTAAAGCTAACATAAAGTCAAAATGGACTATTTACTCTTAATACACAGTCCTCGTTGTATTGTAAATAATTAATTGGAGCAAATAACTCCAAAGAAAAATTTTAATCATTGATCAAATGTACTGTAATAACTTGCTCTTCCTCTGAAACGAAGGCTATTGCTTAACGTTAACTAATATTTATTCCAAATAGCAAATGGCATTGTTTTAGCAAATTCCATTCTGGTATGCATTTCTCACTGAATATCCTGTTTCACTCAGAAAGATATTATGAAACTAGAGTGGGCTGCAAACAGCGATTCACATTGACTTTCACAAGTACAAGAATATTTCAACAAGCCGTTCTGAAGCCAAAAAGAAAAGAGAATAGGAAAAGAGAATAGTAGTACCTTGATATGTTTGACTCCACAACTCACTAGCTTGCTTTGCTGATATAGGTCCCATGATATGTCAAATATCTGTATGAAACAGAAAAAGAAAAGCACAGTATGATGCATTATATTAGTGGGTATTTTCAGAACTCTGTGAAGTATATGCTGCCTTCAAGCCCTTTTGGGAAGTTCCTACTTGCAGGTTTGTAAATCTTAATTTTAACATGATAGTTGGAATTAAAAGGTTGTGCTTGTTTAGCAGGGTTAGGATTAGGATGCACTAAAATGCAGTGCAAATGAAGTATAACTGATAAATACAGTGACAGTAGACAGTAGAGAGTAAATGCCATCACAATAATAAATTCAAAATTAAAATAGAATGCAGTTACTTCAAATTGTAATATTTTACAATATTAATTTGGTCAAATTTGGTTTAAAAAAAATCTTACCGACTCCAAACTTTGGAACAGTAGTGCTCATGTAACTCATCATTGCCATCCTAAATTGTCTAGCAGGCTTTATCATTGCCTTTCATCAATAGCACACAAATGGTTCACAAACTAAATTGTACTGTCAATTTTGTTTTGTTGGCATATTATGATCAGTACCAATGGGATTATGCCCTGATTTTGTAACTGACACAGCCCCAACTGGGAATATAGAGGGTATGCACATGACGTCAGCGCCAGCCAGAGTTGCTGCGGTGAAGCCCCCTGAGTGGCAGAAAGACTGATGGAACTTGTTTTCATTCACTCCTTCAAGTGGACTATATTAGTGGTGTAATGTAGGTAATAGTGAATGAGGGTATAGGGGGCGATTTCAAACACAGCCCTAGTTTCCCTCAGGTACTAATGACATTGTGCAGGTGTTTATGTGCGCCTCTTTCATAATTATGATCATTGCGATGTGAGTTGAAGGCAGCTAGACTCTTGGTTACAACACACATGCAAGACAGCCAGAGGCTGAGGCTTGAGTATAAGAGAAAACAAGTTCTCAGGAGGTCATGCAAAAATTACTTAGGATCATAGAAATCAGCAAAGGAAATATTGTATGTGCAAATGTGTGTTTTGGCGCCAAGTATGTACCATAATTTCTTGCAGTGTTATGTAAAATCAAATGAATTCTATCAGGACCATCAAATGATAAATGACAATTAGCCTACAGTTTGGATTGGATTGGCAATAGCCTTGCATGGATAAGAGCAGGGAGCGCAACAATATAACCCCCCATGAACATTAACTGTAATACTGTTAAATTATCTGTAACATTACCTGTAATAATGATCTGTATTAATGTTCTTGATGACAATGACATTAGACAATGTCATAGGCTAAATCCTGATTGTGTACAAGAAGAGGAGCTGGGGATAGTGGAGGATAATTAGTTCCTGAGCAGCTGAAGGATAACTGAAAATGCAACTTAAATAGAAGTAGACATTGATCAGCTGAGCGTAACGTATGACTTACTCAGTGTAGCCTGAATGTAACTAAATGACTGAAGAAAGGCTACTAGAAATTGAGAGGACAAAAGAAACATTACACTGCCTGCCTACTGTGTCTAATGATGTGTGTGTGTATTTGAGTTCTTACCCGGTCTGTATGACCAGGAGCAGCTGCCAGAACTTTCCCCCGTCTCCAGTCCCACACACAGATTGTGTTTTTAGAGTCCAAGCCCACAGACACCAAACACTGTAAAGACAAGACAGAAAAGAAATAATAGAAACTATAAAAATTTGGCAAAATCAATATCGATATACTAATACTTCAGGGAAGTTAGTGTTATAATATTTCATTAAATAAAAAAAGACTCCAGATCTACTAACAGCTTGCACCATGCCTTCTTTTGGCATAAAAAGAAGTTTCCCTTTCAGACGGAAAATTTATGGGAGGAGAGTATTTAAATTAATCTTTATTTATTTATATAGCGCTTTTTACAATGCATCACGCAAGGTGATTTACTAAGGTTTGCGCTAGTCAATTTATTGGTATTTGCGGCATTGTCTTAAACCAGACGCTTATTTGCGCTGCTCTTGGTAGATTGTGTTGGTCATTATGGAAATTATCGGCTACGTCTGTGTTCTTTAATTTGCATGTCGTCAGTAGATCACACGCAGAACTTTCCACTCCCATCTGCACTTTTATGGGATTGCACTCTCATGCTAATTTGCCCTGTTTAGTAAATTTGGCTGTGGCGAGGCGAGGGACTGTGAGAGCCGTCTGTGAGGGACTGCCGCCTACAAACAAAACAAAAACACAACATAAAATCCAGGCCTGGTCCTCTCTCGTCTTGCACTGTCGTCGCTCCACCTTTTATGCTCCCGTCACTCCTCCATGAGACGAGACCGGTGTGGTGCACAGCAGACGCTCATCATCATTCGCCACCGGCCCGCTCTCACGGTCCCTCGCCTCGCCACACTGGCCTTTACTGTTCCAAGTCAAAAATGACCACAAACAGCCAAGGTGCGACCCTTTCTTGAAAAGCTTAAACAGGCAGTCAATTTGGAGGATGACCGAAACATGATTGGAACGATGGTTATTGAACAGTTTCTTGGTTAACCTGGTAATCAAATGTCATCATAAGCTCTGTTAGACTAAAATGTCTCAAAGCTCGTTCAAACCACGATAACTATAATAATAACTATAAAGTTTTAATAATCTTTGTAATTCAATGAGAATAGCGAAGTCCACACAACAGCAGTGTTGGGGAAAGTTATTTTCAAAATTAATGCATTACAATATTGTGTGTTAAAAAAATTAACTAATTGGGTTATTTAGGTCAGCAATGAGATTAAAGTTAGTTTTAAGTAGGGCTGTGCAATATTGAAGAAAAATGTGATATGCAATACCTTGTTAAATAATGCGATATTCAATATGCGATACGATATTGCTTTGTGTGTAAAATCAATTTAAATTATATTAAAAAAATTATTTAAAAACTGAGAATGATACTATTTATATGTTTCACATTCTTTCTGGGAAAAGAAAGCATCGCAACAACTTCTGAAAGTGACCAGCAGTGTTTTAGCAAAAATGTATGTCACAAATCTGACAATATAATTTTAACATCAACATATTATAAAAAATGTAATGGCAATATTTAAATACCAAAAACTCTTTGCTTGACTTGGTAACATGGTTATATCAACCTAAAACTTAACATCAAGAACATCCAGGTAAACAAAGACACCTGAACTAGGGGTGGACGATTATTTTTTTTAATTTAATTTATCTTTGTTATTAAAAATAAGAACTTAAAACAGTAGTCTTCACGTGAATTAAATATACACTGATACATAATAAAGCTACACAGGTTATTCAGCCAAGTGCACTGAGTGGTTTTCTCTTTTTCTTTTATTGTTTGACAGACAGCGGCAGGGTTACTGTATCGGCAGGGTTACTGTAGCGAAAGGGTTAACTGTATCGACAGGCTTACTGTATCGGCAGGGTTACTGTAGTGGCAGGGTTACTGTATCGGCAGGGTTACTGTAGTGGCAGGGTTACTGTATCAGCAGGGTTACTGTAGCGAAAGGGTTAACTGTATCGACAGGCTTACTGTATCGGCAGGGTTACTGTATCGGCAGGGTTACTGTAGCGGCAGTGTTACTGTAGCGGCAGTGTTACTGTATCGGCAGGGTTACTGTAGCGGCAGGGTTACTGTATCGATGGGCTTAATGTATCGGTAGGGTTACTGTATTGGCAGGTTTACTGTATCGGCAGGTTTACTGCATCAGCAGGCTTACTGTAGCAACAGGGTTACTGTAGCGAAAGGGTTAACTGTATCGACAGGCTTACTGTATCGGCAGGGTTACTGTAGCGACAGGGTTACTGTAGCGAAAGTGTTAACTGTACCGACAGGCTTACTGTATCGGCAGGCTTACTGTAGCAACAGGGTTACTGTAGCGAAAGGGTTAACTGTATCGACAGGCTTACTGTATCGGCAGGGTTACTGTAGCAACAGGGTTACTGTAGCGAAAGGGTTAACTGTATCGACAGGCTTACTGTATCGGCAGGGTTACTGTAGCGGCAGGGTTACTGTATCGGCAGGGTTACTGTAGTGGCAGGGTTACTGTATCAGCAGGGTTACTGTAGCGAAAGGGTTAACTGTATCGACAGGCTTACTGTAGCGGCAGGGTTACTGTAGCGGCAGGGTTACTGTATCGGCAGGGTTACTGTAGCGGCAGGGTTACTGTAGCGGCAGGGTTACTGTATCGATGGGCTTAATGTATCGGTAGGGTTACTGTATTGGCAGGTTTACTGTATCGGCAGGTTTACTGCATCAGCAGGCTTACTGTAGCGACAGGGTTACTGTAGCGACAGGGTTACTGTAGCGACGGGCTTACTGTATCAGCAGGCTTACTGTATCAGCAGGGTTACTGTATCGGCAGGGTTACTGTAGCGACAGGGTTACTGTAGCGAAAGTGTTAACTGTACCGACAGGCTTACTGTATCGGCAGGGTTACTGTAGCGACAGGGTTACTGTAGCGACGGGCTTACTGTATCAGCAGGCTTACTGTATCAGCAGGGTTACTGTAGGGACAGGGTTACTGTAGCGACGGGCTTACTGTATCGGCAGGCTTACTGCATCGGCAGGTTTACTGTATCGGCAGGCTTACTGTATCGGCAGGCTTACTGTATCGGCAGGTTTACTGTATCGGCAGGCTTACTGTATCGGCAGGCTTACTGTATCGGCAGGGTTACTGTATCGGCAGGTTTACTGTATCGGCAGGGTTACTGTATCGGCAGGCTTACTGTATCGGCAGGTTTACTGTATCGGCAGGCTTACTGTATCGGCAGGCTTACTGTATCGGCAGGTTTACTGTATCAGCAGGTTTACTGTATCGACAGGCCGTCACTTTAAGACCTAATGTCCATGCATTAGGCACTCATTCAGTTTCTTTCACCAACTGATATCGTTCACTTAAAGCATAACCGACTGTGTTTACATGAATACTCATCAAGACAGCCATTTTGACATAACTGTGTGTGTATTTGACAGTTTGAGTGTGTAACAAGACACGAAACAGAACTGAAGGGAGCACACGCTTTCAGAGAGGCGGCTTGTGCGCACGTTTCGTTGTGTGTGTCAGACAGCAGACAGCGCGAGACTGCAAGGAGTTGTTTTTCGCAAGTTATTGAGTTTAATAACTCTTTTTAATGTCAAGCAATTTAATGTCGTGTGCCCAGTCTATTCTCTGCTATATGCGTCAACCTAAAACGTACACTTTTCACAATGTTGAAATTGCCTATTAAAATCATTCAGATATTGTGTGTGATATGTACATTTGCGATTTTTCGGTAATTTTGATATATTGTGCAGCCCTAGTTTTAAGTGACATTAAATACCGTATATACCCGAATATAAGACTAGGTTTGTGTCCTAAAAATAGGCTGAAAAATGGCGGGTCGTCTTATATTCGCGATACAGACAAAATCACGGGGGAAAGTGAGAAAGCAGGGGGAAACAGTAGAGGGCGACAAAACGATAGGCTACATAATCAGCGACAGTGTTATGAATTAAATAAACAGTAAAGTGTTGAGAAGTCAAGAGTTCATTTTGAGAAAAGAGCTTCAAAAGTTGGTCAAATAAACCAACACGTTCGAAACAGTTATGACACCAACTTTAAACTTATGGTCGTGAATGAGGCAGAATAATTGCAAAGCTGCCAAAAATTTGGAGTCACAGAATGCAATGTTCGGAGGTGGCGCCTTTTTTCCCCAAAAATAAGTCTGGAAAATGGGGGGGTCGTCTTATATTCGGGTATATACGGTACATAAAGTATATTTGTATTATTTAACATATTTAACTATTGAATATTTGTGTAATATTCTGAGTTTGCATTTCACCGTTTTTGTTCTTTGTGAGGAATAGTGAATGTGTTTTTGTGCAGTGAGAGTAAATGCATGCTCACATTTCGTTTTCACAGCGCACACAACATCTCTTCACTTTCTCTCGATTTCTCTCAACATGAGGAGCTGTCAGTCAGTAAATCAGAAAACAAAGTAACTTGCATTACTTATTTGAAAAAGTAACTTGTATATTTCTTGTGCATTTTTTGTAACTTGTTACTTGCGTTACTTGTAATACGTTACCTCCAACACTAGCTACAACGATAATGGCACAGAGGAACCACAGCATTTAAAGATATTATTGATTTTGAGCATTTAAAACAATGAATTCAAATGCTGGTGTGGATGCTAATATAGTCAACGTTATAGTTACCTTATCTTTGCAGTTATCGTTCTTGAACAGACCTACTTGAACTAAAATTGCCAGAAACTTCTGCATTTTTCTCTCAAACTGTGCACAAATCATGTGTAATCTTCCCAAATGTTGTTTGCTGAAGGGACCTCATTAGTTCAGCGTCCCTTTGATGTATGTTGTTTTCCACCTCCATCCCATCAAACCTGATGCGGCAGTTATCTTCTAAGGTTGCACCACGCTGGCTCAGGCTAAAACGGAGTGCCTTCAGTCAATTATGGGTTGCTAAACCTTTGATGAATTCAAGAAGAAAAGTGTTGCTTTAGACACCCCGGGTCTTTGAGACTGAGTCTTGCTGCTCATCTCTTTGCCGTTTCATCCTTCGGTGTGAAATAAATGATGAAGCCAATTTCCTGCTAAAACTCTGCAAATCACTTTCTTAGCTTCGCTGGGGGGGTGGTGAGGGGTCAGTTCTCTCAGATCAAGAGAGAGTGAGCTAAGAAATGTGATATGTCAATCTCAGAGGTAAAAATTTTCATTCAATCACTCTATCATTTCCTCCAGTGAGTGCTTTTGATAAATTGACACTGTAACCCAACTCTCGTCTACTTTGGCCTTTTATTATGCAATGTTAAGAATTCAATATATCATATATATTTACACTGAAAGTATTACATTGCTAGTGGACTACATGACACAGTATTATATTTGTGTTTCGGATCAAATAAGGCTGGCTGAGGTCCCTTTGCTGCTATTAAATCAATATCACACTTGCTACTTGCCAGAAAGAGGTGTTAACAATAATATTACTATTGTATTTAACAAATAAATGTTTAAAATAAAAATAAAAATTCTCATGATATTGCAGATTTGATTTAAAATGTATGGTTATAAATAACAGTAACATCTTTAACTATATGGTTTCTAACTATATGGTTTCAATAAAACTGGGTTGTCAAATATATAACTTTTTTCGATACATATCTATTCTGAATCTATTCTGATTTTCCACAGCACTGATAAACCAACACCTGCTGTGCTTTCCTGCTCTCTTCTCTACAACAGCCAGTTGACAAACACTGCAGTTTTAATTAAACAAGTATCTAGTCCGTTGTGCTGTGCGTTTCAGAGCGAAAGCGTGTCACTGTGTTCATTTACACACATGCAGCTCATGATCCAGTGTTTTAAGTATCTTAGAGAAACGAACTTCATTTCTACATATGCCATGAGTTTAGTGTGCATTTGTGAATGCAACCATCACCAGTTATGGACAAATTATTAAAGCATTTCGCTAGATTTGTGATGAGAAGCATTTGTAAACCTGTTGTCACGGAAACTTAAAGGTCTGTTTAACTCTTGCAAGTGAAGAAATTAAGATGTATTGTAATTTGACCAGGGTAAAGTAAAAAATTTAAATAAGTATGAAATGTATATATAAACTATTTTTATTTTACAGTGCAATATTACAAAAGTAATAGATTTCTGTCTTATAATAATAACAAAAAGAAGTCTGTTTTTCTCTTTCAACAAAGCCATAGCAGAACCGTAGCAACACAGCAGTGGTGATGGTTTCAGTTGAGTAAATGATTCAAAGACTCATTCATAAAGACAGTCTCTTGTTTCATTCCTGAATAAACCAGCATTTTAAATTAACTGATTGAGTGGACTCATCCATTAAAACAGTCACTTTTCATTCCTGAATTAATCAGCGTTTCTGAACTAATTAAGTGAATAATTCAATGACTCACTCATAAAGACAGTCACTTGTTTTGTTTCTGAATAAATTAGCATTTTTGAATCGATTCATTGAATGATTCTGTTTCTGGAATGTGCAAATATAGTTACAAACAGTGAAAGTCTCAGAGCCGTGGACTCTTGCACTCTTGGAATGCTATTCAATCAATCAGATTTGAGGTCTGTAACTACCTATAGTAAATTGAGCTATAAACCACTGCTTGACTTGGTCTAGATGGGCCAGCTCTTATAAGTGCAGCATCAATAGCTTTGCAAAAAGCGCTGGAAATTATTGGGCAGCAGTTTTATTGAACAGTGTTTAAGTGTAGCCATCCACAAAGTGCAGCAAGATCATACTAGTATATGATGGAAGTTTAAAGCCATTATCTTCTAGCCATTGTCAAACCTCACAATGCAATGTCACATTCAATAAGGGAAAAGTTTGGTTATGTTCCCTGAGTTTGTCATTTGATGTGATCACTGAGGATTTTGTGTGTTGTTTCTGTCAAGGTGATAACCAGCATCTCCGGCAGAGACACAGTTATACAGTCTCACACGTACTGTCACACTGCGGGAGTCACACCGTTGGTGTGTTCACAGATCTAACTTTAACCACTAATAATAAACCTCACAGCACTTTACACCACCTCATACCGAGAGATGAATCTTATGAGTGGTTAACAATGTCAACTCCTTGGTAAACAAGTGAAATCTTTCTTATTGCAGTAAGTTATTGCTCAGAACACTCACCTGTCCATCAAGGTCGAAGGCGAGACAGGCGATACCGTGTGTGTGCATGTCCTTCAGTATGGACACTGTCTGCACAGTGTACGAGTCCCACACACAGATATACGGCTCCTTTCCAACCTGTCCCGTGGCCACCAGAACTCGCTCTGGATGCAGGGCTAAACTGTGGAAAGAGAGAGACAACGAGGTTAGGATATTTAAAGGCCAATTAATCGGCCAATATTTGCCTGGCAAAACAAATGTGAACGCAAACACTTTTTAAAACATATCAGCTTATCATTATTTGAACCACAAATATAATTGCCTGAAACATAATCTATGCAAATACACAAACTAATAGGGGGCTGACATATACATGTAGGCCAAAACCTTAAAATTTAGCGATTCGGATCGCTATCGGATCGGATCGCTATCACTGTGTTTTTTTTAGTTAAATGCCTGAAATAAGGGCTGTGGTTAGCAAGCTCAATATATTTCACATTTTATTCTACAGCATAAAATACATTAGTCCCCATTTTTTTAAAAGCTTTTACTTGTCTTGAAAAAATCAGTTGCTAACAAGTGGCTAGATGCAACTACAAAGGTTGTCGGGACATTAAATGTCATCACAACGAACTGGTAAACTCATCTAATGCAAAATCGCAATATGGCTGCCGTCGCATCATCCAGGTGGATGCTGCACATTGGTGGTGGTTGAGGAGATTCCTCCCTTCTATATATAAAGCACTTTGAGTACCCAGAAAAGTGCTATATAAATGTAACAAATTATTATATTATTTATTATTTATCTACTCACCACTAGTCTTCTTTTACAGTGCTTCTAATCATGCTCTTGCAAACTATTGCAGCACTCAATGATTGGCCAATAAGAGCTTTTTTTATGGCTGATGTTGATATCATAGATCCTATTTACACTTGACCACTGCATTTTTACTGATCAGATAGCTATTCAATTTGTTGAAACTGTTCCATTCATGCTTGGCCACATAAATGCGTCTCTGCACAAAGAAAATAAAACTTTGATCCCTGCATCAGTTTACGTCATTGAAAGCAACAGATACAGTATGTGCTGCATTTTATTTATCATTTATCATAGCAATAGGAGAGAGAGTGGATTTGGCACTGGTGAAAGAAATTTAATGAAGATGACTGTGTAGTAGAGCTTGAGGATGTCTTGTTGAGTTTCATTTGCTGCAATTTGCACATGTGCTTTGCTGAAGCCACAGCTTTATTTTTTTTTACCATTTTGGAAGGAGTAACATTTACATATGTGGCTTCAACAACCAAATGTATTTACACTGTATCTGGAATGTGTCTCAAACCCGAAGTGGTTTGAGTGATTGGATTTCAATCCGATTCAAATGCGGATTCTGGAGGGCACTTACGGATAGCTATCCGACCAGAGAAAATGCATGAAGTGGCCCTTAGAGGATATATAGTATAAACAGGCCCTTAGAGGAAGGGTTGCTGATGGCCAATATGATATTGCAATTTTAAAGACAGCATAACATAAAACATAAAAGGAATTCATATAATTACTGTACTTTTATGTAATTTATTTGACTTCATATTTACCAAAAAGACTTGAAATAACAATTTAAATCAATCATTTAAATCAAATAATTTACATTTTAGCTTTAGCAACTTCTGCTTTGTAATCCTATTATAGTATTTCTTAAAAACATAATTTTTAAAAAATATGCCTTGTATTAAAAGAAACTTTCAAGGCCAGTATCACCGATATCGATACCGATACTTCTAAACTGAACTTTTAATTATTACATTTATTAAATTATTACAATTACTAAGAGTAAAATGGATAAAGATACCCACTTAACATTATATTTGAAAGGTATTTTAACATTCACTATGCCTTAATTGCAACTTATTAGATTATATTTTTGTTTACGCATGGTTAAAATATGTTTAATTATAGTGGTAACCATGGAAATCTACAAATACTACTATTACTAATAATACTACTACTAATATTAATACTATCTACAACTACTACTACTACTAATACTACTACTAATACTAATACTACTACTACTAATACTAATACTAGTTGAACTACGGTCACTGTACCATGGTAAACCATGGTTCATTTTCATAAGGGACTGCCAGTGGCAGGACGTTGCACCCATAAAATGCAACCTTTTAATTCTGATAGTGTATGATTTATATTAACAGTAGTTACAGAATAGAACATGATCAATATCCAAATTACAAATCTACAAATTGTATTTGTTTATTGTGAAATAACTCAAAAATATTATGTTTTTCTGTCTTCTGATGAGAATTATTTTGGGCTGAGTTTCCAAAAGCATCAATGGTTTCTTATGATACTTTTGGGAAACACAGCTCTGCTTGAAAACAGTGTCATCAGTGAGCGAACGCTCTCTCTGTGATTGACTGGTTCTGTCTTGCAGCGTTTGCGTGCGTTCAGATCATGGCTCAGATGAGCAGGAAAACAGCCCTATACTACACAACTATTCTGTTACATAGTTTATTCGTATTGTATGCATTAAATAATCTTTTTAAATAAAATTACTGGTAAAATAAAACACCTTAGTATCGATATTTTTATTTGAGTATCCATACTTTTTCGATGCTCACATCAGTATCGATATATATCGATACTTCATATCGATACGCCCATCCCTATTCTACAGTTTGAAGAGCAAATTAGTTAAAGTAAACTTCTTTACAGCTAGCTACTTGAGTAATAACACATCTGGTTTTGTGGCACAGGCATTTAAAGGTAATGTTTCCCCACCAGTACTGATGTTTGTTACCCAAAGAACACAGCAAGAATTTACAACAGGAAAGAACACTTGCACTGGCCAAAATTCGTTAACTGGCCATTCTGCCAATGTTACACATTCCAGAAATACATAATTAAATATTTGGTGATATGGTCCTGCTCGGAATCCAGCATTTATTTATACAGCTAACTGATTTAAAAAAAGGAGATTGTGGACAGCTATAATACGATGAGCTATTACTGCTTATTTCCCACAGTCAAGAGTGAACGTGAGAGAAAGGCTTTTAGTTATCAGAGACCCATGAAGAGATAATCGAAAGAAGACGCTGTCTGCTGCAACCTAAGACTCATGAAACCGAGGCTCAGATAAATCTGTCAACACAGTATGTTTTGTGTGCTTTAGATGTAAATGCAGTCCACTTTCATTCTATTCCTTCTTTATTTTGAAATATGTTTTTATTTTCATCCCACAGCATGTAGCATTATCCATAATAATGCCCTGGTGCAGAAATGGTTGGAAAAATCAGGTCATCTCTGTTCATGGAGCAGTTTTCACTCTAACCATCACACTAGTCCACTAAATTCATTCAGGCTTGCCTTCACATGCCCTAGGAAATCCCAGAGGCGTCCAAATGTTGCGTAACATCTGTCCAGCTTTACTACAGTCTCTCGCTCTCTCGCCGTCACGCACACATATATACTCTTTTTCATATCAGCAGTGTAAGGGGCCGTTTACAAAAAAACATGTTTTTTTTCCATTGTTTTTCTATGTAAACATGGGCTGAACATGCGTTTAACCATTGCACTCATGCCTTGTTAAGTTCAACGAAGTTCAACTACAAGTTAAGTTCAACTTTTAAAAGATGTGTGGTTACACTTCATTTCGATAGTCCACTTTAGACAGTCTACTCACTATACGTATAACTTTGTAACTGCACGTCAATAACATTACAGTAATAATATCGAAATAAAGTGTTAGCAGATATTAAGCAGACACTCAACTAATACTCTAATGACTGGTAGTTCACATGTAGTTGCAAAGTTACTTATAGTTAGTAGAATGTCTTAAGTGGAAATAAAGTGTTACCAAATGTCTATCTTTAAAACCCTTTCATGCATAGAGGTCACTAGAGTGGATAGCTATTCAAAAGCATTTTCTTGCATATGCATGGTTTATGATGCCATAGTTGCACATCAACATCTACAGTGGACCCTTGTGCATCATCCTATACATTACCACCAAGTGGCAAGTGACGAGGAGTGTTTCCCTCCAAACTAAGATGGCCATGGCCAGTCAGAAATGCCAAGTTGCTACGGGAATATCCATCCATTCCTTCTATCCTAGGAGAATCTTGCAAGTAACAAAATGTTCTAGCACCAAGCAGTATCTAATGAGTCACATCACAGTTACATTTTCCAAGTATTTATTTTAGATTGGGAGAAAATTCTGATTAATCATCTGTCCACTATATATCATACATCAATAGCTATATTTCAGCAGCAATTCATATTATTACTGACTGTTGTTTTTGAAAATAGTTAATCTGCAGTAACTTTTTTTACTGTAAATAAATGTATTTGTGTTATTAGAATGTAATTTGCATTGACATCAAAAAGTAATCTGATGACCTAATGCACATTACTTTTAACGCATTACTTGTAACATCAAAAGTAATCGGATTACATAATGCAAAATTACTTGTAATGCATTGTTAGATCAAAAAGTAATGATTCTGTAATGCACGTTGCTTGTAATGCATTACTTTACTCGTTAGATCAAAAAGTAATCTGATTACGTAATGCACGTTGCTTGTAATGCATTACTTTACTCGTTAGATCAAAAAGTAATCTGATTACGTAATGCACGTTGCTTGTAATGCATTACTTTACTCGTTAGATCAAAAAGTAATCTGATTACGTAAAGCGCGTTGCTTGTAATGCATTACTTTACTCGTTAGATCAAAAAGTAATCTGAGTACGTAATGCACGTTGCTTGTAATGCATTACTTTACTCGTTAGATCAAAAGTAATCTGATTACGTAATGCACGTTGCTTGTAATGCATTACTTTACTCGTTAGATCAAAAAGTAATCTGATTCTGTAATGCACGTTGCTTGTAATGCATTACTTTACTCGTTAGATCAAAAAGTAATCTGATTACGTAATGCACGTTGCTTGTAATGCATTACTTTACTCGTTAGATCAAAAAGTAATCTGATTACGTAATGCACGTTGCTTGTAATGCATTACTTTACTCGTTAGATCAAAAAGTAATCTGATTCTGTAATGCACGTTGCTTGTAATGCATTACTTTACTCGTTAGATCAAAAAGTAATCTGATTCTGTAATGCACGTTGCTTGTAATGCATTACTTTACTCGTTAGATCAAAAAGTAATCTGATTCTGTAATGCACGTTGCTTGTAATGCATTACTTTACTCGTTAGATCAAAAAGTAATCTGAGCACGTAATGCACGTTGCTTGTAATGCATTACTTTACTCGTTAGATCAAAAAGTAATCTGATTACGTAATGCACGTTGCTTGTAATGCATTACTTTACTCGTTAGATCAAAAAGTAATCTGATTCTGTAATGCACGTTGCTTGTAATGCATTACTTTACTCGTTAGATCAAAAAGTAATCTGATTACGTAATGCACGCGTTGCTTGTAATGCATTACTTTACTCGTTAGATCAAAAAGTAATCTGATTACGTAATGCACGTTGTTTGTAATGCATTACTTTACTCGTTAGATCAAAAAGTAATCTGATTCTGTAATGCACGTTGTTTGTAATGACTTTCGTTAGATCAAAAAGTAATCTGATTCTGTAATGCACGTTGCTTGTAATGCATTACTTTACTCGTTAGATCAAAAAGTAATCTGATTCTGTAATGCACGCGTTGCTTGTAATGCATTACTTTACTCGTTAGATCAAAAAGTAATCTGATTACGTAATGCACGTTGCTTGTAATGCATTACTTTACTCGTTAGATCAAAAAGTAATCTGATTACGTAATGCACGTTGCTTGTAATGCATTACTTTACTCGTTAGATCAAAAGTAATCTGATTACGTAATGCACGTTGCTTGTAATGCATTACTTTACTCGTTAGATCAAAAAGTAATCTGAGTACGTAATGCACGTTGCTTGTAATGCATTACTTTACTCGTTAGATCAAAAAGTAATCTGATTACGTAATGCGCGTTGCTTGTAATGCATTACTTTACTCGTTAGATCAAAAAGTAATCTGATTCTGTAATGCACGTTGCTTGTAATGCATTACTTTACTCGTTAGATCAAAAGTAATCTGATTACGTAATGCACGTTGCTTGTAATGCATTACTTTACTCGTTAGATCAAAAAGTAATCTGATTACGTAATGCACGTTGCTTGTAATGCATTACTTTACTCGTTAGATCAAAAAGTAATCTGATTCTGTAATGCACGTTGCTTGTAATGCATTACTTTACTCGTTAGATCAAAAAGTAATCTGATTCTGTAATGCACGTTGCTTGTAATGCATTACTTTACTCGTTAGATCAAAAAGTAATCTGATTCTGTAATGCACGTTGCTTGTAATGCATTACTTTACTCGTTAGATCAAAAGTAATCTGATTACGTAATGCACGTTGCTTGTAATGCATTACTTTACTCGTTAGATCAAAAAGTAATCTGATTCTGTAATGCACGTTGCTTGTAATGCATTACTTTACTCGTTAGATCAAAAAGTAATCTGATTCTGTAATGCACGTTGCTTGTAATGCATTACTTTACTCGTTAGATCAAAAAGTAATCTGATTACGTAATGCACGTTGCTTGTAATGCATTACTTTACTCGTTAGATCAAAAAGTAATCTGATTACGTAATGCACGTTGCTTGTAATGCATTACTTTACTCGTTAGATCAAAAGTAATCTGATTACGTAATGCACGTTGCTTGTAATGCATTACTTTACTCGTTAGATCAAAAAGTAATCTGATTACGTAATGCACGTTGCTTGTAATGCATTACTTTACTCGTTAGATCAAAAAGTAATCTGATTACGTAATGCACGTTCCTTTTAATGCATTACTTTACTCGTAACATCAAAAAGTAATCTGATTACGTAATGCACGTTCCTTTTAATGCATTACTTTACTCGTAACATCACAAAGTAATCTGATTACATAATGCACATTAGTTGTAATGCATAACTTTGCTCGTAACATCAAATCGAATCTGATTGCGTTGTGCATGTTACTTGTAATGCGTTACCCTCTTCACTGCTCATTTCAGATGAGATTAAAACACTTGATCGCTAGGTTTTCTCAGAGGAGAGCTATGGTAGAAATGTGTCCATCTTGAACATAATCAGAATTATCAGCTAATAAGGGTAAATCGACATAATCTGGTACACTGGAGGAAGCATCTGAATTGGGTTTCCACAGTTGTACCTTGACAGGTTGTAGAGATCTTTGATGGAATCACATCTTCATGCTTTGATATCAAAGATACGGCAAGTTCAACTTGTTCAACGTTTGCAATATTTTGCATTTATATCTTATTTATATATTTTCACATGATTTTATATAATTGTATTAATTGGTTTGTTACATACACACAATATGGTTGTGTTATTACTGCATTATGTTTAATACAGTATCTCTTTGGTTAAAACCGTAAAACGCATACTGTTCGCTCAAGTGGCCATCTGAAAATCTATTTGAAAAATATGTGTAAAAACACATCCTGACTGAGGTTGTCATAATTCATGCATGAAAGGGTTAAACTGTGCCTTTTTTTGTTCATTCCACAGCCCTCTGTCTCTCATTCTCCCATTGTGAATGGCCCCTAAATGGTTTTTGCATTTAAAAGTGCGAAACACAGGGCAGTGGAATGAAAAAAGCAAGGTCTAACTTATTTTAACTTGGGTACTGTATTTTTAAAATGCCATGCATGTGATGCTTCAAAATATGAGACAAAATATGAGAAATATTTCTGTCTAACGTGTTATTGGAATATATTGGAATGGCTATTGAAAAAATTGCATTTTTGCATTCCATTGTGTTCCACAGTGCTGCTTTTCCATTGTTGTTCATGTATAAACATGGTCTACATGGAGATATTTCATCATTGCACGTGTCACAAATGACAGCATTCTAAAAACATAGAGCTCAATTTAAAATAGATTCAACTTTTAGATTCAACTTTTTTTGTTGTTTTTCATTCCAATACCCTGCATCTCATGTTTTTAAATGCAAAAATATGCTGTGTTAATGGCCTCTAACTGAACACTAACTCCATAAACCATTGGACTGTTGGAAAAGAACATAACAAAAGCTGCTTGTCCCACAAACTGCACTGCACTGATGCATTTGGGGATCCAAATGCAGCTTGATTAGGGCAATCCATAAAACAGGCAATACGTCAAAACACAGGGCAGATAATCCAAAAAGACAACAGGGGTCCGTTCTTCGTACCTCACTTAATACATCTGAGATGATTTGACAGATCTTTTAATCGTGATAACTGATCTCTGGCTAATTTGGTTCTGGATTGGATTCCTGCGCGTTCTTGTGTTCCCTGAAGAGGGCATATGCATCGATACTCGAAACCACGATCAGTAAAGCAGCGATTGGCTGGCGGCAAGACAACGTAATGACATCATATAATTAAAAGACACCTGACGAAAAAACTGGACAAATTACACAAAAAACCCACAAACTTCTGGACCTTTATAAGGAAACAGCCAAATGACCAAACCAACATAAAAGTTATAATAGATAAATGATAAATGTTTTTATGTTTTTTTTTTTTTTTTTTTTTTTACAGGATTCACAATTATTTATATTCACGATTTTATAGTATTTGTACACCCTTTACATTTTTATTTCAATGTTGTAATTAGCAATTCATTTCAATTTTAAGTCAATTTGAAGCATTAAGCCATCCCATAATATCCATCATCACTCAAATGAATGCACGGCTCAGAGTAACGTTATAGCATGTGTGTAAGACACCAATAAAATTATGAAGTAATTATTCCATCACAAATAAATCTCTCAATCAAATGTTTGTGTCTATAGTATTATACACCTTTTACACAACATTATAATATAATTTTCAAATACATTTTTATATTATTATTATTTAAAATTATTATTGCCCCAGGTTCAGTAATGAACTCTTGTAATAAAGTAGCAGTGGCTGGGACAGATTTTAAGTATCACCTCAAGATGCAATCTAATCCTGTTTACATGAAATAAGCTGCTCCCGAGCAGGTTTGAGTTTACGGACCTGTTGCTATGACAGCAAGTCCAGGATGAGCGTCGAAGAACCAAACAATCCAAGATCATGCCAAATCATCAACAATCAAATCCAGCTAACTGAGTTAGCGACGTACGAAGAATGGACCCCAGGGTAGAAAAACACATGCAAACAGGGAAATCAAGAAGAAAGTCAAAACCAAAACACAGGTAACCAGAGGGAGAGCATTTACATAGAAATGCGGTGTGACATTTACAAGACTTTGCAAATAATGACTGAAAGCACAGGGCTAAGACAATGAGACACAACTGAACGCAAGCAATACAGGCAATGAGTTATGAAAAATAAAGCTCACAAATAGGTATGCACAGAAGATTATGGGCACTCCATGTTACAAGTAGATTTTCCCATGAACTGCATGGGGGGGATCAAGAAGAGCATTACATAAATATTAGTTTTTTAATGTAAGTTCACATAATACTGCCAATAATATGAATTTTTGTCCACAATGCAGGGGAAGACCATTTATAATTGTTAATCAATTACTTATAAACTACTTATAACTATTAAAAATATTGATGGTGTCATTATTGATAGTGATGTTGCATAAATATTTAGGCGTATATGCATTCTTAATATTCGTATAGTCAAACCATGGTTAAATTGGCCTGTCGCAATAATCAATATATCGATATATCGCACAATATATGTACATGACCTCAATAATTAATAATATCGCCCATTATGTTTACATGATAATGAATGTCACCAACATTTTACTCGATTGTGCTGTCATCTTGAGCAGTTATCAGAGCGGTTATCGACAGGTAAAAAAAAAGGCGCCATTCGAGGCGTTATAGTGTTTTCCTGACAACTACTGACAGTTTGGAAGAATAAGCCCAAGTGGACTCGATTTCAAAGCCGCAGTCCCCTGTTCCCCTGCACATATAAATGTCGACGCAGAATGACGAGTGTTAAAGCCGTTTCACAAGGGACAATGTTTATTTACTATTTATTCAATTTTTTTTCATTTTTTTATTTAGGACAATATTTTTACCCTTAATTTCCATGATCTAAAGAATGAAAAGGTTGTCATTTGAAAGTGTGTAGGTGTACTTGCATTATTACGCTGTTATATTAGGATTATATATTCAGTGGCATAAAATAGTATCTTAAAATGACAATAATATCGTTTATCGCAATTATTTCTGTGACGATATATCGCAAAACAAAAAGCAGTTATCGTGACAGGCCTATGGTTAAATGTGTATTGGTTTATATTAAAAATATTAAAATTCATGCAGTATTAAGTGTCCATTTCATCACCTCTTTTCTACTTTTTCTACAATATTGTAGAGTAATGCAAAAGATAATCTTCACATAATTAGGAAAACAGCAGCGTTTTTGTTAGAATTGATCAGAATAATGAGTTAATTTGTATTAATTTTTAGCTTGAGATGGCAGAAGGCTATTTATTAGCACTTAACGCATTCCTTGTCTGACTGGATCAGCTCACTTTGCTGCATGTGCAATACAATCTGCCATAAATGTAGCAGTGTAGCGTTTTGTCATGCTACACCACTCCTTGTTGGAAATAATAGCTCATTACTGGAAAAGCTAGACCATTATGAAAACATGAGCTACTGTCACGCAAGTGTTGCTACTTTTAGCTTCCTCCCAACACTGTTTGACACTTTGAAAAGCAGAGGGTGAGTTGAGGTGGATGAAATGATGAAATGAGGCTGTTTTTATAAACCCAGCAGACGTGATGTGATGGGAACTTTTGTTTGGAGCGCAATGAAAAAAGATTTCCTTTGCCCTGTTTGAAACCACACTCATCTAGGCTCTTGAATTGTCCAAGAGACACAATTTCAGCAACAATTTAACATTGACTATCTGTCAAAACGTCTCCCTGTTCTTGAGGGCGTTCTGGCGCCTGTCTCCTGCTCTTGACGGTGTGCGTGTTTATATTCAGCAAGAGTTTCCAGCTCCCACAGTCTGAGCCTTCAGATGAAGCTTTTTAAGCCTGCCAGGGTGATTCTGCTTGGCACTGAGGAGGAGTGACTACATTAAACCCCTCAGGGAGCTGTACCGCTCATGAACATCGCTGTGTGTCTGCCTTGTCTGTCTTTTTAATCTGTCTCTCTTGCTCCCAGAATCTCTTTTCTCATATACCTGTTCCCTCTTTCTACACCAGTAGTTCTCATCCAGGGCTACAAAACTTTGTTAAAGCTATAATATTCAGATTACGACTTTCAAAATAAAAGTATTAGTGCAGTCATAAGAGTAAAATAAAAACCTATTCTCAAGATTTTTAAAAACCTTTTCTTAATCATTTTTAAGATTTAACGTTCTTATTAATTTCATTTTAATTGATTAAAATAAATAACTTTAATATATTCAGTTCCTCACATATTTATTTAATGGTTTATTTATTTTTTCCCCTATGTATTTTTATTTATTTTTGTGGGTTTACTTTGAATCTTTTTGTGGGTTATTTATATCAAAGCCACAATAAGTGGATGTGGGAAATATGGTGGGAGTGGGTTAAAATGCTCCTTTTTTCTTACATTATATTAATAATTATAATATTATAGTATTTATTCCTATTTTTTAAATAGCTTTTACTTTTATATTTTCATTGTAGTTTAAGTGTTTTTGTCATTTTTATTAGTTTTCTATTTGATTTCTCAACTAATTTTATTTCAGTTAATTGCCAAGGGAACATTTCTCATTTTAATTTAAGTTTTGTTTTTCATCTAATACTTATATTTGATTTAAGCTTTATTTCAATTAACAAAATAATTTGTAATCACATAATCAATGTAAAAGCCAATCAAATCAGTATCAAAATATATAAAATAACAGATAACAGAAATAAATATTTCTGAAAGCTACTTAGTGAGTCTTTTCACCCACAGTACTGACTGTTTTTACATTCTAATGACCTTAACATGCAAAATGATATTCAGTATTAATCAAAAGCAACACATTTTTGCACTTCATTGTTTTATGTTAAAATCAGTTGTGTTGAGACCAGTTAAAAGCACTTCCTCCCAAATCTGTGCTGCTGTGTGGCTTCCTACATTTCCCTGCAGTGAACGAACCCTCGAGCCAGTCGCCAGTCCTTATTCTTCTCTCTGTGGATTACATAATCTCACATAACTGAAAATAGAGCAAAAGCACCGAGCCCCGGCACAACACTCCATCACAGCACAACCTTTCTCTCAATATGAACGCAAAATGATTTCATATGTCAAAGAGATAAATAATTGATGCAATTTGTTTCCATGCAGGAGAAACCCACACATTCAGAAGGGTTTAAACAATCCTTCAGATGGCTCACAGGAAGAAGGAATGCTTTGGGCTCTCTGCCTCTTTGAGGAATTAACTACGAATTCTGCTCATAGTGTCATGTATTTCCATACATTGTCTGCCTTTTCTTTTCTTTATGAAGGATACTACTCTATAGGTACTCAAGATTAACATGAGACTGGCAGAAACTGTGTGTGTAATGCTCCCTTTAAATATGTGTTGGCAGTGTGTGTGTACACAATCACCCTATAATGGTAAAAATCCACCCACTCGTTCGCATTTTCTATATGCTCCCCTATCCTCCCCTGCCCTGAGTAAGCTATATCTATAGTCTTTGTACATAATTTAAGTTTATGTTTATCTCCTCGCTAGAAAAGATAGTGGAAACAATAGAAATGCCTCAGCTATGTGATAAACTATCTAAATGTTATTGACTGTATCAAGAAATACAGAACGTGTTTTCTATTCAACTGCTTTTCTGTAGGGGTGTAATGGTACATGCATTCGTCCCAGACCATACAGTCAGACGACAAATACAGTCAGTCACAGGCAATCCACACTACAATCCAGAAAGGGGGCGCGAGATAATGATAATGCAATGCGGTTTGCTAACCACAACAACAGGGGAGAAAAAGAGCAGAAGAAGAGACACAAGAGCTTGCTAGTAGCCCATACACTGAGTTTTGATTAAGTTTTGGGACATGCTCCACTAATTTCACGGAAAGGAAACTGGGGCGGCAGACATCAGCATCTTGTTTGTTTGCTTTATTTTACAAAAGGACAATGTTTTGTTTTTATTGTGAGTGTGCACAAATAAAAATAGACCGTTTTGAATGACATCTTAAATGACAGAGTATTTTACGTTGTTTCCACTGTTATAATGAGGGGGTAGTGGGCAGACGACATCAGCCAGATGTGCACAATGAAAACCTAGCATTGGGGATTTGTTGCTTTTTCCTGTTGTACCTCACTCGTATCGAACCGTGCCCTCAAAACTGAGGTACGTACCGAATCATGACTTCTGTGTTCCGTTACACACCTACTTTTCTGTGTAAACACTAGACGGACATGTTTCACATCTTGCATCTTTTACAGTGTATAATGCAGGAAACGGTGTTCTAAAAACGTTAAATAAGTTTAACTTTTACAAATGCTTCTCGACACCATGCATTTCCCACTCTCCACATCTCGCGTTGTTAGAGAAGCAGTCCAGTGGAAAATGCATGTTCTGTGGAAATGGCCACATACTGCTTCTGGTATTTTGTTGTCACCGGAGTATCCGAGGCCCGAGCTGTAAAGGCACAGCCCTTTTCTGGAAAGGCAGCAGCAGCTCATTTGCATTTAAAGATACACACAGAGAAACAGCATGTTTTTGCTTCCACCCAAAACGGGTCATTTTGGGCATGGTGTAATAAATGATCTGTGGGGTATTTTGACCTGAAACTTCAGACACATTCTGAGGACGCAAAGACTTATTATTATTATCATCTTATATAAAAATAGGCATAATAAGTCCCCTTTAATTGTGCTTATTTTGTGCTGTTGACAGAACTACAAACCCGATTCCCAAAAAGTTGGGACACTGTACAAATTGTGAATAAAAAAGGAATGCAATAATTTACGAATCTCATAAACTTATATTTTATTCACAATAGAATATAGATAACGTATCAAATGTTGAAAGTGAGACATTTTGAAATGTCATGCCAAATATTGGCTCATTTTGGATTTCATGAGAGCTACACATTCCAAAAAAGTTGGGACAGGTAGCAATAAGAGGCCGGAAAAGTTAAATGTACAAATGAGGAACAGCTGGAGGACCAATTTGCAACTTATTAGGTCAATTGGCAACATGATTGGGTATAAAAAGAGCCTCTCAGAGTGGCAGTGTCTCTCAGAAGTCAAGATGGGCAGAGGATCAGCAATTCCCCCAATGCTGCGGCCAAAAATACTGGAGCAATATCAGAAAGGAGTTTCTCAGAGAAAAATTGCAAAGAGTTTGAAGTTATCATCATCTACAGTGCATAATATCATCCAAAGATTCAGAGAATCTGGAACAATCTCTGTGCGTATGGTCAAGGCCGGAAAACCATACTGGATGCCCGTGATCTTCGGGCCCTTAGACGGCACTGCATCACATACAGGAATGCTACTGTAATGGAAATCACAACATGGGCTCAGGAATACTTCCAGAAAACATTGTCGGTGAACACAATCCACCGTGCCATTCGCCGCTGCCGGCTAAAACTCTATAGGTCAAAAAAGAAGCCATATCTAAACATGATCCAGAAGCGCAGGCGTTTTCTCTGGGCCAAGGCTCATTTAAAATGGACTGTGGCAAAGTGGAAAACTGTTCTGTGGTCAGACCAATCAAAATTTGAAGTTCTTTTTGGAAAACTGGGACGCCATGTCATCCGGACTAAAGAGGACAAGGACAACCCAAGTTGTTCTCAGCGCTCAGTTCAGAAGCCTGCATCTCTGATGGGATGGGGTTGCATGAGTGCATGTGGCATGGGCAGCTTACACATCTGGAAAGGCACCATCAATGCTGAAAGGTATATCCAAGTTCTAGAACAACATATACTCCCATCCAGACGTCGCCTCTTTCAGGGAAGACCTTGCATTTCCCAACATGACAATGCCAGACCACACACTGCATCAATTACAACATCATGGCTGCGTAGAAGAAGGGTCCGGTACTGAAATGGCCAGCCTGCAGTCCAGATCTTTCACCCATAGAAAACATTTGGCGCATCATAAAGAGGAAGATGCCACAAAGAAGACCTAAGACAGTTGAGCAACTAGAAGCCTGTATTAGACAAGAATGGGACAACATTCCTATTACTAAACTTGAGCAGCTTGTCTCCTCAGTCCCCAGACGTTTGCAGACTGTTAGAAAAAGAAAGGGGATGCCACACAGTGGGAAACATGGCCTTGTCCCAACTTTTTGAGATGTGTAAAATTAATCAACTTATTTTTCCCTTAAAATTATTCATTTTCTCAGTTTAAACATTTGATACGTCATCTATGTTGTATTCTGAATAAAATATTGAAATTTGAAACTTCCACATCATTGCATTCTGTTTTTATTCACAATTTGTACAGTGTCCCAACTTTTTGGAATCGGGTTTGTAGTTTTTAACAGTAATTTTGTGAAAAAAAGGATTTCAGAAATAGTAGCTTAAGTAAATATTTTCCACATATTTAAAAAATATGCCTTATTATAGTAGTGACAATATAGTGTATGAGCCGCTGAGTTTAGTCAATCTTTTCTGTTTCTCACACAATACAAATGGATTGTAAAGAAAACAACCCATGAAATCAAAATTGACAATTCTTATTTTTGTATGGAATATTGCGGTGTTTATTATAAATTATTTATCTCTGTACATAATTATTATTCTTTTATTCATGTGCCCTTATAATCTTTAATCAAAAACATTAACTTCCCCTCCTCAATGACATTTCTTCTCTGATGAATAAAATCAAGTCCTGTCTATAGTATAAACATATTAAAGCACGAATAAGAAGGTACAGAAGGGAGAAAAAGACAAAACAAAAACGAATATTCAAATCCCAAATTTGAAAATCGAATACCAACCCAATCGAACGAATAGTCTGGTGCAGCCCTAGTCCTGTCCTACATTTTTTCTAATTTCTTCACTCTGATATACAACACAATAGGAAAGAATTCATGCAACTTACGTTTCAAGCTGACTTTTTATACACAATATAGCCGCCTTTATATTTTATAAAGCGAGTCCCTTGCAACATATTTGGGGTGCCTTGACAAAAGTTTAAAATAAAACCTAGTGTATGTGATTATAGAAGCATTTACTAATCTAATGATCAAATTACAAAGAAGAGGATTATAACAAGGCAGTTATTCAGACAAAAACTGCATCTACTGCATCTTTCACCACCTGGAACTTAGAAACGAGCTGCAATTTTTTTTTTGCCAATTTGCATCCAGCACAGTTTTTATGGGTGCATACAAATAAGCAGTGCGATCAGTGAGCGCATTTCATTATCACCCCCTCTGTGAGTCAGATTGGTGTAGACAGTCTGTTGAATCTGTTCCTAAACACAAAGACAGGGTCAGCTCAACCCTATGGATTACAGCGAGGGTCTGTTTAGCCTTCATAACTGCTTAATAAGTACGTGTTTGCCCCCAGCCTGTCTCATTAGCATTGCTTTTGCCAAGTGAGACCAGGAAGATGGAGGGATTAACTCCACATTTCTCATTCAATCCTGCCTAAGGGACAGATGGGTCAAATCTCAGTTTTGTCCTCAATACACACATTCTCCAAAAACAGTTTGACACTCACTCTAAGTGTCTGTCTGTGACCGAGGCTGAGCTGTCAGCGAACAGATTAAAACATGAATTTGATTTTAACATTGTCTGATGAAAAAGTGAGTGCTGTTAGTCCCAGTGTAAAACAAACTCAGTGACATTATGCTAGGCTGGTTGCCAGACTTTTTCTTTGCAGTTGCTATGGTTATTCAGAGTGGATTTACTATTAAAATTCTGTCTGATAGCTGATCACCATTTAATGTTATGGTCGATAACCGATAAATGATAACAATAAGATAAAAGTAAGCCTGACTGCTTAGAAAAGCAATAGCACACCTCTCCTCTAACAGGTTACACAATTGGAGGAATAATTTATGTCAGTACTAAAAGTTTAATTTGTAGAGTTAGTGGTTTGTTCAAATAATATGTTTATGCTTCAAATGGTATCAGTAAACTCATACATCACAGTTATGTGAATTTAATCATTACTTAAGAACTACTTGCTCTCTAGCCACTCTTCGGATACAAATTGTACTAATATCAGCGTGTGATCCTTAGTGGCTAGTTATAGCTAGTTAGAGATCTCTATCTCTGAATATAAATGCTGTGATTTTCTGCTTTGATTTGATATGATCAGATGCCACAAGCCCACGCTATGTGGGCTCAGAGGAACTCACTCCCTGTAGTATTTCATCAGACGATGACCTGCCAATTTCAGCTCAAACATCTGAATGTTAAATGAGAGATATGGAAATCTGGAGCTTTGGCTTTTTGTAAGTGTAAAAATGTAATTAGCTGTCCATTTGCTTAAAGTCCCCTTGAAAAGTTTTTTTGGCTATTAGTATGAATATGTTAGCTGTTACTGTTATCTATAAGCTAGTGTGGTCCAAAACAGTGACAAAAATTCACATTTAGAAGATATAGGGCACTATCATACACCCGGTGCAATGAGACGACAGGTGTGATGCAAGTGTTTCAGCCCGACACGGTTATCATTTTCACATCCAGCGCCACGTTATTTAAATAGCAAATGCACTCGTGCACATCTGTTCGCCCATGGGTGAGCATTGTTGGCGTGTTGCTATTTTGAGGAACTGAAAACGACTGCGCCATTGATCAACAAAAACCTGGTCTAAAGTCAATAGTGCAGTATTTTTTGTGTTATTTAAAGGGCGTTAGTAATATGTGCCTATTTGCGGGTGCACACTGCGTGTACACTCTGCTTGTTACACACACAGGGATGCAGCAGCACACAAACATTTTTAAATATCAAAAATAAAAGGATTCCTCTCTAGAGAAGTGTTCAGTCTTTCCGCGTTCGCAAATTCCTCCATGTAAATAGTGAATCCACCATGGTGCAAGCGCAACTGGCTTTTGAAGGGAATGGGAGATGAGACTCTGACTGGTTTATTGCACATTACACCCAAAACACACCCATGACTCATTAAGAGACTAGGTACAACCCTCTTGGATCATGCGCCTGGCGTGCCGACCGTTTTTCTGTTATTAGACTAGCAAAAGTGGCCCTAAGTGCACCTGCGCCATGCGCTTCAGACCATTTTGATGACATCACTCTGCACTTCAGCTTCTCATCAGATTTTCTGTCCAATCAAATGCTCTCTAGAATCTGAAGCCCCGCCCCCTACATTATAAACAGACGCTGAAGATGCAGCTGAAATCTGTCACTTGTTCACACATTTACTATTTTCTACATGGTGGATGGCACACAGTGCACTATATAGGGGTTAGGGAACGATTCAGACAGTGTAAATATGCTTTCCATTGAGTCGAATGAAGTCTGGTTTCATGTTAGTGTCACGCGAACCATCACAGCGCGGACAGTCTGCTCCGGTCCAGAGACATGATAGCACATCAAGTTGGCACATACCAAAAAAAAGTATCTGACCCATTTGGTTTCTGCACAGAATGCTGTATTTTAAGCGATAACGGGGGAGATTAGAAGGAGAAAGGGTTAGACAGACTCGGCATTAGAAACAGCACTGATGAGTAGAAGAGCTAACACTGGTGCCATGCATCAACATAAAATTACACACTTTTCAAAATACACTTCCTCAGCATGATCATGTTCACTGTTTTGCTTTAGCAACAGTTTCATATTAAATCTAAAAGGGAATCTACTGGACTCTGGCTGTCAAATGCGGCTTTGTGGAGCTCAACAGCTCTGGTCGAGCTGTGATATAAACAAAACGCTATTGGCTATTTTAAAAAAGGGGAGGAGCTGGCAAATTTCAAGGCAAATTTTGATTTCATAGTGAATTTCAGCTTTAGTCTGGAAGGTGATTTGACATGTAACCTGCTCTTCATGTTGCAGAATATTAAATCTGCCTCTCAGTGATCAAGACATGAGTAAAAATACATATACAAAGGCCAAGTGTCCTCAGATAACCTCTTTAATTTATTGGCTACATCCAATAGTCCATCAAAATCCTTTTTCTTGTTTGGCTATAACACTCTCGCTCTTTGTCCTCTTTCTCCCACATTACCTTTCTATTAGCAAATGAGCTCGTTTAGTAAGTGGACTGTTGTCATGGCGCGGTCCCTGTGATGTACAGTGCACCGCTAGCCCAGCCTATTAGCTAATGGGTCCGATGGAGGCCTTTAGTGGGTGGACAGGCCAACGGTGCGGGACCGCAGCGCTGCTGGACAGATATACTGCAAGGAGTCTCTGAGGAGATGTGCTTAGGTGGGCAGGTGGGTGGAAGCATTTAGCTGCTAAAGGCAGAGAGCTTCAGGGTGAGAGACAGAAGCTTGTCATGGTAACAAGAGGAGGAGTGGGAAGTGAAATGTAAAGTTGGACAGCTGGAGTCTGCTGGAGATCAGTTTACATACAAGGTCTGTTAAATGGAGAGATGTTGATAATGAAGCAGTAGATGCAACAATCCAGTGTTTCCTGTGCTGCCGTTCAGCCACAAATGGATCTGCAGTGCCAGAGAAAAAGAATCAATCGATTCAAAAATGTCATCGAGTTCATTTGCAGAATGCACAAATAATTGCACAAAAAAAAGTATTTTATGCTCATCAACGCTGCATTTATATGATAAAAAATACAGTAAAAAATATAAAAAAATATATATTACAATTATATGTGAAATATTAAATGAAATATTGCAATGTAAAATAACTGTTTTCTATTTTAATATATTGTTTATTCCAGTGATGGCAAATCTGTTTTTTAACCAGTGTTTACTCTATCAATGTTGAAAACCGTTGTGCTGTATTTTCTTGTGGAAACTGTGATACTTTTTTCAGGATTCAAGTTCAAAAGAACAGCATTTATTTCAAGTAGATTTTATTTTGGTAATAATGTAAAAGTCTTTACTGTCACGTTTGATGACGTTTGTGCCGTTGTCTTTTTTTCTTCTTTTTTTTTAAAGCTTACCCCAAACTTTTTGAACAATCACTCAAAACAAATGCAAGCCTTTTTCAAGATTTATGAATTTCAATATTAATAGTTAAATTCCATCAAACTGAATTGAATAATCCTTATTTTTAATTAAATAATCCTTACATATATTTTTACATAAGGATTATTCAATTCAATTTGATGGAATTTAACTATTAATATTGAAATTCATAAATCTTGAAAAAAATTTTTTTTTATTATTTCTAAATATTTGCTGAGATAAACCTCCAAATTAAAATAACTCAAAGACATTGTGGCAGATAATAATGTTAATCATTGAATAGACATCAGTAAATACAAGGGTGTAACGGTACACAAAACCAACAGTTTTACAAAATTGATTTTTATTTATTTCATTCAACAGTGGTTTACTGAAAAAATGTGTCTGTCCTTAAATGAGTTCAATTATGACTAAAAGTTTCTTAAAGATAATGCTGTAAACTATATAGGAGCCCTTACTTACATATTGCTATAATATTAAATGTTAACACCAGAGCCCAAACTATTAGCCTAAATTCGGTTGCTATTTATTTTTAGATATAATAATCGACACTCATAAGCTTCACATAAGGCAGTTTTTGCATTAACTTTCTCCAATTCGTTGTTGAAATATAATCATTTATACACAGTGGCTGTCATTTTAATGACAGATTTATTTAAACATGCATTAAATCAGCAAGACATCACTAACAGGTTCAGTAGAATATAATACATAGGCTAATATAGTGCATATATTTAGCGAAAGAGTTCGTTTCTCTAGTGAACTAACAGCTGTGGACACTGAGTGACTTCTGAGGTAAATGTGATGCTACAAGCTGTTTTATTGTCTTTCCACGGGTGAAACACCGATTGAGCGATTACACGACATATGATACATTTCAGTAAGTTGTAATGTATCCTCAACATACCTTAAGAGATATTAATTCATGCTTATTCTGGAAGAGATGATTGGCGCTCACTCGCACGCTGCAGCTTGAACTGACACGCCTATACAGTGATCAGTCACATCACGTTAAAGAGTGTCAAAATGGTGTTTATCGTTTGAATTTGGTGATAAAATGGACTGAATACTTAACGTTCGTGTGGGAACTCGGATTGAAGTATGTACAGACTGTTAACTGTTAAAGATTGCATTCGGAACCGTTCGGTACACACGTGCACCGAACCGAAAGCCCTGTACCGAAACGGTCCGGTACGAATACGTGCCGTTACACCCCTAGTAAATACTACATGCCTTATTATGAATTTGAGTCACACAACATGATAAATGTGTGTTGTGCATATTTTTGTATATAATTAATTGTATTAATTGTCAGTCCTACAAAAGAAATTATACGTGACTTGATTTATACTTATGCCTTCACAGTTCACATTCAAAATGTTTAAGGTTAGCTTCACATTCAACACTTGCTTCTGATACATGAATAAAGATATTTGACTGTAAAATAAAAAAAAGTGCAGTCCGTTTCAAAAATCAATAACTCTTATGAGCAGATTCTTTAAATGAATATGTTAACAAGGGAATATCAAGATTCAAGAGTTTTATTTGTCACATACACAGTTATATACAGAATATACAACCGGCAGTGAAATGTAAAAAAAAATCCAGGGGAGAGTGCGAACGCAGTCCCCCACTACCATAAATTATGCAGTCGAGATTCCCACATTTGGGGAATTCGCAGGGGTCAGCACAACCGGAGTGCAATGGCCAAGCCTCACCCTGGGTGAACCACCTTCCTGATCATGGTGTCTCCCCTGCCAGGTAATATTCCCGTCTGCTGTCCTGCTATTGCGATGAATGGAAATGAATAGCTCTCTCCACGTATTATAGACCTCTTCGCAATGACTAGCTATATAGCAAGCAGTAAAACATGGTTTCATGAGTCTAACTTTATTTCTTTCCCCAATAAATTGGCTGGAAAGAAAGTGGCTGAAATGTATTCAAGCGCTAAGTGTCCTCATTGCTTAACAAGCTATCAAACTTGGTTCACATCAACATTACGGCTACTAGCTATTCAAAAATGTTCTGCCCCAAGCCCCCAACTTCCTGCTTCAATATGAATATGTCAACACAGAAGAGAAACTGCACTCATTAAATCAGTTCATTCACAGACAAAACTAAAGTTCTGCTCGCAGATTCAGTCAATCAACAAAACACAAAATGTCAACAGTCATTAAAGGGGAAGCCTAAGGTATATTTATTAGGCCAAATGCTCAAATCAAACAATGTTATAGACTTTAGTCAAAGTAGAAGCTGTGGTTTATTTGACATTAATGAAAACAAGACTGTGAGGTACTGAAAGTGCAGTCCACTGAATGTCACACTGTTGTGTATCTGATTATTCAGTTGAGAAAACACTGACAAAACACACATATTGAACTTCCATCCCTCAGCGTGTCATTTTTATTTGTGTCCAATTTAAAAGACTCTGAATTTCTGATTGGTCAAATATTTTTACTTTTTGTATTTTCTGTTTTTGTTTTCCAGATGGCAAGCAGCGTTATTATTGTTGAAATTATTAAAAACATTGTTGTTAATTGAAATAATGCTAAAATAAAATTAAATATATGACATAAATACTATATGAAAACTTTTGGCAATACAACGAATGAACTAAAAATAATAATAAAATAAAATAAATTACCTAAACAGTAATATTTGAGAACAAGACTAAAAATAACAAAATAACATAATACATTTACAAAAAAAAAAATAAATACTTAAATTAGATATAAATACTAAATTAAAAACTAAAACTAAAATAAGAAGCTGAAGCACCAATATTATTAACCGGAAATAGAAAAACTGAATGAAAACTAAAAATTAAATTAAATTAATTAAACCTAAATAGTAATATTAAACAAAATAAAATAATAATAATAATAAAAATGACAAAAGCACATTAAAAAAATGGCAAAAAGTACTAACATTAAAATACAAACAGAAATTATAAAAATAAAAGCTAATTCAAATTATTAATAAAATGTATAATAATATACTACTATTATAATAAGAACTAATAAGAGCTATTATTATTATTTTATAAAAGTACTAAAGTAAGACTGTCTGGAAGGATGGTATGTCAAAGTTAATTGTGTCACATTCATGCGACCAACACACACACACACACACACATCTGGATGGTGTCCAAATCAGGTCAAAGCAGCTACTGCAGCAGTCACCTTGCTTGCCCTTGTTGTGGATTACCAGGAAGAAAAGGATTAGCACATTTCCAAAAGTCAGTATTTATCTGAGAGGCTACTCACTGCAGAGCCATTACCTCCAGCCCCCCTTCTCTGGAGCTCCAGCTCCCCCTCTGTTGACCTACTGTGGGCATGATGGGTGGAGCTGCATCCCCTAACCCTACCCATAACCCTATCTCTCCACCCATTAAACAGGTTAAGCTCCACCCTTGAGCTCCAGATGCTCTGCAGTGAGCACTACTTAATTTATCTTCATTTATCTAGCAAAACAACTGAAACACTTTGTGACAAAACATTGTTAGCTACGTTGCAATACGCTTAAAAATGCTAAGTAACCTTGGTTTACCTCGCTTGTGTCATATGATCGGACTGGTGAAATCTGTCGTTTAATCTCTCAGTGTTTCCTAATGCAGCAGCATTTTGCCCTGCTATAAAAATTAAGAGATAAAAATGGGCTACAATAGGATCAGACATTAGAAATATAATCCAATGGAGACAGACCACGTGCACAGAATGATCCACCGCTGAAGAGCTGCATTTGCTTGAATTCTGGGCCATGTTTCCCAGCGTTTTCCTGTCGTACGGCCCCCTGGCTTGTACAAATGTGCATTTCCACTTGATAGTAGGCTGAAAATGTCAGAGGACAGTTTTTATAGTCACGCTCTGTGATTTCTAAAGAGGCTCTTATAAATTGGACTCTTTTTTTTCTGCATAAATAGCACAATATTTCTAAAAAATATCCACATCAATTTTTGATCATACAAAGAGCTGGATTCCAGATAGCGCCTTTAAAATTAACTGCAAAAATAAATGTGCAGCAAAAACTTTCCACACTATTTGTGTTAGTTAGTAGCTGCAATTTTAAAAAAACCCAGTGTCCCGTTTGGTAGTTAATAGAGCAAAAAGCCAATTGAGGTTCTAATTTGCTAATTTGAATACTAATTTGAGATTATCATCTAATGTGTTAAATCAATGTAATATTAATATCGTTATAATATCTTTGCGGTCACATATAGTATTGTCTATTTTCCTAAAGCTTCAAATGCAGCTTAACCAATCAGAACTCAGAGTCTGAACTTTCCAATTTTTTTATAAGAAACAATACAATATTTAAAATTGATATTTAACACTAACTTTAAAAAAAAACTACACAGCAGCAGATTCACCATTCAACAGTTTGGGGTCAGAATAAGATTAATGCGTTCATTTCGCAAGGATGCATTAAATTGATGCTTAACAAAATTTCCATTTCAACTAAATCATGTTCTTTTGAACAGTCAATTTATCAACAAAAAAAAAAGTTTTAATTAATCACGAGTTCTGTCAGGACCACTATCGTCAAATATGATTTATTGACTATTAGCATATAGTTTGGATTGGTGGTATGGTTCTGTTCTGGGCAAGAACTCCCAGCGCATCCATACAGCCTAGCATGGATAAGAGCAGGTGGAGCAGCAATAACCCCCCTGGGGTAAACAGAACAGAACCAACATAATGCATATTGCAACATATTGCAGATATCATTAATGTCGATATTAAATGTACAAAATAATTCAGGAATTTAGTCTGATTCAAGTGGAAACAGAATACCAAATCCTAAATGATGAGAGGAGGAGCTGGGGATGGAGGAGGGTAAATGAGCTCCGGAGAACGCGATAGCTGCTGATAATACTGAAGGAGCTTATATATGTATGCTGTGATAGACATCGTATTCCTATAGGTAGACGTGATCAGCTGACAGACTAACGTGACCTGCCAGAACTGACGCTATACGCTTGATTTCCACAAAAATATTAAGCAAAGAATTCATAACAATAAGCAATATTTTTTAGGACAACATCAGCATGTTAGAATGATTTCTGAAGGATCATGTGACACTAAAGACTGGAGTAATGGTGCTGAAAATTCAGCTTTGACACAACAGGAATAAATTATATTTTAATATATTTTAAAATAGAAAACAGTTATTTTAAATTGTAATAATCTCTCACAATATTACTGTTTTTACTGTATTTTTTATCAAATAAATGTAGCTTCTGTTGATACCTCCATCTTTTCTGGTTTTGGAGCATGAGATTTTTCAATGTGAAATTAATATTAATGTTCAATATTATTCAATGATGTGCCTCACTTTACTACTTACAATTGCACATTGTGTCAGGATAGTTAATACAATGCTTCTTAAAACTGCACTCAGCAAGGTTTTTTTTTTTTTTTTTTTTTTTTTCTTCATTGATGTTACAATTGAAAAATGTTTAAAATAAATTTTCACTCACATAAGACCCGTCCTACTCGACCCGCTCAGAGTGGGATTCTCCGGTGTGGGAGGCAGACGCGCTAACAAGGACCAAAGACCACAGCAGCTAGCATCAGTCATTAGAGTGCTTCTTGAGATCAGGAGAGTGAAGGCCAAAGTATACTTCGGCCATCTGTGTCCGCGCACCATCCCCATAACGTAATTATCGCATCAGGAAGGTTTGTGTGCAGCCCAATTTTTCAGCGTACAACAGCGCATGCACAAGAAAGACAGAAGAGTCCACTAGATGGCAATACACACAGTACTGTGCACAGTGTGCAGTCATCGAAAAAGAGTGCGGAAAGAGTTTAAAAAACATGCTTGAAACAGGAGGAAAACACTACAATGGACGGCGAACTTTGTCGTTTGGCGTTTGTCTGCTGTCTGTCAGTCATCACGTCACCTCAGCTCCAGCCACATCCCGCCTCTTTGCCCATTTTGTGCTATGTGGGAGTGACGTGCGATGACGTGCTGCTAAAATGGCAAAGGCCAGCTCGACCCTACTTTATGCTTCAGAACTGCTCTTCAGAATCCTATGGGTGACGTCACGGACACTACATCCATATACTTTTACAGTCTATGGTGTGGACAAGACTGTGTGCGAGATGTGTCTGGAACCGGAAATTTAAGTATACCCGGTTAACGGTGGAGGTTAACAAGTATAGCTCTAAGTTAAACTTACGCTGCACTACTGCCGGAACTACTGCAATGTGTTTAAATGGAACGCCATAAGCCCTTGATCATTTCTACAGGCCTGTATGTATGCTTGGGCTGTTGGAGAAAATATGTTTTTTTAATTATACAAACGAAAATGATAACACAATAATCTATAACAGTCAACTTATGGTATAGCTACAAGTATTATGCGGTTATATGTCAAAACTCCAATATCATATACTAGAGTTGTGCAGGGTGGGGGTAAATTAAGCACGATCTGCTGTGACGTCACAATCATTGTGGTGTATGGATCTGCCTGAAATGTACATATTGAGTAGATTCGCTACCTCAGTCAAAATCGATGGTCTGTCCAAATCGCGAAGGTTCTTCACTCGCCCACTTGATGTCTAAAAGTGGAGTTAAACGCAACCCTGGACTCCATAGCAGATTTCATTGGCCAAGGACCGCCCAGAGGCCATCTGACTGGCATGTAAAGCAACCAATCACAGTTAGTTTTGTTCAGCGTCATGTTTAGGGGCGTAAAAATGTAATATCAATGTCCCTACAATAGCAGACCGTGTGTAAAACTCATATTTTAAAGAGTTGTGAATGCACATACTTCACACACTTTTGAAAATCCATTGTTTAGTTGATCCTGATAAGCGCTCATATTCACAGTTGTAAACACAACGGCTTTCTTCTTCCATGCGGGGGTTAAAGAATAAAGACACAGATGTCTTCCGGAAATCCTGTAGAAATCAACCAGATGATGACTTTGAAACTCCTGAGGTGCTTCCAATTTTGTGTGCCTTATGCATCAGACGTTCAGCCAACAGCCCATGGGCATGACGTCTGAGGCTGAGACTATTTATCTGGTAACCCTCCTGTTATAGGACATTTTTGATCATGGAATAAATGAATTATGGCTGACAAAATAGAAACCCTTGTGCAATGGATCATGGGCTAATGGGCACACAAAGAAAAAGACCTCTCTGCTAATTCAGCGCATTTACACTGCCACATAAAACACACCATGTGCTGGTGTGTGTTTGTATGTCAGGCTGTTTGATGTGTGTAGATGTGTCAGATAAGCCGCTTTGGGATAATGAACGAGAGGGTGATTGTAGAGTTCACTGGAACTACTATAGAAGGGGTGGGGATTCCCTGCCAGAGGGGCGGTCCATTGCTGGCAAGAGGGAAGCCTTGCTGATCGCTGTGAAACCGGTAGGAACAGGACGCCTGTCTCCCAGCATTAGCCTCACTCTAATGGGCTCAAACACGCATGACTGCATCTTGTCAACATATATGCAGCATGCTTATTATGCCCAAACATAACGTAAGTGTGGACACTTCCTGACACACACAAACCTATACAATAATAGCACATTCATTTGTATTTTGAGATCTACAAATCTCATTAAATATAAGCAGGCTGTAAGACAAGCATTTAATATATTTATTTGATGTATATATGCTTTATTATTCAAAAGTTTGGGGTCGGAAAGGTTTATTTTAATATATTAAAACATTTGATTTATTCCTGTGATGGCAAAGCTGAATTTTCAGCGGCCATTACCCCAATCTTCAGAGTCAAATGCTCAAGAAACATTTCTTATTATCAATGTTGAAAAGGCTTAATATTTTTGTGGAAACCGTGATACATTTTTTCAGGATGATTTGAGTAAAAAGCAACATTTATTTGAAATAGAAATTATAAATCTCTTTAATTTCACTTTTGGTCTTATTTGATCCTTTACTTTTGATCAAATATTTATGGAAGCTTCTTTCTGCCAGGGAATTAAAAAATTAAAAGGTAATTGAGAGTTTTTATATCACAATTCTGACTTTTTTTCAGCACGTTTGAGCTTCCTCAAGAGCCAATGAGGTTCTCGTGTTACGCAGCTCATCTGAGCTTCAGCGAGAACCAATTTACGCAGCACATTTGAGCTTCAGCGAGAACCAATGAGGTTCGTTCTCGTGTTACGCGGCACGTTTGAGCTTCAGCGAGAGCCAATGAGGTTCGTTCTCGTGTTACGCGGCACGTTTGAGCTTCAGCGAGAACCAATGAGGTTTGTTCTCGTGTTACGCGGCACGTTTGAGCTTCAGTGAGAACCAATGAGGTTCGTTCTCGTGTTACGCGGCACGTTTGAGCTTCAGCGAGAACCAATGAGGTTCGTTCGTGTTACGCGCACATTTGCACGTTTGAGCTTCAGCGAGAACCAATGAGGTTCGCTCGTGTTACGCGCACGTTTGAGCTTCAGCGAGAACCAATGAGGTTCATTCTCTTGTTACGCAGCACGTTTGAGCTTCAGCAAGAACCAATGAGGTTCATTCTCTTGTTACGCGGCACGTTTGAGCTTCAGCGAGAACCAATGAGGTTCGTTCTCGTGTTACGCAGCACGTTTGAGCTTCAGCGAGAACCAATGAGGTTCGTTCTCGTGCGTTTGAGCGTCAGCGAGAACCAATGAGGTTCATTCTCGTGTTATCTAAGCACAGGGCTCCAGACTGTAGCCGAATATATACTAGTGTCTGTTAATATTTAAATTGCAAAATATTATTTAATATTACCTGCAAATTCTGCGTCACATACACACACACGCGTGTGCGCAACACTCGCTCGCTATCTTTGTAGTCTTTGCCGTGTCATGAACGCATAAACCATCACTTCATAAGAATTTACCATATTTCATGAACACAGACACTCAAAGGTCTTCACGGCAACCCGTCAAAATAAAAGTTTGGTTTAACGTGAAGAAATTGACAGAATATATTAGGCTACTGTTGTACAGTAGAGTCAGCTACGTCTCTATGTAATAATAATACGCCTCTACTAATAATCATAATTATGCCTAGATCGTTGCTTGTTTTTCACTTGTTTTGTTGTAAAGAGATTATTTTCTAATTAATATATCATTTTTTTATATTCCTAGATTTATTTGTTGCACTGTTTTTTATACAGTTATATTGTAAAACTAAAATACCCTTTTCAGTTTGCGGTGTCAGATTTGTGGCTGCATTTGAAGTTCTTTTTCGATTAAGAAAAATAAGTAATATTACTGTCAAATGCATGTCAAATAATAAAAATATTGTAATAAATACAGTAGTTCACTGCATGTATTTGTTCATGTTTTATTAAGGGATAAGTCTGAAGCACACCATAAAATAATTCTAGCAATTCATACAGGGCTAGTAGTAGATACAGCTGTATATACAGATACACACTCAGGTATCGGATCAGTACTCGGCCGATACCCTGAGACCAGGTCTAGGAATCGGGAAGGAAAAAGGGTATCGGAACATCTCTAATTCATGTTGACTTGAAGATGAGCAAGACCTATGCTACACAACACTTTACTAACAATTATTTTTTTGTCTGCCAAAGCTTATGATCTGCTTTCATCTTCAAGCTAAAGAAACAATAACAATAACATCTTTAGCTTAAAACCATCAGTAGTGATTTTTCTACTTAGGGGTCAATCCTGGCACCAAAACGTGCTAAAACAAGTGACAGAAATACCAATATTTCACTGATTCCATCCATACTATATGACATTCTTACAAATGTCTGACAGTATTTCCATGGGCAGTGATTTCTGCGTCTAGAGGAGGTTTTACTCTGTAAGCCTACAAAGCAATAGTTCAATCACGTTAGGTGGAAAGCTGCCAAGGCCGTTGACAAAAAGCTAACAAGCGGAGTGTGCCCAGAGGGGATTATATAGAAGGTATAAAACCCTATATTTAATCTTGGTGGCAGCTAAATCTTCAGTTTTAACACACATATACAGGTATCACAATCTAACCCAAACCCTGATGATATGTGCTAAAACTGACAACCCAGACCCACAAGCACACAGCACCACACACCAGTACACACGTTAAAACAGTTAGACTCATTGATACTATTAGAGTAAGAGCATCAGGAGGCAGCGCAGATTAAGGATTACATTAGAAATGAGTGTATATGAGTGCACATGGCTTACAGATGGACTCGAGCATGACCGAGAGAGAGAGGGAGAGAGGGAGAGAGAGAGAGAGAGAGAGAGAGAGAGAGAGAGAGAGAGAGAGAGAGAGAGAGAGAGAGAGAGAGAGAGAGAGAGAGAGAGAGAGAGAGAGAGAGAGAGAGAGAGAGAGAGAGAGAGAGAGAGAGAGAGAGAGAGAGAGAGAGAGAGAGAGAGAGAGAGAGAGAGAGAGAGAGAGAGAGAGAGAGAGAGAGAGAGAGAGAGAGAGAGAGAGAGAGAGAGAGAGAGAGAGAGAGAGAGAGAGAGAGAGAGAGAGAGAGAGAGAGAGAGAGAGAGAGAGAGAGAGAGAGAGAGAGAGAGAGAGAGAGAGAGAGAGAGAGAGAGAGAGAGAGAGAGAGAGAGAGAGAGAGAGAGAGAGAGAGAGATAGAGAGAGAGAGAGAGAGAGAGAGAGAGAGAGAGAGAGAGAGAGAGAGAGAGAGAGAGCGCTTCCATCTGATAGGATCACGTGGTTTAAACGCGACACAATGTCCACCCCTTCCCCTCGCATGAGCAATCATGTCAGTCAGTCACACACTCGTACGTTAACGCTGGCATTGCCCATGTTGCTGAAGTCACCAAATCTTCATCTCAATAAGGAAAATAACTCATTTAGTTGTTTTCAGCCTCCCAAAAATCCCACTCAAAAACATTTTAAAGGGACATGCACACAAAAATTCACAACAGAGAAATCCACTTGATATAGACTTTCACATGTATCCAGTCACATGAAAGAAGGGTGGATGGATACGACGCAGCATGGTCCATCTTTTTCATTCATTCTCGCAAATTCGTTGCCCGACATGTCCAGTCTCTATCTGCCCCTAAACTTTTGAACACCTGTTGTAAACAAACACATGTCTAATAGACCTATTGTTTGTTTGTAAACAGAGATTAAGTGTTTTGTGGACGGAGCCTACCTGGTGGCAGAATATGACAGTTCTGCAGTTGCACTTTATGGAAGCCACGTAATTTAGACTTTTGTTCTCGCATTTCCGAGTTCCGAATTCTAAAAAAAGAAATTACCAGAATTGCAAGATATAAACTCAATATTCTGTCTTTTCCCCCTCAGAATTGCAGTTTATATCCCCCAATTCTGACTTTTCTCCCCTCAGAATTGTGATATCAATTGTGATATATCAACTCAGAATTGTGAGATAGGCCTAAAAATATTGTTTAAATGCTACCTATATAAAATGTTATAGGTTTAAATATTATTTCATGCTGTAACTGTAAAGCTATCATGCCCCTATGAACTGCATATGTGAACATTATGTACATCTATTGTTTACATCAAATCCAAGCTAGACTAATCATCACAGGTTTCATCAGTCCAGTCTGTGGCTTGCAACCATAAATGTCTGCGTTTAGCTTCAGAGCATCTTTGATGACCATTTTTTTCAGTAAAGGATTGATATTTAATGAATAAAATATCAATAAATATGAAGACCATCTTATTTTGCATTCCAGTTCTGACATCCAAAGGCACAAGAAGACATTTTTTCTCTTATTCCATGTATTTTGTTCATTTACCTCCACTTGTACTGTTCTTCAGTCACCAGACTGGTCCATAGCATACAGCCTCAGGAGTGTGACCAGCAAGCCCCTGTCCATGGGACTCATGTATGCTATTTCAAGAGAGTCCGCACACACTCTACCAAAGTCTTCAAATGTGAGATAAAAATCAATCCTTTACTGAAAAAAGGGCAAACATTTGGGTCACATGTGACCTTTGTCAATGCCAAGGTGCAGGAGCCATCTTAATTTAAGGGGTCACATGGTTACGTAGATCACATGATCAACCAAACCATACTATAACAAATAATATAACATTTGTTATAGTCTGGCTTGGTTGATCATGTGTGGGGAAATCTTTTGAAATTGAAAATCGCATGGATTCAGATTGAAATGACTGGATTTCTCCTCTAAAGATTTGCCAGGTAAATGTGATGTGATCCTACCTTAATACCTTTTCAACATCAAACACATCTTGTGCTTGATTTTTCTCATTCAGGCATGCATCTTTACTGCTCTTATGTGTCAATAACAAGTCCTGCACTGCAGGGATATATTTACATCCCACAATGTACCAAAATCTCTACACTGTAAAAAATGTTATGTGCTATTTACCTCTGGTAACAATATTACACTATAATATTAAGACTTGATTTCTTTAATGCAATCTACCTGAATAAATCATGTAAAATGTCCTAAATTATTTAGTCTATGAAACTAGTAATTTTATATTTTTAGTGAAATGTGTTTTTTATTTTTTAAGATGATTCTAAAAGGGTGTGGATTACAGTGAATGGAAATGACCTGTTTATTTTTGACTTTGAGTCATGATGTACAATTAATAGACTGTATGCTGCTAGCACAGCACAATGCTGACCTGGCATTAGCACAGTTATTGGTCATTGAACAAAGCAACATGCATCATATTATTAGTACACATGCAGTTATCCACAACCTAACCATGAGATCTACTCTTCTGCACAATGGTCACGATCAAAACTTTTAAATGTTTAAAACATAACTGATCATTAAACACATTAAACATAACTTCATTCAAAAACACATAAAATAACACTTAATTTCAATATTAATGCTCATTTCCATTTCCAAAGCATGCTGGGAACTAACAATGGTGTCTCTAAATAAAACTGCATAATTTAACAAATTCTCTTAAAATAAATAGGTAGCCTTTTTTTCCTTAATTTTATCAGCTTAATCGTTTCCTCAATTCAAGCCTCAAAATTGCTTAAAGGGGGACTTCAGCGCTGGGAAGACGAATGTGTATTTAAACTGGGTCATTTATGTAGAAATGTGAAATTAATTTTGAATTTGGTGCCTTCTAGACTGAGAAAAGACAGAAAATGTATTTTTGGCTCATGTGGATGAAAGACAACAACTCCCAGAATGCACTTGCTTCGTTGCCCTATGAGGCCACTCCCAAAGCCACTGCTACTGGATCACTTGCCCACCGCGGCACCACCCCTACCGTTGTTTTATAATAATAAAATCATTTAGTTCAGTTAGAGAACACACTACAATTAAAAACTGAATGCGTCTGTTCAATATAATGTGAGTGAGCCGAGCGAGCGTCACAGCACAAACGCAGCAGGAGTCAGATTACATTCATCACGAGAGCGAAGAGCTGAGGTAAGTGTTTTCAGATCATGCCCATGGAAGCTTAACTTTCATAGGAATTCATTTGGAAAGTTGAAACAGTCACTTTGCTCCGCACCGCTCCGTTTACATAAATGTATGCTGCCCGAGCCGAGCGCTGTGAGTGAGATCCCACCCCCCATGGGCGGGTTGATAACATGCGGAACTCGCTCCTTCTACTGGCTGTAGTCTTCAGCAAAATGACGATATTTGCGTCATCAGAGGCTTTTTTCCAGAAATAAAATACATAAATCTCTCGTCTCAGGGGGATATGAGGGGGGAAGCACGATCATTTGAATATACTACCGGATTTCTACTGATACAAAGCTTAAGGCTAATCACTGAAGTTTAAAAGTTTCCTTTTAAAAATTTGAAAATGTATCTCTTGGTTTTAACAGTGAAACATTCTCAATATTTTCTATACAACACTGAACCACAATTTTCATAAGAAAATATAAATACTATTTTTATTTATATCACCTTCACCTTGTGTGAAAATTACAAGACCCATGATTAATTTTTTATCGATACACACTTTATACTGTCACCACAATATATTTTGTGATAACACCCATCCTTATAGCAAGGACATTCTGCATATTAACTACATTGATCCATGAAAGAAAGAAAATCTTTTGGGTTTGACACAAGGGAGAGTAAATAATCTTTAAACTGTTCCTTTAAAGCCACAATATGTCATTTTTCGCCGCTAGAGGTCGCTTATTCAAAACAAATGCGTAGCTCGATGACGCCTGGATTTCGCTGAGCTTTTATTATGACGCAGTCGCCACTTCCGCTTTTTCTGGTCATGCTTACGCAGCGCTGTTTTATCATATTAGATACATTATTTGAGTGTGTTTAAAGTTATGTTATAATGCTACTCTATGCTATGAGACACTTGTTGCACACTGCAGTAAGCTAGAGCGATATTAGGCATAGTAAAACGGTACTCGCGGTAAATCATGAAAACTAACTGTGTTGAGCTCTACAACAATGATTCGTTTTCCATCTATAAATGTATGCAAACAGTTGCTCACGTTAAAGCGTCTTTGGTGTTTCCATGGTTTCTACAAAATAAAACCGGAAAATGAGGGTAACGTGGGTATGATGCCATTGATATGTGACGCTCAGACACAGTCCGTGTCCTGGTTAAAATTGCTTATTTCTCTGGACTTAAACATTCTTGTAAACATTTGGGATAATGTAATGTATAAAGTACACAAGTCAACAAAATATATAACACTGTTCTAGTGGTTTTTGGATATTTTAATCCAAAAATCTTGCCTTTAAATATTTAAATGTGTGTTTAAATTTGGAGATTTCAGCATTTTATGCATTTATATTAGTGCTTACGAGTGTTGCCATGTAACGTTTACAAAGAATGGGGACATATATCAGCAGTTTCCAGCACGGCACAGCATGGTTACACAGCTTGCTTAATGGAGTTGATTCAGACCAATTCACAGTACGATATAAAGAGAATCACGTCTGTTAGGTGTGAGAGGGTCTCTCTCTCTCTCTCTCTCACACGCATGCACGCACGCACACACACACACACACACAAGCTGCTGTTCAACATCTGTAGCTCAGCTCTAGGCTCCATCCTCCACCTCCCACTGAGCATTCAACTCAAGGGCAAATAACAGAGCATACAAACCAACTCCACCATCAACTACTGATCCCATGTCAACAGAGCAGCCAATACAAGAAATACCTGTATTTGACCTGGCATTTGAAATACTTGTTTTTGTATTTGAATTATGTATATTTCTACTTGGAAACATGATCTGGGGTGTTTTTTGCATCTCATATCAGAATATTGGAAGACTTCTTGTGTCTGGATGAAACGGGATGATTCACATTAGATTGTCATTCTCATTAAAATAATCCTTATAATGCAGAGGATGCCATTTGAAATGTTTAATTATTTTTTTCAATATTTTAATATTCATTGTTTTAATTTTTATGAAATGTGTGTTCCGATAAAGTAAACTAAAAAGGAAAACAGTTTGCTGGGTTTGCTGAATTACTATGAATATCATAATACAAAAAAAAAAAAAAAAAAAAAAAAAAGTAATTTTCTTTATGCATAATATACTTTCTTTTTTCTTGATTTTGGTGATGAAATATGACCGAATATATTCTTTACAGGCTTCACACTATACGGAAAGGTTTCATATTTCTAGATTGTCTTTTCATAGTCACCTCATTCATTTCCTTCACTAGGACAGAGTAAGTGATGACATTATAGAGTTATTGCTTTGCTGCTTTTGGCAGAGGTGAAAAGAAGGTTAAAAACATCTCCTTTGTTCAATATCTTTCTCTCAGTCTCTGTTTATCCATTTGTCTTGTATTGAATGTATGAATAATCCTGTATTGTATGCTTGGCATATGAATCACTTATGACTTCTATGTATTTAGATACCCGTGCTGATAACTTAATAATAGGGCACTGCTGGCATATGGATGCATCTGATATGCATGAATAGCAAATAATGGCCCTCCCAGAAAGTCAAGCATTGGGTCACATTCTGATACTGAAGTAACCAGAGATGGATGAGTCCCTATGAGACATTTGACACACAAATGCACACCGGGACATACTAGGAGGTAGTAAATGTATGCAACTGGTCCTGGATTTTGTATTTGAACCAATTTTATAAGTATGTAATGTGATTTTTTTTTAAATAAACATGCCATGCACAAACAGCAGCACATGCTTGCACACCGATGTGTTTCCCAAACCATTCGCGCATTCACACAAATGCAAGGTAGCCAAGGTCAGCTACTCTGTCACCTAATTAATAATAGAGAATTGAGGCAGATGACCGGCGGCGAAGCAGAACGCCACCCCCTCAGGCTCTCACTAAAACACCACACACGTACAACACACACAGACAGACACACCCACAGTCACACATATACACTCCTGTAGGATGCCATAACCTTGATGATCATGTGACTGAATTACAATGTCTTCACCGTCAGCTGAAAGCACCTTCACATACATATGAATACAGCTATCCCTAAATAACCGAATTACTATTAAGGTTAAACACAGATAAACCCTGGATGATCATCATATAGAGCATACATCAATAGGTTTCAGATAGAGGTCATTTCATGATAATTAATTATTGAGATTATTAGCTAATGAATGAAAGCTAACATACAGGTCGTGTAACACAGTGATATATTGGGTTGCACTTTGTGTCTATATATATTGTAAGACAGGCCTAAATTAAAATTATAGTGATACTTGGTCTATGTCAAACAACTTAGCCCACCTATTTAACAGAAAATGTATTAATTTGATCAAATTATATTCATAGCTATAGTTACAGGTATTATACTTACAGTCATTAAATGACATTAAATAAATAGTAATTCACATGAGTAGTTGTGTACATAATATACTACACAATCTCATGGCAATTTTTTAACTATTTTACGTGTTGGCGAGTTAGTATAATCTCATTTGTACATTTTTGTACGTTCTGCTCATGCCCAAGTGACAGGTGTGGACCTTACATTTTCATACAATCTCGTAAGAATGGTACGATTTCCATGAGATCGGATTATAAGCATGGCAAAAGCTGGCTGGAACTTCATATATGAGTGGAGCGGAGCAACAGAACTTAAGTGTTCTTCAATCGCTCCTCAAGAGCCACTCCAGGATTTCCATGTCACACTCCCTGCACAGTGCTGTTATAGTAAATATGATCACTCTTGGAACTGGGTCAGTTAAATTGCAAGTAGTGTGCTCACGAACTGTGCTTGAGGAATATGTTTGAGGTATAATTCAGCGGTATATGCAAGAGTATTGACCTTTTTCACATTTCTGTGTTTCTCAGAAGCGGAAGTCGTCATAGTTGAGTAAACTTCTATAGCGGTGAATGAGAGAAAGACTACAATAAATATATTTTTGTGTTCCAATTTGCTCATATAGCAAAAGAAAAACTCCACACTAGTGTTTTTACACATTTCAAAAAGAGGAAAAATATATGGAGATTATTACCGTCACTCCCATTGCCGCTGTATTAGAAACCCCCTTACAGTAGCGTTAACTAGTTTTTTTGTTTGCTTGTTTGTAATTTGATGCAAATGTAATATAATACCAAGTATAGTGTTATAAATGTATATATAAAAAAAAAAATGAAAATATAAAAATGGAGGATTTATGATGCGGATGACCGTTAAAACACGTCATCACACTCTGTGAAAAGGGTCCATTGACTTGAGATTCTTAAGTTTTAAGATGCAGTCACATTAGCGAAATTTCGCGGACAAAAAAAGATCAGTATATTGTCAATAGTGTAGCGATATATGAAGCACAGCTCACTCATAAGTCACTTTCAAATCGAGCAGCTTTCTTTCGATCAACGACCACCGACCGTTGCGAAATCTGCGTGGGCAAATCGACCGTTACGCGAAATGTCCGTTGGCGGTCATTCATTTTGAAATGACTGAATGTCCTGTAATCAATGAATGGTGAATGTTATCGCACCTGAAGAATTTAAAATAGCCTATCGTGACTCGTTGGGGGACGCGAGAGCAGCTGAATAATAGAGAGCATCTCCAGGCGCGTTTTTCAAAGTTAAACTACTTTTAACTTGCCACAAAACGCGACGCAACGTACGCCTGACATGTTTACACAGACCAACAAATAAAAAAAAATAGCGTTGACAGAACGCAAGTCCCGTAAGTTGCTCCGCTGAGGCGCCGTCCAGCACGCGAGCCTCGTGAAGGTGATCGAGCGGTCGCTTATAGCGTGACGGAGATCACCTTCAGCAGCCTGGCGTGCTGGACAGCGCCTCAGCGGAGCAACCTCCACCTCTCTCCACTTTCTCGATCTTGCGATTAAATACACAGCAACGTCTCTAGCCTGACACTGGCTCGAATGCATTGGCACCCATTGAGTTCACTACTTTAAGTGCGATAGTTTAGATTTCCTTCAAAACATCCACGTGAATGTGCCTACCTGATTATGTCATCGTTATGTCCCAAATAAAATTTCTGCTTGTGTTCCCGTGTGTTGTACACAACTCCGACGCCGGCGACGAAGTACACGATCTCCTTGGCGGCCGTGTAGTACAGGTTGTTGCGGCACTGGTGTCCCCGGTAGCCGTAAACCCACTCTAGTCGCAGATGACAGTTCGGAGCTGTTCTGTCAGCCATGTTCGGACGTGTTTTGCTTAGAAGCGAGCGGCTGGTGCTTCTTCATTCACCGACGCGACGAGCCGTCACATCCAGTCCCGTTTATCCGCTGTCAGTGCATCTTCGTCCGGCCAAAGACAAACGAATCGACGACATATTTCAGTTCAAGTGAAGTGCACAACTTTAGGATGCTTGCATAATGTTATGGCAAATGCTTTGTTTTATTCGTAAATCGGCTTTTTAAGTCTGGCGTGAACTACTACTTGTGACATGTGTGAGGAATGAAGCTACTCTACTTCTGATCAGACGTGTGGCTTTGCTCTAGTGACATGTCAAACCTGAGAAGATGGATTTTTCGCATTAGTTAACTCGGACCGGCCAATCACGAGCGGCGGTAGTGATTGACAGAAAATATGGCCAATCACGTCGCGAGGATGAGTTGAATTAAAATGTGTGGACCAATGGCAAGCAAGAGAAGGATGGGCAAAGCTGTGTATGGCCTGCTCATTTAGCACAAACGGCAATTTAATAGCTTTTGTCTTAGGCCTAGTAGAGTTTACTGGTTTAACTCGGTAAGGTCTATTTGAATTGAAATATGTTTTACAGCAAACGGGACAGGGTATTTTCTAACCCTCTAATATCGGACGACAGCCTCCTTTTTCAGTTTTGGTCATTTTAGTTGATCAAGGTACACTAGTTAAATGAAAATAAGAAATGTTGTCTTGGCAACTACACTGCAAACATGAATAAGATGGCAAAACTCAAGAAATTTAAAGCAGAACTTGCAGATTTAATTGCTCTCTGAAATTTGAGTAACACATTTAACTTAAATCATGTAATCTTACATTTTTAATAGTGGAAACTGGACTTTAGCTTTAACTAGCTATTCAATAAAGGCCACCTTGCTAATTGGTTACACACAATGCTTTGGTAACATTAGCACTTCCTGATATAATACATTTAATATACTGTATAACTTATATGTTCTCAAACTAAGCTCATGCTCCACTCGTCACCATGATGGTAACCCTACAAAAAAAAAAAAAAAAAAAAAAAAAAAAAAACATAACAGAAGCTCTTCTAAACTAGCGCAACAAAACATTAAACACTTCTAAATCGTCCACTTAATGTTAATCTTGCACAAAGAAACATTATATAACATTTAATTTTGGCATTTACGGTCCCTTTTGAGGGTCATGGCAAAGCATGCTGGGAAATAGAAATCCCATCCCAGTTTTGGTTAAATTTAAGTTAGTCTAAAAACAAGTTCATAAAACTCAAAACAATGAAACAATTCAGATTACTTAAAACGTGTCAGTTTTGAGAAATCAAAAGAAAGTTCTAAATACTCATAAAAGTTCGTTTGTTTGAACTAATTTGATTAATTTGAGTTGGCTCTACTCATTTTGAGCATTAGGGTTGACAGTGTAGATAAATGTAGTTTTAGTTTAAGTATTCAACTATAACAACCCTATCTAACATTTTCATTGTTTTTTTTGTTTTTCTCCAGACACATTTTTCAAAGTTTAACTACTTTTAACTTGCCACAAAACAGCAAGACGCGACTCAACATCCATTTTACGCGCATGTTCCATGGTAGAAAGTCATTCAAACAGGTATGGAGCAACATGAAGGTGAATAAATGTGCTAAAAACTTCACTTCTAGCATATGGACGCATCTGATATGCATGAATAGCATATAATGGCCCTCCCAGAAAGTCAAGCATTGGGTCACATTATGACACTGAAGTAACCAGAGATGTTGTCCCATGGTCTTGATGGGTTACGGCCCTATATGAATATGCAAATAAGGGGGCCTGAAATCTTATATGAGACCTGAAACCTCGAGGTTGTCAATAAATGATAGGAGACAGAAAATTTAGTAGGTGAGGAGTTTTTCTATTTGATAGCACAATGAAGGCAAAAGTACAGAGACAAAAGGTAAAGCTGTGTTGAAGGCTGTCATTCTCTCTGCCTCTCATAGGACTCAGACTTGGAGCATTTTCGGTTATACAAAACACAACCTTAATCTGAACAACTCCAACTCTCTTGATATAAGCAAGCAAGAGACTACACGTCCAAAAAAAACGAAACAAAAAAACAAGCTAATTCTCGTTGAAGTCGATATGGCTCACATTCTTTAAATTGGCATTTAAATGACAATGAGCATTTCATTTGAATTCCATAACAATGGAGGGAGATATTATAGAAAAAGATCTTCAACACAGTTTGGTACACCTATGAAAATATTCATCTTAAATGTTACATAAAAAAATGGACCCCTTCAGAACAAGAAAAGCATTAACATAAGGTGCTAAGTGCCGATGGAGTGGCTCTAAATGTTCACTTTATATAAACTGAACAGAATGAGAGCAGATGCTGACGACGGCAGTCCATGTGCACCGCTCGTGTTTACCACATTAAGACATGTCCAATATCTCCACGCATTCATTCCTCTCACAGTGAACAAAAACAAGCTGTTTTCTGTTGGTCTTCAAATGTGTAGGAGTAATCCAAGTCACTCTTTGGGCACTAAGTGGGCGAGATTTCTTTCATAAACACGAATACAAATAAGATGAACTTTTCCAATCTACGGTTAACAACAAATCAATCATTATTGTAATTGTGCATAAAATTCTCTGGGATGTCTAAGGGTTCTGTTACAATATATGCAAGCAAGTGCTGCAAATCACTTTTTGGCTTTATTACATTTGAATTAATGTAAAACTTGTTCAGATGGTTTTAAGTACATATATTGATATTCATTAGTGCGAAACACATTTTGGAAACACCTCATGGCAATTCACAAAATTCAAATCAGTCTTGATTTAAATCAGCAACCAAATGAAATGTTCTGCTAACGGCATGATTTATAAAACAAATACTTTGTATTCATTAGTGATTTTCAAATAAGCACATTGTACAAATCTGTTAATTTAGCTTTTAACCCAGGAATGATAACCAAGAATCAAAGCGTTTAACCCTTTGTGGAAGAGATGTGTCCTTCCTTGAAATTAGAACAAGAAAAAACACTCCCAACATATACATGAACTTCCATCTTACACAGCTTTGTTCCAATATTTCAAGGGTGCGTACTAATCTGAAGCAAAGTCATAAATATGACTTTCAAACCTGGATCATGTACAAAACATTAGAACTTTTAAAGGACCGTCTGCTAAAAAACATCTCATACACGCACACACACACACGCACACACACGGAATGTCAAAATATCCTCTTGCAACAGACCAACCAAACTTGACATTTAGAAGAATTTTTAAGAGAATTTTAGCCTCTTCTGGATCTTTCATAAAACTACTAAAAATGGGATAGTTCACCCAAAAATGAAAATTAAGTCATTATTTACTCACCCTCAAAAAAAAAAAAAGAAAAGTATTTTGAAGAATGTTGGTAATCAAACAGTTGACGGTAGCCATTGACTTCCATTGGTAAAATGACCAACATTCTTTAAAATATCTTCTTTTGTGTTGAGCGGAAGCAAGAAACTCATACAGGGCTGGAACAACATGAGGGCGAGTAAGTGATGGCAGAACTTTCGGGAGAACTATCCCTTTAATGGTTCTTGACACGGTTCACCTGGAACTTCATCATTTCGATTTTTCTCCCACTTCATACAACACCTCATGATATAATGCGTTGAAATGCACATGAAAAATGTCAGGTGTCACAATGTTTATGGAAAGATGATGAAAGTCTTCCGGAGCATTATTGAAAGATTACGGAGTGTCACAAGATCAAACACCGTGGCACACTGTCTACAAAAGCTGCACCCTGGGCCTTCATTTGGCTTACGGAGAAGATTTGTAGACGTTGCACAAAGATATACACCGTGGATCATCACAATATAGGATTGCCACTAAATACAGAGCACAAAGACATTTTAGGTGTCCTGGTTAGATTATTGGGTGTGTTTGTGTTCAGTGTCACTGAAGACACTGATATCAGTTAGTCTTTTCCATCAGCAACAAAAGAAACCTTCAGAACTCTCTTCCAGCTTAAATATCCAACATGCCTAGTGTGGCTCACTTAACCATCATCCACTGTAACTCAAATTAAAACGGATTTAGATGCTCAACTATGTTGATTTCCCGAAAGTTCGCATTACAGTACTGAGTTGTTAGACTAAAAAGAAATAAAATAAAAATCTAATTAATTAATAAAAAATTAAAAAAACATTTGCAAAGGCATAGAAGATAGAATTCAATGCCCTTTATCAACATCATTATGATTCCCAATATAGTTTATTTTTGATTACAGATATATTTTATCAGTATAATAGTTATTATTGTTATTGTATATTATTCACTCTGTCTTCACAATTTGTTCAGGGAAGGATGGCGCGGGGTGGGACGGTAGGGAGACGGCAGTCATTGTGACGAGGCTTTAGTGGCTATCGTGGACACGCAGTGCTGTTGAAAGTTGGGGGACATGGCCGTGTTGCAGCCCAGTCTCTGACGTGGGCCTTTTAGACCACCGTCGCCCTCCACGATCCAGGGGCTGCTGTCCGACTCCTTGCCCAGCATGCCACAGCACTCCTGGGTGGGGACGCAGTTGCGTTCTCCAGCGCCTAAAGCGGGCAGCTGGCCAGAAGGGGGTGGGGCCGAGGGGTCATTGGAGGAGTGGTCTTGGAGGACGCTGATGATGTGGTTAAGGAGGTCACTGAAGAACTCAGGAACGCCCTCATATCCTGAAAAGAGTAAAAACAAATTGAAATGGATAACTATGGTCACAATGTTTCTTGAGTGCAAATTGGTCAGTGAGAACATGATATTTCATAATGAGATACATGATGAATTTTTTCCAGATGAAAATTAATTTAAAATGTACATAATATGAATATAAATAGAACACAATATACAAACGACTGACAAATATTATCTCAATGAAGAACATGTTTAAATGTCAAAACTGTCAAAAATTTAATTATCATATTTTAAGTATTAATATTATTTCTAAAAACCTTGCCTGCCAATTGTGGCATAACCAACATGTAGAAAGCTATTTTGCTGTCATGTGACAGGAAAACCACAAAATATAAGATTAGTTCATACAGTCAGATTGCATGACCCCAAAAAAACGTCATGATATGACTCAAAAAATACTTGATTTTGAAAAATATGTTGAATATAGATATGCAAGATATGATACAAGACATATACACTCTCGCATGTATTACAAATGTAAGGAAAATATGTTATTACTTTCACAAGCAAAATGTTTTGTTTGATGTTTGTTCAAAAAATTTTTACCAACAAACAATTATAAAGGACTTTTCTACATATTTTCCTTTTCATCATATTGTACATATTTGTTACTGGCCCAAATATAAATGATTCGTTTTTTGGGAAATTAATATCTTCATATTTGAAACTTAAACTTTGATGACCAACCATCATCTTATCAAAACAACACTGTAAAGAAGTTTTTATTTTATTATTATATTTTTTCAGAAAGGTTCCATTAATTTGATCAAAAGTGACAGTAAAGATATTTATAATGTTACAAAAGTTTTATATTTCAAATAAATGCATCATGCTTAATGGTGAGCATAATAGACTTTTTTCAAAAACATCGTACCAACCCAAACTTTCGAACGGTAGTGTATGTGGACAAAATAAAAAGTTATTAAATGTTCTCCAGGAGTTTTGAACTCTATTTAGCATGGGAGAGTTGCCCTGTGGTTAGCAGGATGCTTGCATGGACAGATACACACCAGGGAATGCATTGATGTCAATGACAGCATGTTGGCCCGTCTGGTTGTTAATGATGATATCGATGCCGAAGAGCGAAACCCCGAGAGCTTCCCGTAGAGATTTACACAGTTCCCTGATGACATCGTCATTCGGGGGCTGGGAAACACCTTCTACATTATCTCTCTGAAAAATATGCAAATAAAAGTGAAAAGCTTTTGCCAAAACACAACAGTGTGTGTTGACTAGCAAGAACTGCAATTTATACAGGACGCCCACTTACAGATGTGAGGTCAGAGGATGACTCTGGCTTGGACACATTGTGGCTATTGAAGAAAATCGCTTTTCTGTCTGTAAGAGCATAAAAAAATGAAATAATAATTAATGCGAAAAATCCAAACACTGTCAGCTGCAAGTCAATTGAATAAAAGTGAAAATGTAACGGTGCAAGTACACAGGAAGCCACTAGACAGCAGCAGAGGGCTGCGGTTCAGATGAGAGATTCAAGGCTTCAGGAGTGCCAGGCAGAGAGGGAGAGAAAGAGACAGTGAGGAGGAAAAACAAAAATCTAATGCCAGGAGGATGCTGAGATTTATGACCTCCCACTCAAATGGCAGTAAAGAAATTCATTAAGGGAGACAGAAATCCACCAAATCAAAACACCCCAAATATTTATGATGAACATCTATTAATCCTCAAAGATAATATCTTTTTGAAGCTAAGAAAATATCTCTTCATCTGTATAGCTTCTAAACATGGCTGTGTTATGCCACTGAACAGAACAATGGTCTTTACCAGAAAGAGAACCAAGGAAACAAATGGCTTTAGAAATTCATGTGTTTTTAAAACATTTTACTAGAACATGTATATATAAACCTTAATATTATTTATAATTAATTATATTTTGAAAATGTTCTTATAGCATGAAACTATGCATGACATTGCTCTATAATAGCTGTGTAGAAACATTATTCCAGTCTGGAAAAAAGTAGTGTTTCTCCAGTGATGACCATTTCAATTTGTATGTATTAAATAAAGATTTTAAGTATTTATTTTATTATTTTATATTTATTTATATTAATTATTTAATTTGATTAAAGTTTTATTTAAATATCATGAAAGTAAAAAAAAGTTTTGGGACGCCTGCCTTTACATGCACATGAACTTTAATGACATCCCATTGTTAATCCGTAGGGTTTAATATGGAGTTGGCCCATCTTTTGCCGCTATAACAGCTTCAACTCTTCTGGGAAGGCTTTCCACAAGGTTTAAACACAAGTGTGTTCATGGGAATTTTTGACCATTCTTCTGTAAGTGCATTTGTGAGGTCAAGCACTGATGTTGGATGAGAAGGCCTGGCTCTCAGTCTCCGCTCTAATTCATCCCAAAGGTGTTCTGTCGGGTTGACTCTGTGCAGGCCAGTCAAGTTCCTCCACACCAAACTCGCTCATCCATCTCAGTCTTTATGGACGACGCTTTGTGCACTGGTGTGCAGTCATGCTGGAACAGGAAGGGGCCATCCCCAAACTGTTCCCACAAAGCTGGGAGCATGAAATTGTCCAAAATGTCTTGGTATGCTGAAGCATTAAGAGTTCCTTTCACTGGAACTAAGGGGCCAAGCCCAACCCCTGAAAAACAACCCCACACCATAGTTTAAAAAAACTTTTTGAAGCGTCAAAGTGGTGGTTGTGTAGCTGTCAATGGAGGGACAGAAATCTCACAGATATCATCAAAACGATCTTCATTTGTGTTCCGAAGACGAACGAAAGCCTCACAGGTTTTGAATGGCATGAGAGTAATTAACAACAGAATTTAAATTTTTGGGTGAACTATCCCTTTAATAGTGTGAAGTTTTCTTCTTTCTTAGGCTATTGCTAAGTACTAAGTTTTAGTAATCTGTTCCTCCATCTCAATAATACTGATAATACATAATAATTAGAATTAATTATGTGTTATGGATTCTCATTGGCGTTGCACATATAGTTGTAGTTTCTGTGGTTAAAATACAATTGTTTTAGTCAATAAAATCTAAAAGAACTAAATAGTTCATTGACCTTTTTCTTTACACCTTCATGGGATTCTTAGAAATCATAAACAACCTGATTGGTCTTTAGAAACACAGTGCCACCCCTTTTTCTTTAATCTTCTAAATAGTGTTTTTTCCCATTTGAATACTGCTTGAAGGCAAGGCATGATGATATGCGAGTGCATTTACATATGTGTGTGCATATGTACTTGTGCATTGCAGAGTTCAGCATGAGTTCATGAATTCACAGATATGACCTCATGAATTTGCATTAAACTAACAGGTCGCTCTCCCAGTAGCCGTAACTCGTTTGCATGGACTGCAAGTACACTGGCATATGCAAACGGATCATCCTGTACAGTGGCCTATGGCAAGAAACCAGACTCGAGTAAGCACTTCTGCTGACAGGGTAGGAGCAAAATACAATCGACAGTTTCCACTGTAAAGTCAGCTATGCAAAGGCATCGGAGTTATACAGCGGGAATGTTGTAACGTAAATCATGCCTAAACAAATTGAAGGTCCAATTGCGGTGAAAGGAACCATATTGCAGGAGTGGCCTTTCATGGAAATAACATTTATAAAGAGTTGAAGTGTGGGCTGAAGGTTTACCAGACGGTCCAGAGGGGAAGTTCTTGAGTGACGGTCTCTCCACCACAGTGTACGACTCGCCCACCACGAACACCTTATAGAGCACAGCATTGTGGTTTATAAAACTCTGGATGACACACGGGGGCTTCACGTCCTTTAGGTCCTCTGCGTTGAATATTATAGCCATCTGCAGAGGACCACAGTGAGACAGAAAACTTTAACTTATCAATTCAAAGTGATAAATACACAAAGGTTCCAAAAGGGTTTTTTTTGCAGTGATGCCACAGAAAAAACTAATTCCTTTTTTCAACATAAAGCACCCTTTGTGCATTAGCAAGTGGATGTTAAAGTGCCCCTATTATGTTTTACGGAGTTATTGTCTCCCAAAAAGGAAAAACTGATTCTGAACTGCCTGAAACGAGTTATCGGTACTTACTTCCTGCTCAAACCTACATAGGTTTGTAAGAAATTTGCATAATGCCAGCCTATGGTTTTCATTGGCTGCCCGCAACATCTACTTTGCCCCGCCCTCAAACACTGTAGTTGTAGCTGAGACCTGGAAGAATTTGGTTTGTGTTGTCGACATGTCGAGAAGACGCTGTTTTTAGCGCTGTGAAAGCAAATCCACTTTGCTGCACTTCAAAAGGATGAGGCTCGAATTGATAACATAAAACCAACCATTGTTATGGTTTGCATCACTGTGTATCAAGAGCCGAGGAAGTTTCCAGAGCCTTAATTTCCGACATGTGCTGTAAGCAGTAGACTAGGGCTGTTACTAACGATTATTTTGGTAATTGAGTAATTTGTCGATTATTTGACAATTCATCAAGTAATCGGATTTCAATGCTATTACGCAGGGCCTGAAAAAAGGATAACTTCTGTCAACATAACCAACGTGACAACCTAATTTGCCAGCTGCAGCTCTGCAACTACACAAACTTAGTGCCGGTCACGTTGGAAGTTACATAGCTGGGGACTATTTTCAGGCGCTGCATAATATCATTGCGCCTCTGCACCCATGGTACAGCAGCGAAGTTCCTTGATTATTATGCAGGAATGAGAGTATAGTTCCTAGCCATATCAGCCTAAAACATATTTTTAAATCGCAACTTTTCATTTTCCGTTGGTCTTAGTACACAATTTAACTACAGAAAAGTCAAATATTAAATAGGAAAAATATCGAAAGGCTTTGGTCATTTTTGAGCAAGATGCTAATGGTCTAATCCGATTCAAAGAACTATGCTACGCTATGCTAAAAGTTCTACCACCAGATCCGGAGAACGGCTGAATGGATTAGAAAACGGTAAAACGCACCTGTTCAACTCTTAGGGAGCTGAAAAATTAGCGAAATGTTAAAAAAAAAGTGCCGTGTTCCTTTAAGAGTGTAGAGTTGAACTTTCCAAATCCGCTACTTAAGAGGTAGCTACCTATGTAGGCAGCTCACTAGATTTTGATACAAAGCTTTGTGTATGTATTAGCATTTCATGACCTCTGTGGTAATATTTCACAAAAACAGAGTTAGAAAAGAGTATTACCTCATGAGAGTTAGTTCCGTGAGCAACCCGTGTTTTGCAAACTGTGCAGGATGAGAAGGAAAAAACACTCTCGTTAAGTCTAGTTAATAATGCAACTCTTTAATAAACATTTAATGCAGTGAAATCCTTGTGAAATGCAAACTAATAGCATTTTAGTGAGGGACAATAAAAACGGTGTCTCACAGCTTTTAAGGGTATCTGCAGTTTTTAAGACTTAAGACTTGCACAAATAAAATTAATACTGTATGTCCATACAGAACATGCTCATGCAATCTTAAAATAAATCTTGTATATCAGATTATTTTACAAAAAACAACCGCAAAACAGGGAAACTGCATTTTTAAAATACTCAAGGAATGTATCATTCAAAATATACATATATGTAGTATTATATACTATATTATCAGTACATACAAATTATAGGTTAATAGGTACTGGATTTTGCTGATACAATAATAATTATTTTAAAAAGGCAATGTGCACATACTTTGCAAATTCTACTAAAATATAAATATTAAATGTGTTAAACAATCTTTTAGTCTTTCCTTCCTATGACAGGGCAACCCTAAAAGAAGCCACAAGAGTTTATGCTGAATTAAACGCCAGATTATTGAGTAACCAAAATTCCAATAAGAAAAATACCAATTTTTACGCATAACGTGTGTATTTTTAAATTAGAAACCGGCCTGAAATACACTGGGGCTCTTATTTTGAAATGCTGCATTACTAAATTACTTCTCATTACTACTGCATTACTACTGCTCAATCATAAAGATGCGGAAGATAAAATATGCACTCTTACAACCATTTACAACATATTACAATATAAACACTATAAAGTGTGCAAACTGCTCTGAAATGCAATCCTACAGAATGTGCAACAGCACCGCATTTTGACTTGAGCGTTTATTAAACACATTAGGCAAACGATTCCCGTTTTTCCGTACCCAATTTAAAAACAAATAAAAAGATAATTAAGGCCTTTTTTGTACAAACTTTATTGTAACGCACCCGGAGAAACCCTGGGTCACATTAGAGAGATTTCTGGGAAATTTCAAGGACAAAAAAAGAACCTTTGTCCATTGTCAGTAGTGTAGGGATGTATGAAACACAGCTCAGACAGATGTGACTTTCAACACAAGCAGATTTCTTTTGGTCAACACGGCAAGTTTGCTTGACCAACATTGTGAGAATCTGCATGGAGAAATCTTTCCTCCTGCAAAATTCCAGATTCCTGCTTGAATGGAATTTCCCACAAAAATTTGCAGAACAATGGTAAATGTGACCGCACCATTAGAGTGAGATTTATAGAATGAGATGCCTTAACATTACTTTCCGTTTCAGAAAAGAAGAGGTGAGAGTTGTGAGACTTACTGAAAGGGAATGTAAGACCGTGCTGCTCGATCTGCTCCAGTGTGTCTGGGACGCACTCACTGTTCAGCACCATAAATGGAGGAGAACAGATCCTCGCATCTGCAGAGAACAAAAGACAGGAAGAGACAGGTTAGTCCTGCTCGAATCTTATACGAATTAAAGAGGGAAAATGCAAGGGTTTGTGAAAGTGCCGCTTGTCGTATGATCACTGTAACTAAGGAAGTATGTAATTCCTGAAGAATTATCCATTAGTGCTCTTATTTATCTCAATGGCAGCTGATTGGCTGGCACAGGTATGGGTTTTGAAATGTGGCATCAATTTGGCAATGACATCATGACAATATTGAGCGGCTGATGGCACCACAAGAACGTGCACAATCCCACACATTTTAGAGTCTAAAATAAAAAAATAATAAATTAATACATTTAAAAAATTCAAACCTGACCTGTCTCTTTCATAAAGTCGGCATGAAACAAAAATCTTTTCTCCCATTATAATGTAGTGAGTGAAATGGGGTGAAACAGACGTTAATGTTACGATAAAACGTTTTTGTTAAGCTTTTGTTTCCAGATTATAAAGGCACATAAAATGACCTTATTCATAAACACCACAATATTTCATCTGACCAATCAGAGCAGAGTAGGAGAGGTTTAGTGAGACCAAATCCTTGATTGAGCCATTTCAGACATTTTGTCCATGTTGACTTTATGATGATTTAAATTATTGAAGAATACAACAAATCTAAGTATACCAAACACTTAAAAGACTATAAAGAAGGAAAAATCTAAATTTAAAAGAAAATGAAATAGACAAGACTAGTTAGGTGAGTAGACAAATGAGTTTACATCATCACAGGAATAATAATTGGTAACAGTAGAGACTTGTGAAAGGTCCCATGTCATCAGTAGCCCCTCTGGTTGCCTTTACTTCCTTATTTATTTTACCCAGTGGAGAACAATGGACACAAGGCACTGAGCTCTGACTCATTCTGCATAATGCAGAAGCCAGTTAATAGAAGCGCAGCAATTTGACCCGTGGGTTCAAGGCTTTGTTTGAAAATACTGTACTCTCACTGTCTTTGGGATCACTCTGATGAGCAAACAGAGCGATAGATGGAACAAAGGCGTCAATAGCTGTGAATGAGTAGCTATGTTTGCAAATTCCAACTGGAGGCACATTATCGGAGGGGGATGAATCATCAAAACAGAGATGCATACTGGGCTTAACTTGGGGATAACGCTCTTCTAACTTAGGCCAGTAAGCAACCGCCTAGAGGTTCGGTGAATGAATCTGCTTTGCTGCAGTGGAACTTGCTTTTTGAGTCCAATGCCAGTGTTGTACGCTGTTATCTAGGCAGATAAGGCATGTTTTGTGAGATTCTGATAGTGGAGCACAGGAAATGAGTTGAAGAGCGAAGCCTCAACAGGCCGATGACACAGCGTTCTGATATGATCACGGTAAACCGCCTGTGTGATGAGGTATCAAAACTGATGAAAAGATGCTTTCAATGTTGAACAAAGAGAAGGCTGAGTACACATTACGAAATATGATTATATTTGAAGCAATGGAAAAACATTTTTCAAGACTATTGGAGAACATCAAAATTCTATTACAATTTGAAATAACTTTTTATATTTAGTATATTTTAAAATGTAATTTATTTCTGTGACGAAGATCTGGATTTTTCCCGCCTCAGTATTCATCGATAAATAGAAGGTTCAAAAAGCATTTATTTCATTTACCGTATATACCCGAATATAAGTCCTAAAAAGGCTGAAAAATGGCGGGTCAATGGCGGGTGACAGTGTATATGAATAAGTGACAGTGTTATGAATTAAATAAACAGTAAAGTGCCGCCATGGAGAAGTCAAGAGATCATTTTGAGTAAAGAGCTTCAAAAGTAAACCAACACGTTCGAAACAGTTATGACGCCAACTTTAAACTTATGGTCGTGAATGAGGCAGAATCATCTAATAATTGCAAAGCTGGCAAAAAATTTGGAGTCACAGAATGCAGTGTTCGGAGGTGGCGAGCACCTTTTTTCCCCAAAAATAAGTCTGGAAAATGGGGGGGGGGTCGTCTTATATTAAGGGTCGTCTTATATTCAGGTATATACGGTATTTAAATGTCTTTACTGTCACTTTTGATCAATTTAATGCGTCCTTGCTAAATAAAACTCTTAATTTCTTTTAAAAATATATTACTGACCCCAAACTTTTTAATGGTAGTGTATTCATATTTTACTCAATCCAAAGACGACTGACTCGATAACAAAATTCCTCAATACCAGGAACTTCAACAAGAACAGTCGACCGACAAGGTCATCACTGATTGGTCAAAGTTCAACATGCAGGAACAAAAATCGCAAGCTTGTCATTCACTTCCTGTTTTTCTAGTTTTTGAGTTAAATGATGTTATCGTTACTGAAATTTCCTGTAGTGTTGAAATGGAGAAAGCTGTGCTGGCTTTCTTATCAAAGCGGGTTAATTTATCCAGCTGCGAGACTTTTGTTCTCCTATTCCAGAGGAAGCTTAGATAAGTGTTTATGAAAGCCAGTAAAAAAGGGCAATGGCAATCTCCTGTTTAAGACCGACAAGCAGTTTAGTGGTGTGAGCAACCTACTATTAGCATTTACAAACATTTCAACCATAATGAGCATTCAGACTTGCGAGTTTGTTTAGAAAGTTTTTCAAACTTGTTACTCAGGCTGTGTGTGTGTGTGTGTGTGTGTGTGTGTGTGTGTTAGAAATCAGGAATGGTGAAAGAACATTGTACTTTGTTAGTTTATCGTCTTCAAACCAAACTTTCTAAATCCCATCTGGCTTGCGCACTTCCCATAATGTTTCCGCATTAGGTCAGTAGGCGACCACATGAGTGTTTACACTACGAAAGTAATCCGGTTGAATGCGTTTTTGATTGTAAGTGGTCGAAAGTGGACAAGCTCGAAACGTTTTAGACCCCTTTTACACCTGTACACGTCGTCCACTATTTCAGCAATACCACGTACATGTAAAGTTAGTAAACTCAAATTTTCATGCAATACACTCAAAGATACCAAATGAGGACGTTACGCAACTATCCACAAGTATTATTTACATGAACTCCATCCACAGGAATCATGTTAGTCAATCATAACTTTTAGGAACAATAAAAATGTCTTCCTGATTATTTCATGTAAATGCAGAGAATGTACAGCTACATATTTCTGCTTTTAAACCTTCTTGAACACTTGCCCCGTTGACATGCATTGTGCTTTATTTCTATATTTGTTTTTTGGTTGATTTTCGGTTTAAGTACAAGACTTCAATACAGAAATGTTAAGCAGTTTGTGGCTGCTAATACGGTGACTTATTAATAGAAATAGAGATTCCATTTAAATTAGCCAAGAGATGTTCTGTAAATAAAAGGGGAAGAGTAATGAGATCCTCTTTAGCAGGTACAAACGCTTAGTGATGTTCCCGTTTCTGGCTCAGCGAGGGTCCAGGATCAATCTCCGCTCTGTCTAAACACTTCAAGATCTCTGCAGACCTGCCGGAGCCGGCCGAGACGTTTATGTGATGTTTATGTAATGTTTAGAACACGTTTATAAAGCATCGCTATGGAGTTTTGGCTCTGATCCTGCCGGACAGCACAGATGGGACGTCTAATATCATACAATGGTGGTTTTGTAAAATCTGAAATACTGCCTAACTTGTAAAAAAGGTTAAACTGAATCTCTGAGATCACAGAGATTCAGTTTTGAGATTCGGACAAAAAACGCCTCTTTGCAATATGCGGTTTTATTTAATTGGGTTTGAATACTGCTGCTAAAAGGTATTGTTAAACACAATACTACAGAAGTGGATCAGCTATGGATGAAATAAAGGTGTGAAACGTTGCCTTATAAAGTATGAAACACTCTGTCTCCTGCACAAACAAATGATGTCCTGCTTTGTCTCCACGGACAGAATGCAAGACAGCAGGACAATGCTTAGGTGAAGCTCTTCAGGATGTGCATGAGTCATATGGACTAGAGTGGAGCCAGAAAATGTGGCACTAACCACACCGCTAGGCGATTAAGAAATGAGTGTGTACTCAGATGACAAACAGCATTCATTATGGCAGCAGTGTGGGGGCGACTTCCTGTGGCTGCTGAACACTGGTGGGAATTCTTCAACTGATCTTCAACCAGATGGAACTGGATTAAATATTCTGAATGTTCCGATCCAATCTGACTTCTGACCCGTAATGCTGCCTGAATCATAATCATACACTTTTCGTTTGTTGGTCAGAGGAGAACTGGCCCCCCAACTGAGCCTGGTTTCTCCCAAGGTTATTTTTCTCCATTCTGTCACCTGATGGAGTTTGGGTTCCTTGCCACTGTCGCCTCTGGCTTGATTAGTTGGGGACAATTAATTATTCTTAATATTACTGACCTTGATTGTATGAGAACTGAGCTGAACGATGACATCACTATTTTCTTCAGAGCTACTGTATCAATAAATGAACTAATAAATAAACTGTGTTTACATGACAGCGATGTACGAAAAAAACAGAAAGTTTTTCCCTCTGTACAGATGATAACGTCATCAAATTGATCCCTGTACACACCGATCCACGAAAAACGACTAAAAACGGTGTATTATGCATGCCAGACAAGTAGTTGGAAATGTAAATAAAGACTACGCTCCTGCCAAATACGCATTTAAACGCACATGCCTATAGACTAAACACATAATATGCATGTGCAATCTGTCACCATTTTTTAAGTTTACCGTAAAAAAACGTGCACTCTGAAACCTATTTCAAAGTTTGCAGTCTCTTGTGAACTTGTGGGGAAATCATCGGGAAATCAGTGCCAAAACGTATCCCGTCATTTCATAAAATCATACAGAAATAAAAGTCTCTCATGTATCATTAATTTCAACAAAGGTAATACCACAATGCTTTGCAAAAAAATAGCAATGGAGATGACAGAAATTGAAATATCGAGAAATTACCCAATATGGAGTGAGCGCCGCTATGCTTAGAGTATCTAGAGCGGCTGCCACTTGTGTTGCTATGGTAACCACTGTCAGACATGCTTACGGTTGCTAAAGAGAGGGATGTGGCGCTGTGTCCGCCAGTGAATGTGAGAGGACGAAAGAAACAGGGAGGGTGACAGATGGCCAGAGTGTAATTTGGTAGTTGTGTTATCTTGCAAACAAGTACTGACGGCGTCCAATGTAGCATTTACATTGTAGAATGTTTAATGTTACAACTGTCAATAGTTACATGTTGCGATTTAATACAATTTAGTACCTCCTGACCTGTACAAATATTCTGTTATATGGATTTTCCTACCATTGGAGAAAGCTTTTAATCGGTCTGCAGGTAAACCAGTTTTAATCTTGACAGTGTCTTAAAAACAGGACACTCATAGCACAAGATGTGACACAATTGCGGACTGCAAACTTTCAGACAGAATTCAAAGATGTGCATTTTATTTACAAAAAAAGGCAAATCATTTTTTTAGCAAATAATTATATATATATATATATATATATATATATATATATATATATATATATATATATATATATATATATATATATATATATATATATATATATATATATATATATATATATGATTAATTACGTATTCATTTGGTTTATTAATTGCCATATAAATGTAATTAATTCAATTTAAATGTTTGCAGCGTAACAGAACATGTCTTTTATGTTTTCTTAAAATAAAAAGAGTGGGAGGGCTTTGATATCAGGGCAAAAGGAGAAAAGGAGAGACACGGACTGGGGCTTACAGATGATTTTGTTACATAACCATCTGTCATGTCTGGTTCAATAGAACCCGGACACACATGATGCCTCCAAAGACAAATATAGCCAAACATACGCGTCCGCACAGGGCACAACCAAGTGCTTTCTGTGCATGGGGAGTTGAGAACGCTATAACATGGGTATTTAATACATTTTGGATTACATATAAAAAAACCACTAGAACAATATTATATATTTTGTTGACTTGTGTACTTGCACTATTCCAAATGTTTCCAAGAATGTTTAAATCAAGAGAAATTAGAAATTTTAACATGTTGCCTATCAATGACATCATACACACGTTACCCTCAACGTCCGGTTTTATTTTGTAGAAACCATGGAAACGCCAAAGACGTTTTAAAGGGATAGTTCGCCCAAAAATGTCAATTATCCCATAATTTACTCACCCTCAAGCCATCCTATGTGTATGTCTTTATTTTTTCAGACCAACACAATTGGAGTTATATTAAAAATGCCCTGGCTCTGAATGGTAAATGAGATTTTGAAGGTCATAAAAATGGAACCATCCATTATAAAAGTGCTCCACACGGGTCCAGGGGGTTAATAAAGGCCTTCTGAAGCAAAGTGATGTGGTTTTGTAAGAAAAATATCTGCATTTAAATATTTATAGCCTAAAATAACTAGCTTCCGGCAGACGACCGTACGCAAGTCGACTGCAAAAGAGTAACTCGTGACGCGATGATTAAAAAAGGATGCAAAAGTTGTTCGTATAACTTGTGCTCTATATTTCGAGGCTTCTGAAGTTGTATGCAACCAGATCATGGAGTCAGTTGAACTTGAGATCAGATCAGTTTGATTTGTGAACAAATATCATCAAGACTTTCAGTGAATAATGACTCAAATCTCAGCCTGTTTGTCACACAAAACCAAGGCATGGAATATTGAACACAAGTTATGTGAACCATTTTTAACATGCTTTTATGGTGTTTTTTGGTCATTTTGGCTCTTGACAACCGGTTACGTCCTTGTGTTGTGTGTGCGTGTGGGGGCTCGTCCGGGATCTGAACCCGGGACCTTCCGCATCTCGAACGAGCCCCCACACGCGCACACAACCCAAGGACGTGTTTCCTTTTTCTCTTCAGCTGTATGGAAAAGTATATCCACTTTTTTTGTTCCACGGAAGAAAGTAACACAGGTTTCGAAACAGGGTGAGTACAAACAGAAATTATGGAAGAACTATTCTAAACGGAATGGAACATGTTGCAGGCCGCACTCAAATCTGATTCACCTGCATGAGCTCAACATGCTAACTGCTGTGTTACAGAGCATTACATTAACAAGTTCACCCCTGACTAACTGACTAGTTGGGCATATCACCATTTGCATAAACTCATTTTCATGAATATTGCTGGAATGAGGAAAGGGGTGCTGGATCACAGTACCTCTCATACAGTCCTCTATCCTGTGCACCAGCTGGTAGGACCTGCAGCGATCCAGCAGAGTCCGGATGGCTGGAAGTGGGTCAAGAATAATGGTCTCTGGGTGAGCATCAATATAATCCTGCAAGACCAGTGGACAGGACAGAACAATGAAGGTGTGGAGGTGTCGTTTTAAAAAGGGAAGAAGCTAAAATAGCAGTGAATAACATGACTAACAGAAATCAAGTTCTAACTACTGTTGTTAAAAGGCACCCAACATGCATGAATGTACACGCCACACATATAAAAGACATGTACACATGAAGCCCAGTTGCACTGCTATTACGTCATGCTAACTGAATGCAAGGCTGTGAGGTTGTTTCTTTTACATAACCACTCACTCGTGCTCTCTCTCTCTCTTCACTGTCCCCATTCACTCAACCTCTCAAATCACGAGTAATTTTGACTGAAATACATTCTTTTGTCATGTGACTTCTCATTTCTATCACTCATTTACTGTCCTCAATAGGAAATTTAGTCACAGATCCCAGTGTATTGATTCTTAGATCAAATCTCCTCCAAAATACATATTCTACCAGCACTGATTAAACAGGCAAAAAAAAGGTTACACAACAGCAGAAAACAAGCAGTTTTCAGAGGATTTAAACTGAATTCTGTACTTCAGCTCATTCTTTGTCTCATGTAAATCTATGTAATATACATTAAGCGCATGCTTAGTGAGAGCACAGTCTTAGGAGAGAGCTTTGTTTAAGAACATTAAGAGGCTCAGCACTCTTACGTTCTCATTTAGAGGTGAGTACCTGAGGTGACATTTCATAAGACGACAAAACAAAAGCAAACACAGTTGTAGGATGGGAATCTGAATTGAAATAGAAATGCTTAGTGCAATTTTATTACTGATGAAAATGAAACTTAAGAAGCAGTAACATTTTTTAAATGTTTTCACCTTGTGGTGAAAATCTAGTTTTTAAATGTCGTTTCTATGTCTGTGGTGTTTTTAATATACTTTAAGACAAACCATGTGCAAATTGATGTCAACACCATTGCTGAGTATTTTCCCATTAAATACAGTTTATTTATTTTACTTAAAAATTGAACTGTAGGAATTCTATGAATTCAAACGATATTAATTTGGATAAACAAAGATGTGTTCGGGCGTGTTCACACTTCTAGTTTGGTTCGCTTGGTCCTGACAAAAAAAAACAAAAAAACATTTAGTCCTGGTCCACTTAGCGTTCACATTGGCATTTTAACACCAAACCTAAAGGCAAAGGGATATGCTCACAACCTGATTTGAGACATATTGCCTATTTTGAGACAGAATTCACCGAACATCCAAAACAACTCTGTGTGCTGAGCGCTCGTTGTATGTGCGTAGCCTTCATATGATGGTATTTTGACCAGCTGAGAACTTGTGAAGAGCTTATAAAATGTTTAAAGCAGTCAAAACAGCAGCAGGAATCCCTCCATCACACACACAAACACAGATCTGCTGCGAGGAGACGCGGTTCTGATGCCTGTAACGAACACAGACTGTAAAAAAAAGATGGATGAAGCACCTTCACTTTCTTCGTTCACTTTCTTTCTCCGTTGACGTAAGTGAAGCAGCCAGTGTTCAAATATGGCGCTGACATCTTGGGTCTCGAGTCTGCGCAGTAGTGAGCGCGAAGTTGAGCAGTGATATCAATTTCCCGCCCACACTCCTGCCTAATCAACAGTTTTTTGTGAAATAAACAGTTATGGAAATGTAGAGATTAAAATTAAAGCTCCAATCTCCTCCCGAAGTTCCGAAATTATCCGTTAGTGCCTCAGTGACTACAACACTCAGAGAAGCCGTCAATCTCAGCTGTCGATCATAACATCACCCCCCGTTTTTATAGCATCTAATAACTAACTAAAACCAATTATATATAAAGAAAGATCTATGATGACCTATACTGCTTCCAGTCACCTGGGTGCGATCGAGATGCTTTGGCTTCACTTTTCAGGACTCATGTGGCACACTTGGTACCGAACTGTGATGGGCAACATCATGACTATGACAATAAAAAACAGCTATGCTTGAGTATTCTTTCCTTTTTAGGGTCAGATCTTGTGACATCATGTCCCTTTGTGGTTCGTTTACATGCCTTTGGTCCGTGTTGAGTTCATATTTCAGTCGAACCGCACCAGAGTTGGTTTGGAAGCGGACCGAGACCCATCTTTTCAGCGGTCACGGTCCACTTGTTTGGTGTGCACCAGGGTTGTTCGGACAGCAGCGTTCACACTTATTCAAATGAACCATACTAACTTTTAATCAAACCAAACATGCCAAGTGTGAACACACCCTAAAAATCAAATACTTTCCCATAATAAATCACAGAGATTATTGCATTCATGTTCCTCTTACTTACAACTAAATAACAGAGATTAAATTCAGGTAGATTTCTTGCTGCTTAATCAGATTGAGATTCCTGCAATTTAATCAAAACTGTAGATCTGCTACACACATGCTCAGACAAGCCCACCGCATGCCTCTCACCTGCACACGCTGGACCAGCAGCAGGGACTGGGTGTCATTCTGGTCTGCCTCCAGGATCAGGTCTGTTAGTTTATGAATGATGACATCCAGGGGACCCTGCTCCTCTAATGGCTGACTGAGGTCAAGCTGCGGAAAAGGGAAAGGTGAAATTTTATCATTTATACTCAAAGCAAGTGCTGACAATGACAAAAGCCAATGATGTTAAATACTGCAGAACAAATTAATGTCTAATGACAGCCAGTCTGTGTTCCCATGATAGTAAAAATAATGCATGGATGACATATGAAGGTGAACGTGATTTCACCAAGTACACATTCCTGGATCAACCTGTTGATCCTGGAACAATATTCCAATCAAACAATCAGATTTGAGAATAACCAGGGTTAGGTGGAATTTTTGACCATTCTTCTAGAAGCGTATTTGTGAGGTCAGGCACTGATGTTGGACGAGAAGGCCTGGCTCGCAGTCTCCGCTCTAATTCATCCCAAAGGTGTTGTATCGGGATGAGGTCAGGACTCTGTGCAGGCCAGACAAGTTCCTCCACACCAAACTCGCTCATCCATGTCTTTATGGACAGACGCTTTGTTCTCTGTTCTTTGTTCGCTGCATCTAAAGCTTTGCATTGCAGTTGGTGATGTAAGGCTTGGATGCAGCTGCTCAGCCATGGAAACCCATTCCATGAAGCTCTCTACACATTGTTCTTGAGCTAATCTGAAGACCACACAAAATGTGGAGGTCTGTAGCTATCGACTCTGCAGAAAGTTGCGCTGACCCCTCTCTGTGATTTTTTACGTGGCCTGTTTACGAGTTGCTGTTGTTCCCAATTGCTTCCACTTTGTTATAATACCACCAACAGTTGACTGTGGAATAGGGATGTCAAAGTACCAAAATTCCAGTAGTCGGTACCAATACCATAAAAATTTGACGGTACTCTGTACCAATTTCGGTACCACAGCAAAATATTTTTATTTAATTTAAATTAAATTCAATGAGTTTATGATTTATGATGATAATCATTATAAGTAAATAATACATAAACATTTAAAGTCTGTATGCTGTTTAAAAGTAAACATTGTTTATAAAAAAAGTGAAAAACAAGCAACGATCTAGGGATGATTATTAGTAGAGGCGTATTATTATTACATAGAGACGTAGCTGAATCCACTGTACAACAGTAGCCTAATATATTCTGTCAATTTCCTCACGTTAAACCGAACTTTTATTTTGACGGGTTGCCGTGAAGACCTTTGAGTGTCTGTGTTCATGATATGACCGTTTTCTCAAAAGAAACGGTAAATGCTCATGAAGTGACGGTTTATGCGTTCATGTCCTCATATAGTGACACGGCAGAGACTACAAAGACAGCGCAGCGGCGCCCGTCATTCACACAGAGACACAGAACAAGCAGGAGTAATTTATTTATTTATATTTTTAAACAGGAAAGGATTAAAACAATCGGGCCTGACTCAGTATAAAACTGGTTTTCAGCAGGTTCCTGCTCTGCAGAGCATAAATACCACATACACAACAAACTCCAAGACAAAACAACAACAAACCAAGAGAAAGAGGATTAGGGGGAGGCCATGGAGCCACCTCAGTGGGCGCAGATACACCCGTCCATTAGATGGCGAGCAAATGTTATATTAAATAGTCTTACTGATGTAATAGTTCTAATGTGCTATGGGATCTCATTCCAGGCTTTAGTGAGCACATGAAAAAAAGATCTATGTCCATGTTCCTAAAGGCCGGTAAAGGCAAAAGTCCATTTGTAACAAATCTCGTAGTGCGCTCGAACCTTGAGCTGGGTTTTGGAACCAACGCAGTAAGTGCTGCTGAAGTGTGTCCATTTAAGATTTGACAATACAAAACCCCATTATAAAATAATGCCATGGCTTATTTTATAGTTCTGAAATGTCAATGCATTAGACAAAGACATTTCTAAGACTAATATTTAAATAGTATTTTGCAGTTTAATATTCACAGACACTAGTATATATTCGGCTATAGTCTGGAGCCCTGCACTTAGATAAACACAGAAGCGAATGAACTTATATACTCGGGAGTCGGTACTACCAGTACTACAGAAATGCTGGTATCGTCACATTTTTTAAATTTCAGTACCGACTTGGCACCGAAGTACCCGTACTTGTGACATCCCTACTGTGGAATATTTAGTAGTGAGGAAATTTCACGAATGGATTTATTGCACAGATGTCAACCTATCACAGTACCACGCTTGAGTTCACTGAGCTCCTGAGAGCGAGCCATTCTTTCACAAATGTTTGTAGAAGCGTCTGCATGCCTAGTGCTTGATTTTATACACCTGTGGCCATGGAAGGGATTGGAACACCTACATTCAGTGATTTAGAGGAGTGTCCCAATACTTTTGGCAATATAGTGTATAATTTCTCTCTGATTTTAGGGATAAGTTATGGGTAGGGTTAGGTTTAGGGATAGGGAAAGGATTAGGACTAAATTTTCAGATGGGAATGTTGTTCCAGGATCAATAAAATGTGTTGATCCAGGAACATGTCTTACTTGGCATAATCATGGTGACAGAAGAAAAAAATAAGATCAACTGAAGATGGGTCACTGATGCAGTCAGGACTGTAAACAGTCTTAAAGCATTTTTTGCCTCATATAAGCCTCTTGCCAGATGATATATACTGTATGTATATTGAATTATTAAATTTAAAAAATTCCACTACAAGGAAAAGAGTAACCAGTTTTGAATAATTCCCTTTCTACACCACCATCATAAATCGCAATAATGTCCCCTTTACTTAGTAATAGATTAAACAAGGGGCATGTTTAAAATCAATTTGCACAACAACCTTTAGTGCAATACACTATTTAAGGCTGAGAGCTGTGGGACACAATCTATTTCCTTGTATGGCTGAATGTTTAAACCCATCTGACTGCCCAAAGTGACTTTATATTTAGTTGTTTTTTTCCCTTCTACTTTGTTTCCAGCACGGATCGTCCCCCGAGTGGTCGGATGTCGATGTCAAGAGCAGCTCCAGACTACACAGAGCTCAAATCCCAAGGTGCTGATGTGCTGACAAACCTGTTCTGCCTCTGATAATCTCATGCTTACTGTACACGGACAAGCCGTTCCACCACAAGCCCATATGTGGACAGTGGAAACACACCCTGACAGCCTACTATTGTGCGTTTGTCCCTGCTAAGCAAGGTACAACAACTACAATTCTCTCTGTCAGACAGTTTGTTGGCTAAACGGCAGCTCCTCCCTCATGCTGAGGGCCATAAAAGTAACAGGAGACAGATTAGTATTTCATCATACTTTTATCAGGAAATCTCATCTCATGTATTGCACTCTACGGTTTACTGAATTTTACAATTGAGATCAGAGATTTATTAGAGGTCTGTTATAAAAACAATATTACATTTATATAATCTAACAAGTGTTGTTCAAATATCAAACACTACAGAATTTCTATAACAGAAGATATAGTATAGCCAGTAAAAAAAATACAGTTTTGTGTATATAAACCAATTATACAGTGAAAAATCCTAAAAATGTATAAAATGGTAGATGGAATACGTTTATTTTTAATTGATATTTTTTGCCCACCATGGTAGAACTGTTAAGAGGCATAAACCTGAAAAGAAAAATTAATGATGATGATGATTTATTATTAGTGCTGTCAATTGATTAAAAAATAACGAATCAATCACACACTTTCTGTAATTAATTGCCATTAATCTGACCTAACATTAAAGTTTTTAATATATTTTTATAAAGTGATAATTTCACATTTAATCTCCAAATTATTCAAGAAACAACATAAAGACAGTATATTTTAAATATTTGATCTAATAGGTAAGAAAATATACAGAAATTAAAAAGTTATCCAACACTTCACAGTCTTTACTGCATAAATTATAAATCAGATATAGGTGAATCCTTATTAAAGCTACAAAAGTTCAGTCAAGAGCAGTGAGTGATTTTCTCTTTGTCTTTTGTTCTGTGATTTACATTAATGACAGAAATCACAGCAGCAGGTTTATTAGACTGCTGTCACTTTAAGACGCCTTCAATGTCCTCACAACTCTTTATGGTAATTTAAGACTTTAAATATTTTAAGACTGTACTTACGAGGATACTCGACAAAGCAGACATTTTGGCATACTTTTTGTTTTTTCCAGGCAAGCATGAAAGAGAACTCAATGCAGCCATGCGCTGTCTGAAGCGGCTTTCTGTGCGCATAAGGAGACAGGAGATTCCCAGACAGCGCTCAGGTACTGATGTAAATTCTTATTTTCTTATCTTGAATGGTTTAATAGCACTTAAATGGATGATAGCATGATCATACATTGTAGCAGAAAAAAATGGATGATGCGTTAATTGCGTTAAATAATTTTGGTGCATTAATGCACCAATTTTGACAGCCCTAATTATTATTATTAATTACATTTTATTTTTACATTTAACTATTTTCTTTGACCTGTTTCTAGGATATGAGAAAAAGAAAGCATATGTAATAAACATTTTACTGAATAAATGTTTTATTGACTTGTTGATAACTGTTCTCTAGTTAACAATTTAGTAAATTTTACACCCAAATGGTTACCAGAGTCAAATACTGCCTTGTTTTAGTAGGAAATACTTCTTAACAAACTTTTAGTCATAATGGTGTCCACATGCATTGATCCTGGGTGCAAGAATTCAAAAAGTAAATGTCTAGTGGTTACTTTCGGTTTTGAGTGAAGGATCCAGCACACTGTAGGCAGTGGTTTAAAAAAAAAAAAAGAAAATACGGAGAGAACGCCACAACGGAAAAACTGATAAACCGCCGTGCTTGAAATCAACATTTCAAACTTGAAGACCACAAACACAGTGTTTTAGGCCAAATGGAGGGGAAAACTGAAAGAAACTGCTGTTCTATCAGTTCCACCCAACCCCTTGAAGCAAAACCTTAGTGTTCCATTTTTACCATAATGCGGTTTAATGAGTAGACATAAAACAAAACACTGTTCAGTAATAAACCTACCCCTACAATAACTCTACTCTTAATAACCCTCTGTCGATCCGACAATCCGTGGCTGGGATACAAAAATGTGGAAGTATAATCTGTAGTTTTCACAAAAGCCCTGGAGCGGTCAACACACGTCATCCGCCAGACTTTTGCTGACAAATAAACATGAATTTCTTGGTCCAGGTAACAGAGTACGAGTAAACATTGTTCATTTATATATACACACTACTAACACTGCCAGTTTTCATCGCGCTTTGCATTGTTAAAGTTATGCTTTAACTTCATTATCCCTTCAATTGTTTTTGTTTAGTCGTCTAATTTTCCTCACAAAAACAAGACGTTATTCATGATACTGAGAGCCACTTCCTTTTCTCCATGCGTGTCTGTGTAGAGAAACGACCAATCCGTTATTCATGATGCTTTACGCCAACTGAGACACAAGTAACTAAACACTGATGTCTGCCTGCCTGCTCCTCAAGGCACAGCATGACCGGCGATGCCTGTGTCTGCTTTAAAATGCCTTTCCATGGCTCATTTTCACTTAACAACAAAATTTATAAGAAAGTATATAACCAATTTGACCATATCCATTGACAAAATGTCAGATTGCTCCTGTCATTACTAAAACATACTGACAGAAATGAGCAGGCAGAGGTCAGACACTGACCCAGTCCTGCACCGATGACTCATGCCCACAGATGGCTGGCGGAGGGAGACATGCGCAACTCAAGAGCTCAAAGATGAATTTAGCTGAGTCGCTCGGCTAGTAACGTTCTGAAGCTGTCGTTCAGAGTTAAAATCATCAGGACAGGAGCTGATTAGAAGCAGCAGCAGCTTTTGAAAGCAAGGGAGTAGATTTCTGCTGGGTTGAGGCCGATCTAAAAGCAGTTCATATATAAACAGACTTTTCTATTATGTCAACGTCTGACACAAACATCTGCTTGTCCCAACAATGATTAATGCCTTTTTCAAATCTATTGTTATTTGCCATTATTGCCATAACATTAATCAGCATAAAAAAAACTATTGACAAGATTTTAAAAAGGCTCCATTACTTACAAAAATCTAAAATGTCTCTAAATGTTTAAGGGTTGACACAAAAATGAAAATTCTGTCATCATGTATTTATCCTCATATCATTGCAAACCCATTACTTCCATTCATTTATGAAACACATCTATAAGACACAATTAAATATTTATGAAAGGTTTCCATCCCTCCACTTTCCACCATGTTTAGTTTATGTATAGAATAGTGGAGCACATCAAATATGGGCGTTGTGCAAAATCTCCCCCTATACCCTAAATAGGGCACTATTTGAGGGGACAGCCATTTGTAGTGGTGCCCGAAACCATAGTGGACGTTATTGAGTGCACTCATTCAATCCCACAATGCATCGCAATAACGAGTGTACAACCGATGCACGCTCAATGGCTAGAGAATACCCATAATGCACTGTGAGGGTCATGCCGAATGAAATCCCACGTCTCGCCAGAAGACAGCGCCAGCAGCCGAATCATCCATTCATTCATTCATTCGTTCATTTTCCAAACCGCTGGTCCAATGTGGGTCCAGCGTAATATCATGCAGGTATAAATTATTTTTTACTTGATTATTAAATTGTTTAATTAAGGTTTACACGTGCTAGTTTCCATGACAGTTCAAGATAAATCTTTTCATTACAAGTTTCAAATAATTATTAAACAGCACAAACTATGCAAAAGCGGCAGCCCTTCCGGCGCATTCAGTGTCTGAATTCACTCACTCGTTTTCATTCACTCCTTCAAGTGGACTATATTAGTGGAGTAATATAGGGAATAGTGAATGAGGGTATGGGGGGTGACTTCGGAATTCGGACACAGCCTTGGTACATAAAAAAACTCAACCGTACTTGCTTGAAGCAGAAGCATCTCATTGGTTCTTGCGCATTAAGCAAGCATGTCTGATTGTCTGTTTACACGCCACCCTTGAATAGAAAAGAAGCAGCAGAGGCTGCTGCTGCCATCACTCTTTTAATCTTCTCATATTCATGAAATATTGACACTTTACCCAGCCAGTGCTCATGTTTGATGGATCCATTTTAGAAAATAAGCAGGGAATTAGAATAAAAGCACACTGAGAGTGTGTGAGAGTAAGTGCCCTAGAATCTGTATCTCTGGGTATAAAAGGAGCACATAAATATGACCAGAGTAAATGGATGAAAACAGTGATAGAGGGGCTAATAATTCATCACATTATGCAAATACAAATGCTTCAATCAAAGGGGAAAAAAACTGACCGAGAGGATTTTTCATGGACCAATGCACTTGAGAGAAACAGGAAATGTTCTTCATCCTAATGGAGCCTCACAGCCTCAAAGCAGGAGAATTAAACATGAATCATGGAGCATTTAGAGAGGAAATGAGCCTGATGAAGTCATTGTCTAGGTTAATGTGGTTGAATGCATTATAATATTACTGGATTACATAGACCTAACAAGATTGGCTGACAAGTAGTTTGAAGAGGAACAGAGAAAGGAAGTGAGACGACCAACATTATTACAACAACAAAAATTTTGACTGCAGTGTTTTTTAAGCCAGTTATTTATATCTTTTACTGTAGTGTGTCCGTAGGAAATATCAGGTTACATTTCCAAACATTCATTTTGCAATTAATTGTAATAATCCAGTGACGTTTTATGCACAAGAAGTCTGCCAGCAGCCGGTATGATCTGATCTCACCGTCATCGAGTCCGTCTGTGATCACATGAAGAAACTGAGACAGACTAAATCCAGAAAAACTACGGCAACGTCTCCCAGACACCTGAGGAAAGCTTCCTGCAGAACTACAGGACTGAGAAAAGATTAGGCACGTGTCAGAACGCTTTGAAGTGAGAATGCTGTCAAAAATAATAACATAAATAGCTTTTATTTATGAATTCACTTCTATGAACTAAATCAAATGGATATTTGGGGTGAGCACCCTTTGCTTTTGTCACCTCATCTGTTCCGACACCTGTTCCTGTAGTTCTGCAGGAAGGTTTCCTCGAGTGTTGCCACAGTTCTTCTTTAGTCCATCTCAGTTTTTTCTGTTTCTTCATGTAATCACAGATAGACTCAGATCTCCACGTGGAGCAGAGAGACTATTGCCAGACTCTTTATGCATACAAAAATCTCACTGGATTATTAAAATTAATGGCAATTCATTTATAAATGTAAACTGATATTTCCTACTGACACACCACAGCAAAAGACAGAAATAAACTGAGCTTAAACTTTTGCACAGCCTAAGATATTTTGCACAGTATATTATATTATATTATATTATATTATATTATATATATATATTACACACACACACACACACACACACACACACACACACACATACATATATACACAGATACAGTGCATCTGGAAAGTATTCACAGAGCTTCACTTTTTCCACATTTTTCTGTTACATCCTTATTTCAAAATGGTTTAAATTATTTTTTAAAGAATACATTTTTTTTTTTTAAATCCTCAATTCTACAAGCACTACCCCATGACAACGTGAAAGAAGTTTGTTTAAAATATTTGCAAATTTATAAAAGATTAAAAAAAATTAAAATAAATAAATAAATAAAAAAATCACGTGTACACAAGTATTCACAGCCTTTGCCATGACACTCAAAATTGAGCTCAGGTGCTCCTGTTTCCACTGATCATCCTTGAGATGTTTCTACAGCTTGATTGGAGTCCACCTGTGGTAAATTCAGTTGATTGGACACGATTTGGAAAGGCACACACCTGTCTATATAAGGTCCCACAGTTAACAGCGCATGTCAGAGCACAAACCAAGCCAAGTCCAAGAAATTGTCTTTTGGCCTCAGAGACAGGATTGTATCGAGGCACAGATCTAGGGAAGGGTACAGAAACATTTCTGCAGCATTGGTGGTCCCAATGAGCACAGTGGCCTCCATCATCTGTAAATGGAAGAAGTTTGGAACCACCAGGACTCTTCCTAGAGCTGGCCGCCCGGCCAAACTGAGTGATCGGGGCAGAAGGGTCTTAGTCAGGGAGGTAACCAAGAACACGATGGTCACTCGAACAGAGCTCCAGTGTTTCTCTGTGGAGAGAGGAGAACCTTCCAGAAGAACAACCATCTCTGCAGCACTCCACCAATCAGGCCTGTATGGTAGAGTGGCCAGATGGCACCACCTGGAGTTTGCCAAAAGGCACCTGAAGGACTCTCAGACTGTGAGAAACAAACTATCTGGTCTGATAAAACTAAGATTGAACTCTTTGACCTGAATGACAAGCGTCATGTCTGGAGGAAACCAGGCACCGCTCATCACCTGGCCAATACCATCCCTACAGTGAAGCATGGTGGTGGCAGCATCATGCTGTGGGGATGTTTTTCAGTGGCAGGAACTGGGAGACTAGTCAGGATCGAGGGAAAAATGAATGCAGCAATGTACAGAGACATCCTTGATGAAAACCTGCTCCACAGCGCTCTGGACCTCAGACTGGGGCGAAGGTTCATTTTCCAACAGGACCATGACCCTAAGCACACAGCCAAGATAACAAAGGAGTGGCTACGGGACAACTCCGTGAAATATCCTTGAGTGGCCCAGCCAGAGCCCAGGCTTGAACCCGATTGAACATCTCTGGAGAGATCTGAAAATGGCTGCGGACCGATGCTCTCCATCCAACCTGATGGAGCTTGAGAGGTCCTGCAAAGAAGAATGGGAGAAACTGCCCAAAAATAGGTGTGCCAAGCTTGTAGCATCATACTCAGAAAGACCTGAGGCTGTAATTGGTGCCAAAGGTGCCAAAACAAACTTCTTTCATGTTGTCATTCTGGGGTATTGTTTGTAGAATTGAGGAAAAAACTATGAACTTAATCAATTTTGGAATAAGGCTGTAACATAACAAAATGTGCAAAAAGTGAAGTGCTGTGAATACTTTCCGGATGCACTGTGTGTGTGTGTGTGTGTGTGTGTGTGTGTGTGCGTGTGCGTGCATGTATGTATATATAAACTTTTTTTTAAAAGTGAATGGAATGTCCTCCAAAGTACATGTGTTCAAGTTTGTGTGTGTGTATGTGTGTGTGTTTTGGGAGGGGTTGGGGATAAGGCAATTCCAAGGAGCTTGTACTGGGCTATTTATTCACCAGAGACTCCTGCCTTTGTTTTTCCCACACTTAAATAAATCGATGTGAGGTTGGCCTGAAGGGACTGCTCGGTTTTTAGATATCTGCGTGCATAGATGTGACCCCCGATTACAGTGAATGTCAAACGCACACATGAAAAGTGACGACATCACTAAGAGCAAGCAAGGCCAAATGACAGTTCTGGGTGGCTGCTGGTGGATTTACTGTACAAGTCTCTAAAATTACTGATTCTAACAATTTATTGTGTTGTTTCCAGCAATCTATAAACAAACTGTTGAAGTCAGACGCAAGTAAAAACATGAACACACTGGAGAGCTGATTTATAGTAAAAACTGAAGTTATTCTAGCAATTGTAATTGATAGAAGTCATTCTAATTGAAAGCGACACTGACACAGATCTTTCAGGTTTAACACTCTAAGGGCAAGATTTACAGTAGTGTGATCATGCGCCGGAGCATGGTACAGCTATGCGCTACTGTCATCATTATGACAGCAAACACCAAACACCAAACTATTACTACTTGGATACGACACTTTTCAATTCATTTGAGATATTTAACTTTATAACAGCTCTGGTTCTTACCTTATTGATGAACATGAATAATAATTAATAATCTTCTAATACATGCAGCACAATCAAATGAAAATTTCTGCGCAGCGTAAGTGATAAATCTAGGCAGTCTATTAGCGAAAGCATCTTTCTTCCTGTTTTCTTCAAAACAAAAAGTTGCATTGTAAATGACGCAAACAAGGTCCGGTACGTTAAGTGCAAGTGTGAGTGCAGGCCAGCGGGGGAGTAGCCTAGAAATCAAGACGCACCCTAGCGGCAGCAAATCTAATTTGCAGTCGGAGCATCTAGCAACTCTCCGTTGGCTTGCGAGCTGGAAAAACCAAACTCTAGTCAGGCCAATCACATCGTGTGTAGAGTCGGTGGGCGGGCTTAACATAATGACGGCAGAGCTGTGACGGTTCCGTGTGCTTCTAGAAAACAAAGAAGCTGCCGAACAGCGGCCTTTCGAATCGGCTTTGGCCGCGACTCTGGGAGACTTGGAGTACAGCTTTTCTTTGAGAAAAGATCAAAGAACGGCACTGAAGTCATTCTTAAGAAAGGAAGATGTGTTCGGAGTTTTGCCGACCGGATACGGCGAAAGTCGATCAACTAGCTCGGCTTCACCTTCTTCGTTGCTCTGATTGGTTGTAGCGCAATCTGCGTGCAGAGGGAATCTGAAAGACAACCGTTTATCCCGCCTCTCGGATTGAGCCCTGCCAACGGTGTGTTCCCAGACCCAACATCTTGATGTGGGTCTGGCTTGTCAGATTAGCGGGGGAGTGGGGAGGGGGGACAATCACGGTCGGGCTAGGTACAAGGGAACCGTGCCTAGTGCGAGTACACCCTGAAAGGGAAACTCCTGCAAATGCATATGTAATAAGCTGCAAAAATAACTCTGTCCAGGCCTTTTCAGCGCTATTTTTTTTACTGTGCGTTTTAAGTCAATCCTGAAAGTAGTTCTTTAACGCCAAAAGAGGGTTTGCACTGGAGCAAGATCTTTGTAAATCTGGCCCTAAAGCTACTTGCTTTAAAGCAATATATTGTATAAAGTGCCATATAACTAAATCTGACGTGAGTGGAGTGCCAAATTGAAGAGCTGGTGCAAGCATATCAACATCCCTACGATCAGCTGCTTTATTAACCGCTATTTTCTTACCGCTGTCAATTATTTTATTTTATTTTTTGTTATTGAGAGGAAAGTGCTCAGGTATTTCAAACTTCTTTTTCCCTTTATTGATAAACAAAAAAATTATTTCGCTGTGAATTTCGCGGGACCTCAAGCCTGTGACGATCTTCAAAAGTTCATATTCATTGTGGTCATTTGCTGAAACACGGTTGGTAGATGTTTTACTGGCAAGGTTTTTGCGGTCTCGTTGTGTAATGAAAGCTTTCCAGGCCTTGGCTTTGTTGAATGTTCAAATGTTAACATTTGCATGCTTAGCCAAAACCAATGAGAACAATTTGGGCTTTACTATCAAAACAGTCTCTCGCTAATGAAAACAAGCTAACCACACTTTCCCCTTTCAAAAGTAAACTTAATAGAAAAAGAGACAGAAATATTTTGTGTTTAGCACTTTTCAGTGCTAAACACCAGCTCAATCTCCTAGGAATCAGGACTGGAGACTCAGCCAGTAAGATTATCAACAGGCCCTGAACATTTCATTCACATTTTCAGTTCATCTGTCCACTGTAATACGCAAACAACTGCATCCCTAACACATCTTTCTACTCCTACTGTAAACTACTACTAAACATTCTACTTATAAAGTCAGACCTACAATGTTCAGGCTTGGTATATGCCAGAGATCTATCTAGCATCTACAGCTATTTGCACTTAGTGTAAATAGCAATTATTGTTAAGAAAATATGCTATTTTTACTTGGTGTAAATCACTTCTATCACTAAGAAAATATGCTATTTACACTAAGTACAAACAGCGATAGATGCTATTTACACACCAAGTAAAAATAGCATATTTTCTTAGTGATAGAAGTGATTTACACCAAGTAAAAATAGCATATTTTCTTAACAATAATTGCTATTTACACTAAGTGCAAATAGCTGTAGATGCTATTTACTACATGAAAAGGCATACTAAGTGAAAATAGTGTTATATTCTATTTACACCATGTAAAAGTAGCAGTTCTTTGCAATGTGTAAATAGTAGCCTAATTAGATGCTATTTATACTTTATTTAGACAGATACATACTATTTGCACCCTTGGTATAGTTGTATATTAACAGGATGCAATAATAACAGTGTAAATTATTATATTTATTAAAAATATTAAATGGATGCCACCTTAATGGGACAATAAAAGCCCTCCCCTACCACTAACCATACACAATAAATGCTTTTATTATTATTATTATTATTATTATTATTAAAGATTTCATTAGGCACTTTATTTACATTTTTAGAAAATGTTCTTAATTTTTATTGAAAGTAAATGCCTTTCCGATGTGATATCCGATGTGCGCCCCCATTCCCTACGTCATAAACATATTGTAACCAATCACATCGAGAGGGGGCGGGCTTTAGCATATCATTAGCTGCTGCGAAGCATGGGAGTATCAAGAGAAGCCAGGTTATCCCGGTGTATTTTTCTGTTGATGTTAAAAATCGGATACATTAAGCAATATAGCGGGTGAATTGTGTATATGATGCATGCCTTTCTCCACCGACGTTCTGAGATGTTTAAAGCATTTCTAAAGGTGCTTTTAGAAGGCAGCTGTCTGACTCTGAGGCCCTGCTTACATGTTTAAAAACGCATAACTTTAACGCATAACCCCACTACTCCGGAGTATTCCACCCTCGAAAAAGGAAGCTTTTTGGACGAAAACTCTAGGATGTGTTTCAGTGTAGACGGACCAAAACTGAGACTTGAAAATGAATGCGTGGTGTGTTTGATAACGTAGTCAAACCAAAGGCTAATCATATTAATAACGGTTATGTGTCTGACGTAGAGAGCAATAAATAAAATGCATTACCATTTTATTACATCGACTTGTAGAGCCTGTATAATTTGTTCTTCCACTTCTTCTGAATCAGTTTCTTGTTCAAACATACATGGCTGAATTAAACCAGTATTTCAACTTGCCATCGTTTTACTACAGTAAAGTTGAGTGAGTGGATCAAGAGGTCAGAGTTGGAGGCTCTTTGCCTTTCTTTTTTTTTTAGATATGTCATTTTGGTGATCAAAGATTATTTTTAAGGGATAAAATTATTACTGGTTGGCAGAATCATGGGTAATGCAGTTTTTCCACCAGAAATGACACTCAAAGATGACTATTTAAAAAATAAGTTTAAATAATGCTTCAACAAAGCAAATACCATCAATTAACACTGTTACTGTTAAAGATAAATTCCCCTATGGAGACAATGAATAAGATTTTTACTTCCGTAACCCGACTGTTGCTGAATTCTAAGGGAAGAACTACACTACCCATAATCCTGTAGCAAGATTCACCAATCAGAGAGGTTGGATTATTGATATGGGGATTTTTTGCAGACTAGTGGAAACTATCTTAATTTACTAATTTAATGCTAATGTAAACATCTAGCCTTATATGCAACTGTTTGTTTTGTTTTGTTTGTTGCTTACAACAAAGAAGTCTCATGGCAACCAAACTGCATTAGATAAACATTGTTTTTATCATTTATCAGTTTCATTATTGTGACACATAGGATGTGAGTCACTGATGGATTGTACTGGCTTAAAACGTAAGATTTTTTTGATAGCCGAGTTTCCAACTTCAAACAAAGTTGCACTGAGCTGAATTACAGGAAATCTTTACAGAACAATTTTCTGAAATGCCCATGGACAAAAGGAACAGGAAAAATAGTGGTGGACTTAAAAAAAAAGACAGAAAAAGTGGGCGGTCACTGTGATTTCAAACATTAGATAAATATCTGAAATTGAATTGTGTTAAGAGGAGATTCACTTACCTGCACAACATCTATCCCTCTTTTCCTGAAAGAAACAACAAACAAAATAAAATTAGGTTTTTTGCCCAAAAAAAAAAAAAGAATATTAACTTAAACATTTTTAATCCAAGATACAATCATAACAGATTACATTTTGACATGAAAATAAAACCTGGATAAAAATATCTGTTGCCTAGCAACAGAGTTGAGATCACAGAAACCCTGACTGGCTGTAGGAAGGGAATCAACACCACGGAAGTCAGAGCATCAAACTGCCTGTGCTGTTAGAAAAGCTCTACATTTAGACAGCGCACAATGAACGACTGTCACAAACCCTAGTCAAATGTTAGAATTCAGCTCAGGACAAACTGACACACAAGAATCAGTTTTATGAGCGGTCATAGTTTGCACTAAAGTTTGTAAAGCTAAATGCATGCTGCATTTTACTTGTGCTTTGTAGTGTGATCCTGAAATTGGATCCTGATAGAGGATCCACAAAGCATGCTGGTGAGGAAGCCCTTTGGATGATTTTAAGGTGTCATTAAAGTCGACATGAAACAGAAGTAGCAATAGTCTTTCCTTCCCTATTGTGACATATATCCGAGTGAAACTGCTTCTTGAACAAAGAAAAACATATAGGACGGGACTTGATTTTGTCCATTGGGAATTGATTGGATCATTGGATTTCTATCGGTCGATCTTATGTGAGTGACAGGTTGCCATGCCCTCACGCCAGTAAACACATCAGAGAAAAGATCAAAGATTACAAGAGCACATGAAATATAAATTGTATAAAAATATGAATTGTCAATTTTGATTTCATGGTGACTTTGAGAATCCAGGCAACCATTGTCTCTTCTTGTGTCAGATTATTCCACGCCAATGTCAAAATAATCATGAAGTGTATGAGCCAGATCTAATTTATTATTCCATCATGAGTGGGTTTGTGGGAGTTATTTTAAGTTTCAGTGAGACAGAACCTTTCTGTCTGGGTTAATTCATTATGGGACAAAAAAAATATATATATGGATATGGAAACTGAAAAAAACATTTATCTAATTCCGACTACCAACTGGGTCTGTCAGAGTGAACAGACGAAACATGCCTCAACTCCTCCTGAATGCGGAGCATGTTGTCAGTACTACATAAATCATCAAAATGTGTGCCAGAAGGTGGGAAATAATGACATCCGTTGTGAAAGGAAACTAATTAAAAGGAAATGATTGATTGTACAAATCAGAGGTCCTTGACCAATGTAGTCTGAAGGCACTCAAATGTCAACAGTCCCTCAGAAACCAATCAGAACTGTGTTCCTCAAAGGCTTTGTGAGCTAAGCTGATCATAGAGACCACTGGTCATTTTGAGTTCTGTTCGGAGTGAAAAATTCCTGAGGGGAAACTTCCTGAATGAAATTAAGGTTTGTATTACATTGCATTCTATCATTGTACTGTACAAATAGGAAAACGGCTGTAGTCTCACTTTTGACCTTTGTTGTTCGCATGTACGTCGCAGCTAATGTCTGCCTAGAATACTAAATTCTAAATGACAAGTGTGAAATGTTCCTTTACCTGGGGTTAAAAGCAGTGACAATAACCCAGGGTTTAAGCGCAGTGTGAAAAGCCCTAAAGTTGATCAATTACATCTTGCCACCCACATAAAGGCATTCTAAGGGTGTGTTCACACTTGCAGTTCAGTTCGCTTGGTTCGTTTGGTCCAGACCAAAAAAATAAATAAATTTAGTCCTGGTCCACTTAGCATTCACATTGGCATTTTTATCACCAAACCTAAAGGCATATGCTCACAACCTGATTGGTCAGCTTTTATGACATATTACCTATTTCGAGACAGAACTTACTGAACATCTAAAGCAATGCTGTGTGCTGGGCTAAATGTGCTCATTGTATGTGCGTAGCCTACATATGATGGTATTTTGACCAGCTGAGAACTTGTGAAGAGCTTATAAAATGTTTAAAGCAGTCAAAACAGCAGCAGGAATCCCTCCGTCACACACACAAACACAGATCTGCTGCGAGGAGACGCGGTTCTGATGCCTGTACCGAACTGTGATGGGCAACATCGCTACTATGACGAGAATAAGGCTCTGATCCTTTTTAGGGTCAGATCTTGTGACATCACATCCTATTTTGGTTAGTTTAGATGTCTTTGGTTTGTGTTGAGTTCATATTTCAGTCGAACCGCACCAGAGTTTGTTTGGAAGCGGACCGAGACCCATCTTTTCAGCGGTCAAGGTCCGCTTGTTTGGTGTGCACCAGGGTTGTCCGGACAGCAGCGTTCACACTTATTCAAATGAACCGCACTAACAGAGCAATCGCACCAGAGTTCGTTTTAATCGAGCCAAACATGCCAAGTGTGAACACACCCTAAGGGAATACAGAAAAGGAAATTCAATCAAAATCAGGCAGTTATGTAATAAATATGACAGCTAACAATCTCTGCTTTGATTGAGGCAGGATAATCTACCATTCTTTAAAAAAATACTGGGCTGAAGTGATCCAGGAGAAACAGTGGTATTGTGTGAAACGAGACGCAGTTCTGGACTGAGCTGGGTCACAGTGACAGATCAGATATGGACAGACACAAGTGTGGCTCAGATTTCACTGGTTTCATTCTATTATCTAAGTGAAGCAGAATACTGGATAGAGAAAACAAAACATGTTGAGCACAATCGCTTATATTATGACTGAATTACAAAAGAGGGTAAAGGAAACAGTCCAACAGAACAATGTGTTTATACCAGAAGATGAAAGATTTCTTGTTAACCTTGGAGGGTTTTCTCAACTTTTGACTGCAGCAACATAGTAGAGCTGCACGATTCTGGATAAATTAAGAAACACATTTTTTCACATTCTGAATAGACAAACTGAAGAAAATAACATGTAATTTCTCAGAGGTCCTCACAAAATGTTAATCGCAGCAGTCTATTTAAAAATACAGTTGCAAGAAAAAGCATGTGAACCGCTTGCAGAATCTGAAAATGTGAATAATTTTAACTAAATAAGAGAGATCATACAAAATGCATGTTATTTTTTATTTAGTACTGTCCTGAATAAGAAACTTTACATAAAAAATGTTTACATATAGTCCACAAGACAAAAAATAAATAAATAGCTGAATTTATAAAAATCACCCTGTTCAAAAGTTTATGAACCATTGATTCCCAGTACGGTGTGTGGTTCCCTGGATGATCCTTGTTTGTCCTGAGCAGTTAAACTGCCCAATGTTCTTCAGAAAAATCCTCCAGGTCCTGCACATTCTTCAGTTTTCCAGCATCTTTTGCATATTTGAACTAGGGCTGGGCCGATAAACGATATCATATCGAATCGCGATAATATTCATGTTGATAACGATGATAAGCTCTGGACATTTTTACTCTATACGGATTAATGTAACAACCAATCACATGACAGAAATAAACGCGACAACTAACGTTGTCAGTCCGCGTGCAGCTGTTAGCTTGCACGTCAAAGTACACACTCTACTGGCAAAGAAAACTCGACACGAGAAGGAAAAAATTAGTCGAACGTTAAACTGAAAGTGAAACTAACCTTGCGTTATCATCAAAAGATAATAAAGGTAGCACGAAATCAGTTACTCATTTGAACCGCGCCACAGACCCTTTATCCGCTCGGGCCAAAGTCCGAACGGCAGTGCAGCGCGAGCTCACTGGAGCAGATCCGTTTACTCTGATCGGTCTCGGTCTCGCGACACTAACAGCGCTGTGAGATCCAGTGAGAAGCGCATGCATTCAGCGAATAACACAAGTGTCTCTGTGATTTAAACTACTTTAAAGCCAGACAAAACAGCGCTGACAAACATTAAACACTGTGCGCAATGATACAGGCAGGAGGACTTTCCATCTACAAATCTCCATAATTTACCATGGATTTACTGCGCCATGGTAGCCTACTGTGGCAGAAATGTGGGATATTTATATAGAATTGTACAAACCCGACTCCAAAAAAGTTGGGACACTGTACAAATTTTGAATAAAAAAGGAATGCAATAATTTACGAATCTCATAAACTTATATTTTATTCACAATAGAATATAGATAACATATCAAATGTTGAAAGTGAGACTTTTTGAAACGTCATGCCAAATATCGGCTCATTTTGGATTTCATGAGAGCTACACATTCCAAAAAAGTTGGGACAGGTAGCAATAAGAGGCCGGAAAAGTTAAATGTACATATAAGGAACAGCTGGAGGACCAATTTGCAACTTATTAGGTCAATTGGCAACATGATTGGGTATAAAAAGAGCCTCTCAGAGTGGCAGTGTCTCTCAGAAGTCAAGATGGGCAGAGGATCACCAATTCCCCCAATGCTGCGGCCAAACATACTGGAGCAATATCAGAAAGGAGTTTCTCAGAGAAAAACTGCAAAGAGTTTGAAGTTATCATCTACAGTGCATAATATCATCCAAAGATTCAGAGAATCTGGAACAATCTCTGTGCGTAAGGGTCAAAGCCGGAAAACCATACTGGATGCCCGTGATCTTCAGGCCCTTAGACGGCACTGCATCACATACAGGAATGCTACTGTAATGGAAATCACAACATGGGCTCAGGAATACTTCCAGAAAACATTGTCGGTGAACACAATCCACCGTGCCATTCGCCGCTGCCGGCTAAAACTCTATAGGTCAAAAAAGAAGCCATATCTAAACATGATCCAGAAGCGCAGGCGTTTTCTCTGGGCCAAGGCTCATTTAAAATGGACTGTGGCAAAGTGGAAAACTGTTCTGTGGTCAGACCAATCAAAATTTGAAGTTCTTTTTGGAAAACTGGGACGCCATGTCATCCGGACTAAAGAGGACAAGGACAACCCAAGATGTTCTCAGCGCTCAGTTCAGAAGCCTGCATCTCTGATGGGATGGGGTTGCATGAGTGCGTGTGGACACATCTGGAAAGGCACCATCAATGCTGAAAGGTATATCCAAGTTCTAGAATAACATATGCTCCAATCCAGACGTCGTCTCTTTCAGGGAAGACCTTGCATTTTCCAACATGACAATGCCAGACCACATACTGCATCAATTACAACATCACGGCTGCGTAGGAGGAGGATCCGGGTACTGAAATGGCCAGCCTGCAGTCCAGATCTTTCACCCATAGAAAACATCCCAAAGATGCTCTATTGGGTTGAGATCTGGTGACTGTGGGGGCTATTTTAGTACAGTGAACTCATTGTCATGTTCAAGAAACCAATTTGAAATGATTCGAGCTTTGTGACATGGTGCATTATCCTGCTGGAAGTAGCCATCAGAGAATGGGTACATGGTGGTCATAAAGGGATGGACATGGTCAGAAACAATGCTCAGGTAGGCCGTGGCATTTAAACGATGCCCAACTGGCACTAAGGGGCCTAAAGTGTGCCAAGAAAACATCCCCCACACCATTACACCACCACCACCAGCCTGCACAGTGGTAACAAGGCATGATGGATCCATGTTCTCATTCTGTTTACGCCAAATTCTGACTCTCAACAGAAATCGAGACTCATCAGACCAGGCAACATTTTTCCAGTCTTCAACTGTCCAATTTTGGTGAGCTTGTGCAAATTGTAGCCTCTTTGTCCTATTTGTAGTGGAGATGAGTGGTACCCGGTGGGGTCTTCTGCTGTTGTAGCACATCTGCCTCAAGGTTGTGCGTGTTGTGGCTTCACAAATGCTTTGCTGCATACCTCGGTTGTAACGAGTGGTTATTTCAGTCAAAGTTGCTCTTCTATCAGCTTGAATCAGTCGGCCCATTCTCCTCTGACCTCTAGCATCAACAAGGCATTTTTAGCCCACAGGACTGCCGCATACTGGATGTTTTCTCTTTTCACACCATTCTTTGTAAACCCTAGAAATGGTTGTGTATGAAAATCCCAGTAACTGAGCAGATTGTGAAATACTCAGACCGGCCCGTCTGGCACCAACAACCATGCCACGCTCAAAATTGCTTAAATCACCTTTCTTTCCCATTCTGACATTCAGTTTGGAGTTCAGGAGATTGTCTTGACCAGGACCACACCCCTAAATGCATTGAAGCAACTGCCATGTGATTGGTTGATTAGATAATTGCATTAATGAGAAATTGAACAGGTGTTCCTAATAATCCTTTAGGTGAGTGTATATCATCTATGTTGTATTCTGAATATTGAAATTTGAAACTTCCACATCATTGCATTCTGTTTTTATTCACAGTTTGTACAGTGTCCCAACTTTTTTGGAATCGGGTTTGTATTATATATTATTAATGTAGACATGTATTAAAAGGAGCAATGGAATATTATTACAGTATTTTTTTTATTATTACAGAATTTCATTTATACTAAATGTTTTAGGCTACTGTTTTTAGATATTAAAAGATATATTTATATTATAGATATATTTTATCATGGTAGTGAAGAGCTATATGTATGGTTTTAACTGTGGTTATCATGATCTACATGTATGATACCATGGAAGACCAATGGTTCATTTGAATAAAAAGATCCAGCCACGGCCCATTATAAGATACAAGACAAAAACATGGTGTCATGGATTCTAGCAAATACCAACGGATTAAAAAAAAATTAAAACCTGACTGTCCCAGCTAGAAATATTATAATGGGCCGTGGTTGGATCTTCCAACAGGACAGTGATCCAAAACAAACATCAAAATCAACACACAAATGTGTCACTGAGTACAAAACCAAGCTTCTGCCACAGCCATCTCAGTCCCTGACCGTAACACTACAAAGAAGAGTGGGGTGAACTGAAGAGAAGAGCTGGGAATCTGACAGATCAGGAGAGATTCTGTATGGAGGAATGGCCTCTGATCTCATCAGGAGTTCTCCAGACTCATCAGGCATTACAGAAGATGACTCAGAGCTGTTATCTTGGGGAAAAGAGGTTGCAAAAAGTATTGAATAAAAGGGTATGATTAATTGTGAGCAATGTGTATAAGAGAAAAACATTTATTTCGTAATAAGATTTTCTCCTCTTGTTCTCCAATGAAAGGTTAGAATTTTCTAAATTCAAACGGATTAACAACGCAGATTTATTTTCACAGCCTTCTTTGGTCATATTTACCAAGGGTATGTATAATTAAGCATGACTGTATATGTACCATGTTGGATATCAGCAGATATTTAAGTTTTTAATATTTAATATTTTTAATACAAGTTATTTCAATATTGGTTATTTAATTGTGCACACTCATTTTCTCTATTTTTACATATTACAATTTTCATTCTGATGTGTTTTTAAAGTTAATCACACCATAAAAACACCATAAAAATCTTTAGCAAAAATATATATCATACTACGAATGCCTAAATTCACTTTAGCATTTAAAACCTTTTTTTATTATTATTTGTAGACAAAATAGTATAGAATTTTAATTAATCAGCCATTTAACAATTATCAGTCATAACAAAAAGGTTAACACAATTTCAATATCAGAACATTCAACATTCTCACATCATCACAGTTTATTCGCTATAGATTAGAAAATGGTAATAAAAATGACGAACTGTGTCAGAACAAATTCATCTTGATAAAGTCAGATAACTTTGATAGAAAGGGATGTAATGGATAGCGATCAACCAATCAGCTGTTAAATTTAGCTACACAATTAGATAATACCAATGTAGACCAAGCAACGCTTCATTTTGTTCAGTCTGGGGTGTAAAAGGTTGCATTAGCAATTTAAGAAAAAAACACTTCAGCAAAACATGCTCAGGTCAAAGTGTCTGAATCATTTCTTTTTTCAAAGACCAAACACAGCCTTGTGTACGATTCAAAGATAACGTCCATGCTTCAGTGAGCACATTCATTTCACAAGCCTGTTACTGGTACACGTGTGGTTAGTTACACACGCAACTGCGCCAACCGTGATGGCTCTGACAACTTCCGCAAAAATATGATGACATACACCAGGCAATATTTCACCTGAACTTCCAGTCAAATTCAGTCAAACAGACCTTCAGCAGTTTTAGAGGGCTTGCTCTGAAAGATTATTGAATGCCAAGAGTACATAAAACACATCCGTCAATCCTTTATCAAGCTTGTTCAGTATTAAACCAAATCTGTTTGAAAAGATTAATAAACATTCGGTGACATGTTTGAGCAGGACAAGAAAGGGGTTGGAAATCGTGACCTCATTTCTTCGAGAGCACAATCTCGACCTCTCTAGACCTCTGTTTATCTCTGCAGCTGTGAGCGAGGACTGCTTATAACCTCTGCAGGGAATATCACAAGCATTTGCCGTCTGGGACAGGACACACACACGCACATGTTGGCGGGCAAAATCCTTGTGGTTACCAAAAACACAAACCGCTTTGGTCTTACTCGTCTGTTGTTGCTATGCTTCACTTGTTGTCCTGGTTACAAACAAACTGTAACAGTTGCTTGTTTCATGTGTAGCCCACAATTAACTGTAAAATTAAGGCAGAAAGAGCGAGTTTGTGCTACAGACATTCATAATACTACAAATCACGCCGATTGCTTCGGAGGGGTATGTTGTTACCTGTCTTCGTGATCAGATGACTTTTCGCCTGCCAGACAAAAATGGATGAAAAAAAAAAATTATCCAAAAGGTATCTAGGGACCAGAATAGGGCTGGAACGATGGATCGAATACAAGTGCATCGATTTGCGTGGAATGTGTTAAAGCATAGCACTGTTTATGTTCCTCCCTAATCCACTGTCATGCTTCACACGAAAACAAAACCCTAGAGCAGATGCTAATGGCCAGTAGGGGTGTGCGATATTTACCAAAAATGATATCTCGATATATTTTCTGGGATTTTATCGATAATGATAATTAGAGGATATTTTGCAGAGTGTGTTTGTGTGTGTTGGTATCTTTGGCAGGTGTAGAGCTGACTGCTAAAGATTGTGATATTCTTCATATTCTGTGTGGTGGATAGTTTGCAGCAGTCACAGAAATTATCTTGAGTTTTGATTTTTACCTTTTATGGGCATTTTTACCTTCTTAAAGCCATTTTTAACCTAATTGCATGTATCTAATTGCATCTTTTGTGTCAAATTCTTACATTTAATCAATAAATGCAATTAGAAAAGCTTTTGACTAGGGCTGCAACAACTATTTGATAAAAACGATAATAATCGATAATGAAAATCATCGATAACGATTCTCATTAATCGATTAGTCGGGTCTTCCCTCTGTACGCAAAGCTTCCACCAGTCGCCGCCAATGAATAATGCATTTATGGACAAAATGTGCATCTAGAAATAGTGGAGTGGAAACCAAGTGAGCTGATGCAGTACGTGATCCAAGCGTCCAAAACGCGAGAACTGTTTATTTTAAGCTTCAAGCGAATGCATTAGTGTTTAACACACCCTGTCATGCGCTTTGACAAATGTGTGCGTCCTCAGCGCAAAACGTTCATTCTACAGGTTATATCCACTGCTCTATATAGAGAACAGTGGTTATATCCTCATCTGTAAATGCTACTAATTCACGCGAGTATTTCCATTTTGCATTAAAGCGCTTCCTGACAGTCTGCGTTAAACCTCAAACCTCACTGAACGAGCGGCGGGCGCGCACTTGCGCGTCAAACAAACAGAACGCAGTCGAGAGGGAGTCCGTTAATATCCAGCGCAAAAACATTCATTTAGCTGAAATATCTGCTGTTGGACGCTAAATTTAGGTTTAAAAGTCAACATGTAATTCAAGTATTTTATGAGTAGTAACTGTAAAGGATAAAGAAATTACAGTAACAGGTAGGCTAGTGCGTGTGTGTGTGTGTGTGTGTGTGTGTGTGTGTGTGTGTGTGTGTGTGTGTGTGTGTGTGTGTGTGTGTGTGTGTGTGTGTGTGTGTGTGTGTTCCTGCAGATTCCTCTTATCTGGTAACACTGAATTTGTGTTTTTGTTTTTCTTTAATATCATTTTAATGTAGGGATTTAAACTCCTTTTGCTTAGTAATTTTTTTTTTTTTTTTTTTTTTTGCACATAAATGTAGGCTTTAGCACAGATATACACTTATGGAAATTAACCATGGTTCTATTAGATCGTAAAACCATGTTTTTATTATAATAAAACCATGCTTTTGCCGCATTGATTACCATTTGTAACCACACAAATACCATATAGTTAAATTATGGATTTGAAGCAAAACTATGGTTAATTTGAGGTTACTATTGAATAACTACAATAACCCTGTTATTTATTTATTATTATTGTTGTTGTTTGTTTTGTTCATTGTAAAACCATGGTTCATTTATGTAATGGTAGATATATTCACAGTTTCCATAGCACTCAGCTGGCATGTCAGTTTGAAGGACAGCACTGGACAGGATGTGGAATAGTGTTTTGTCAATAAAATAAAAAAAATTGCCTTTTTATCCCATGAATCGGTTAATCAAAAAAATAATCAGCCAACTAATCGATTACCAAAATAATCGTTAGTTGCAGCCCTACTTTTGACTGTCTAATGGGAGAGTCACTGAATCATTCATTCAACCGATTTGTTCAATCAGTGATGAAACACTGCCGTGTGTTGCGAAGAGACGCACAACAGTCCTGTGGTTTTGTTTGGAACTATTTTCATTGGCAAAATAGAGCAAAAAAAGGTAATATTGTGTCTTGTCACAAACACCGATGAGGATCCCACCGTCGGCCACTCACCAGAGTACTTTCATTCGGACTCCATTTCCCATGCACCCTCACTCTGGGACTGATTACAGAAACTTTCTATCTTCGGTCTTAACTTAAGATATGAGGAGTTCATTTAGGATTTTTCACAATTTCGTATTACAGAAGCAAATCTCAACTTGATTTAGGATTCTTATCCTATCTTACAAAATCTCATCTTGTCTGTAGTTAGGAAATCTTGTCCAATAGAGCTCGGTAATCAACTGTCAGGTCTGTTACCAAGCAAACAACAATGCACAAACTGCTTCGGAGGTAAACCTAAAATCAAAATGGAGAAACAATGGCATGCTTTTAATTTCAGTGCGGCAGAGATTCTGAGAGAGCCTGTTTTATAAACTGCCTTTTGCAAAAACATAAGGCGTTATAAAGAATGACCGGTGATGCCCCCTGACGACTCGCCTGTAATGTTGGTCGCAATTCGTCAACTAACTGCAAAATCGTGTCGTGGGAGTCTAATTATTTAAGAGTATTTTATCGTCAAAGCACAGCACATCCTCTGGGTCCTCCAAAAGTCTCTCAACCGTCAAATGTCGCTGCTCTACGTCTTGTATAATTAATAAATGTAACGCTCTCTCTCTCAAAAAAAAATGTTGTACTGTGATTTTTACCACTGGATTTCAAAAAGGTTGGAAGTTAGGACACCAGTGGGGTTGTCCTAAAGTTAAGACAGCCTTTAGGATTTTTTTGTCAAGTTAGGATGCTTCTGTAATACCCATTTCCTATCCATAGTTAAGATAAGATTATGCACTTAAGAAATGTCATTCTGTAATAACCTTTGTCCTAAATGCGGTCCTAATTGCCATGGTTACCAAACAGATAAGATTCAAAAGTTTCTGTAATACGCCCCCTGATCATCATCACTCTTCCCATTTATACTCTGAACACACTCACTGTGAAGTCTTGTTTGCCCCGGCTGCATTTCTGAGCGTTATTTTCCCCTGTTATTCTCCAGCCTGTGTTTGACCCTGCCTTGGACTCGTTGACGGCCCTGTGCTGCCTGCCCTTTGAGCTCTGTTTGCCTGGACATTGTTTCACGGCTGTTTGCTGCCTGCCCTGACACACTGCCTGTTATGACCACGTTTTGTGCTCTGCCTCTGATATTGCTGTTCTCCCTGGTCTACCGATCCACACCTGCTTGTACTGTGAGTTTGTGTACTTTAATAAACTGCATATGGATCGCAACCTATCTGAGTCCTCGTTACATGTCTAAACGCAAGTCACTTAATATGAACTTCTTGTTTATTGACCTGTTGTATAAAAAAAAAAAAAAAAAAAAAAAAAAAAAAAAAAAAAATCAATCAATCTCACATTTGTAATCATGCTGATATAAATATACAAAAGGCATACAGAGGTATATTTGCCCCCTTATCGTGAATAATTTTAATAGACTAAATCACAGTGAAAGCGTGCACACTAGATGTGTCTTTGCGAGTGATGTACTCAATGTCAGATCAAATATGGTTAAAATAGCAATCCCGATGTGACTATGTATGTCGCACTCCCCTATGGCTAGTAAAGCAGCGCTGTTTAATACGGTTGTGTTCATACAACATTTTGTTTTTCACGAGCATGACAATCCCATTCTATAACCGAACTGCCACCTGCACATTTTCAGGACTCTCGACAAACCCATGCTGAATAAACAGAACCGCAATGGACAACAGCATGTTTTATACCATCGCTGAATGTGGTTGTGGCTTTAGTTGTTCGTTCATACAGATATGTATTCAAGTATTCAACTTTAATCTCGAACCATTTCAAGACTCACACCTTGCTGACAATCCCAAACAGTGAGGATAAGGGTATATACCCCATAAGGGTCAATTTTTTGAAATTGTGATTTTTACATCATTTGAAAGCTGAATAAAATAAGCGTTCTATTGATGTATGGTTTGTTAGGATATGACAAGGCCGAGATACAACTATTTGAAAATCTGGAATCTGAGGGTGCAAAAAAAAAATCTAAATATTGAGAAAATCGCCTTTAAAGTTGTCCAAATAAAGTCCTTCACAATGCATACTGCTACTAATAATAACTTTTTGATATATTACGGTAGAAAAATTTACAAAATATCTTTACTTGATATCCTAATGATTTTTTGCATAAAAGAATTTTGACCAATACTATTGCCACAAATATACCCGTGTGACTTATGACTGGTTTTGTGGTCCAGGGTCACAAATGTATTACTAATAAATGCCTTTTAATCCTTGGCGGTTTATTTTGTTGTATTTTATAAGAAAATGTTTGAATAAAAACGAAAGATTAATGAGTTATGATTATCAATTAGTCATAGGTTAACTAAAGGATTAATCGAATGATAAGAAAATAATTTGATTCATCTTAAAAACAATCAATAGATAATTTATGGAGTAATTCATGGATCTCTAGAGAGATCTAGAATAGAGCTCGAAGAAGACTAGCGGGACAAAGTCATGTAAAACATTGCCAAAACATGAAAAACAACAAGCCTGTCCTAGAGAATAATGCAGTAATTTGAAAGGTGTGACAGGAGTTAGAACGGCTGAATAGATCTTCCCCTAGCTCAGATTGACTCCGGACAGCTCAAGTAATTTGGTTGAAGAGGTTACAAAAGGATTAACATTTTAATCCACAAAACATTTTTAATCTGTGCTAGTGTGATTGACAATGCTCAGAGGGTCACTAATATATTCAAGTGACATTCAGACTTGCAGTAATTTGAACGTGAATGTCCTCGAGTGGCCCAGCCAGAGACCGGACTTGAACCCATTGAAACATCTCTGGAGAGACCTGAAAACATCCACCGACGGCCCCATATAACTGGAGAGAACATGAGAGGACCTCCAGAAAAAAAAATGGCAGCGAAAGCTCAAATCCAGGGGCTCAGTTACACCAGCTGTGCATAACAGGAGTGAGAATCTCTAAGCACCATATCCTGTGCAATGAAGTGTCAGTGAAGTACGGCTCTGTGATCAGTAGTAAGCGCTGCTCCATCTCTGAAAGCACTGTTTGAGTCGCTTATAACACGCGGCAAACATCTTCACAAACTTGTAATGCGAAGCAAACAAACTCACTTAATAACGTCAGTCGATTCTTTCAAATATGTGGCTTCTTATCATAGAATGAGGCAGAATATACATTATTTTATTCTACACATTGATTAAAGGCTATGTCAGTAAGTACTGAGTTATAAATATACTTTATTATTATGAAAATACCCGAGAAGGCTTGAAGAACTCAAATACGCCATATACTGAGTATCTTTTTTATATTGAGCTGCATTTAGCTGAATTAGGGATTTCCTGGAACGTCATATTATATTACTTCTGTGAGACATTTGGTGTTTCTGCGCGAGGGCGCCCTCTGGTTTCCAGTATGAATGAAACAGACGTGTGTTTAGAGCTCAGTAATGCTCACTTCATCCTATTTTGGGGGGAAAAAATAATACTTCCATCTAAAGAAATTTAAATGATAATACATGTTTTGTTTTTTCTTCCACAGTGGACAACTAACAAATATTACTTTCTTATTATATTGTTATTCTTAAATACTCAGCTTATTATTTGTAATAATGAAAGTGTTATTACAATAGTAATAATTATTTTATTTAATATTTTTATTTATCAATAATAATAATAATCATCATCATAATAATAATTATTAGTCATATTAATATACAAGCACAAAATGTTGTGGCAAATTGTACAGCCCTAGAAACAAGCACAACAAACCGGGCGTTATATTTATTTTTATAAACCTTTTTATTTATTTTTAAATTTTTATTTGTTGATTTGTTGAAGAAAGAATTGCGATGCATCGAAGAATATATATTTTTTCCTCCCACCCCTAGTTGCAGCATAAAAATAAGCACAATTTGTATAATGACATGAGGGCAAGTAAATTTCCAATCGTTTGTATTGTCGGGTGAACCATTTTGAATCAAAAACACTGAAGAGTCATGTTGAACTAAACAGATTTCTGTCCAATCAAATGCTCTCTACAAAGAGAATGTCCCTCCCCCAATACCACCTGTCTCCAAGCTAGCTCAACTTCCTGTTTTAATAGAGAATATATATTCACAAGTAATAACAACATTAAAAAAAACTTGGAATAGAAAAGTACATTTCTCCATTGTTCAATGGAATAAAGTTAATGACAGAATTTTAATTTTTGAGTGTTCTGACCCTTAAAAAGTGCAACACATAAAAACACATCCCTTTGTTCACTGGCTGACAGAGTTGACTGCTTACACTGATCACATTGTTGTATTCCCTCGTTCCTTCACTTTCTCCAACTCAGCCTCACAATTCCTCACACACAGTCACAGCCAGTAAGGAAATCCGATGCAACGCTGGCTTCACACATTACACAATTGTTCATTCAGCTGGAGACAGAGACAGTGGAGCACAACGACCAAAGCAAAAAAAATTTAAAAATTAATAATTAGACCACCACCCCCACACAAAATCTCTCACTACACCACACATTTACCACACACACAAAGTGCTGTGTGTAACATTAACCCTTTGCCGGTCCAGGAATTCAGTTTGCTCAGGTTACACAACCCATACAAACACAGCACCCAAGTGCATCGGCCAAGTGCTTTGCCATGCCAAGTCTCACTCATTCACTCTCTCTCTCTCTCTCTCTGAATGCTGGGTAATAATCCAGGGGCCCTTCAATGATGAGTAAGCCAATCTGTCCGACTGCAAAGTCATAGGGAACAGAAGTGCTGGCACAGTGTTAAAAAACAGCCAGGCCAAGATTGATCACCTACACGCACCATGTAAAATCATTCAAGGGTTTCATAGTCTGGAGATGCTTTAGCCAAAAAACAGTCCGAGCAGAACAAAACGCAGGCTTGAGGAAAATACTGCAAATGTTCTACAGCACGCTCTATTTTAAACAGGCAAATTGCCCTTTTGACATTGTGCATTGTGAACTGAACAAAATAGATGACTCTTTATACAAATCAGAGCTGCACGATTAATCGTTAAAAGCTTGCGGTCTCAATTCAAACACCCACAAGATCTCATTCCTAAATGACAACGATTCGCCTGTTTCTACAGATCACACTGGAACAATGTCTCTGGGTCAGCCGGCGAGTCTTTTGAACGTCACAGCATGGTTGTGTCTGTAACAGTACTGGGCTAAAAATGTATAGTTTGAATATACACACTGATGTCTATGATAGCGTTAAAAGCGCAAGTCGACTCGCATACCGCTGACCGCCGGAAGCTAGTTATTTTAGTCTATAAAGTTTTAAATATAGAGCCCGACCGATATATCGGCCGATATTGAGTATTTTCCAAACTATCGGTATTTATAATGGCCGATAAATGAATATTTTTTAAAAAAATTATAAAAACGGACGAAACACCGCTCAACCATATCATGAGTGTTGGCGTTTCATAGTTGTCCACCAGAGGGCACTCTACACCGTGCCGGTTGGCAACACCGGCTGATCCAGCCGGAGTCACAACTGAGATCATCCGTGAAGTGCATGGTGAGGTGGGAACTGCCACCAGACATACATTGCTTGAATAACAATTAAAAGAACATCCCCATCAGTTCTCTTAACTCAAATGAGCATGACAAAATTTGTGACTGCCAAGTCCAGTTTTGCTGTCACATGTAAGCCAAGAGTGAAGCGGAATTAGCTAGTAATTACGTTAGGTTGTTACAGTGTTAACTCGGACAATGTGACTGAATAAGATGCATTTCTTTAATAGCGTGACAGTTTGACAGCATGAGACGCATCATCTCTCCCCTGCCCATTATTTTGAAAAAGTATGTTTTACAATATTTTGCAGTATGAACTAGTATATTTGTAGTTCCAGTCCCTGCATTGTAAATTGTAAGATAGGCACGCGAGGAGTGAACGGAAGTGCGTTGCTGGCTTCGTTCAGACGCAGCATTAACGAGTCACATGATGGATTTACTGCATCACTCAGGAGCAGATTTAAGAAGGCAGCAGCAAATGAGGAGTGAAAATGGTTTGTTGTAGCTTAATGGATAGAATTAAAAGAGTGCATGTAAGGGGATACGCAAGCTGGCATTGTAATTAATACTGGTAACTTTGATTTTCGTCCAAAGGACTTTAAGTTTCATATCTTAAGTTTGTATTTTTATACATTTTATTTATCAGAACTTTAATATATTTTTATGTTGCGACAAGTTTATTTTTAAACAGCATTATCATATTATTTTAGAGAGGCTGAGGATCATGAATAACAACAAATAACTAATGTAAGAGAAATCTGTTTTTGTTTTTTTGTTTATGTATATTGGCTGATATATCAGATTTTTAAAAACCACCAAATATTTGTATCGGTATCAGCCTTAAAAATCCTTTATTGATCGGGCGCTATTTAAATATGGATATTTTTCTTACACAAACGCATCGCTTCGCTTCAGAAGGCCTTTATTAACCCCCCGGGGCCGTATGCAGCAGTTATATGATGGATAGATGCACTTTCATGGACTTCAAAAACTACATAACCATTCACTGCCGTTATAAAGCTTGGAAGAGCCAGAACATTTTTAATATAACTCCCAATTGTGTTGGTCTGAAAGAAGAATGTCAGATACAGCTAGGCTGACTGGAGGGTGAGTAAATCATGGGGTCATTTTAATTTTCTGCAACACTTTAAGAAAAAATATCTTAAATATTATTTCCTTAAGAACATTCTGAGGATAAAATGGCAGGCTTCAATGCTGCCAGATTGTACACTAACACAGCAAATTCAATACTCCAGTACAACTCTTGTCAATTTTAAATTATTCTTTAAATGATAATTAGGTTAATCTAACCGTTTAGTTTAACAACATTAGTGATTAGTTAAACAACATTAACCATTATAGGAGAATTTACTTACTGGTAATGATCTAACAAATTAGTAAATTGACCTGAAGGAAAAAAATGTATGAAAAAATATGTAACTGGTATTATAATATTGTAATGTGTAAGAAATGTTTTTAGTTTATTTAGTCGTTTCAAATATTAAACATCTTACCTTTTAGAAACCTAACTTTATGAAGTTATTTATGATGTATTTTTCCCCATAAATTTGTATTTTTACGATCCATTATTTTGTAGTGCTGTCAAATCGATTAATCATGATTAATCACATCTAAACATAAAAGTGTATATATATATATATATATATATGTGTGTGTGTGTGTGTGTGTGTGTGTGTGTGTGTGTGTGTGTGTGTGTGTGTGTGTGTGTGTGTGTGTTTGTATACATACAAGACATATACAGTCACACATTATATATTTATAAACTTTTGTTAGACCAGATTCATTGCGATTAATCGATTTGACCACTTTTGTTTTTAAGTCTTTTCAGGAATACAAAAAAAGTGTATAGATGTAAAGTAAAATTTGTAAATCCATCTCTCCAAGTCTCTAACTCAGCAGACATTTTATTGGCTGTTTTGTCATCCAGCAAAAAAAAACAAAGCACTGCAAAAAGCTGCAATTAACAACACCCCTTTCATCAAAAACCTGAGTTTTGATTGCTTGAGTAACCCGACCAGCCTGACATGTCAAGATTTGCTCAAACAATGTGTGAGTTTGGGACGGGGCTAGCCATTTACCCAACCAAAGGCAGATGAGGGGACTGTTTGGGGAAAACCATTTAAACTTGCAATATTGATTCCTTTTGCTATATTAGTGTGGTACGAGTCATTTGCGCACTTCTTTAAAATCAGATTCACAGACCTAAACAAGTAACCATTTCTGCTTAAGAGGCAAGAAATAGCGTCTTAATGTGCATCTTATGTTAACATGGCTCTCTGCTGCACTGTATTACACAACCTCAAGCAAACTTCCTGGGTCTTTCTCAACCACAGCACAAAGTCCTTTCTAACATGCACAATGAAGAACAACTCAATCAACTGCAGCAGAACAAAAGCAGACAGAAAACAGCTGCTTTGGATGAACCGCTGACCACAAGCACGGTGAAAGCCCAACAGCAACAGCACCCGCTGAGCTTTTACATGGAAACAGATCCAGGCTGATGGATCTATAGTCACCTCTCACCTGCACATCTCTGCAAAGGCCAGGAAATTGAGTTTCTTCATCTTCTTCTCGCTGAGCCAATAGCCCACTCGTCTGCCTCTCAGGAAGGTCTGCATTTCAGCTGCTGATGGCCAGATGTGACAGTAGTGTCACTCCAGTGAAAACAGGAAACAGTCTTATTCAACCCTGTGAAACCAAAGCCAAGAGAGATCATTATGAGAGCCTGAAATGATCGAACACTTTCAAAAGCACCTAATGACTGACACCGAGCAATAAAGAGGCTGAAATGTGACAGATTCTCAAGTTGGACTGCGAATCTCCGCGGCTTTGACGCAGAAACCAAATTCTGCCAAGTTAAACTGAATTTTTGGGTATCACACACACTTCAGTTGGAACGTTAGAAGCATCATATGCAAGTTTCGGTTTCAATTCAAAACATCATGGGACGCATCAACTCTTTCCCCGCCAGCGTTCTTTATAAAAGTGGCCATTTTTGATCATGTTCACAGCCCCCAGAATATTTGGTTGTATGAATATCTGAACATGCAATGTATCAAAAGAAAGAACAGAGCCTCTGCATTCTTTTTTTATCAACACTTCAGCAACCAGACACCTCAGCTCCACCCACGTCCCGCCTCTTTGCCCATTTTCGGTTATCTGGGAGTGACGCACGATGACGCGCTGCCAAGACGGCGACGGTCGGCTCCGCCCACTTAGGGCTTCAAAAATACTCATATCTACCAGTGATGTCATGGACACTACATCCTTTGTTTTAGACAGTCTATGGTTTATAAATTCAAAGCATTATGCAAAAATTCTCAGGAAACTCAAAACCACATTGATGAGTTCAGAGACTTGATTGGAAAAACCAATACATCATTGGAGAGTTTACTCTTACTTTAATACTCTTCCATTGAAGTAAGTGAAGCCATCAGTGTCCAAATATGGCGCTGACATGTTGGAGCCTGAGTGAGTGAATGAGAGGCAGTAGTGAGCGCGAAGTGGAGCCGTGATATCAAGGTCCCGCCCACACTCCTGCCTAATCAATCACACGCCCCTGAACTTCTGTGAAATAAACAGTTATGGAAATATAGAAATTACAATTAAAATCTCCTCCCGCAGTTCCTGAAAAATGTCCGTTGGTGCTTCAGTGACTACAACGCTGTCAATCATTATGTCACACCCCCCGTTTTTATATCATCAAATAAGTAACTAAAACTAAACATACTTAAAGAACGAACACTTGAACTAACATCAACGTGATGATAACAGCCTAAAATGACTGAAACTTTGAATCTTTGGAAAAAATGTATTTGAAGTGTAATTTGATTGTTTAGTTTGTCTCATTACATTTCATGGAGAGGGCGGGGTTTATGACCTATACTGCATCCAGCCACCTGGGGGCGATCGAGACGCTTCGGCTTCACTTTTCAGGACTCGTGTGGCACACCTGGTTTAAACATTAGATTTTTTAAAAATACGATGCATAACAAGTCCAGACCAAGCCTGCAGCACTTGTGCTACAAACTGAAACCAAAGCGTCTCCATCGCCCCCCGGTGGTTGGTCCCAGTATAGGTCATAACCCCGCCCCTCCGTGTTTTCTAATGGACGCGAGACAAACTAAAAAATCTAATTACACTTCATATAATTTTTTCCCAAAGTTGGTTTCTGTCATTGTAGGCAGTTTTTAATCACGCTGATTTCATTTCAAGTGTTCGTGTTTTTAAATGAGTTTAGTTTTAGTTATTTGATGCTATAAAAACCGGGGTGTGACGTCATGATTGACAGCTGAGATTGACGGCTTCTCTGAGTGAAGTTGTCACTGAGGCACTAACAGACTTTTTTCTGGATTTTTGGGAGGAGATTGGAGCTTTAGCTTTAAGTTCTAGATTTCCATAACTGTTTATTTCAAACGAGATAATGAATTGCTCTGCATCTGTGAGAGTGAGGGCGGGCTTTTGATATTGCGGCTCTACTTCCTGCTCTCTACCGCGCAGACTCCGGCCCCCGAGGTCTCTACCGCGCAGACTCCGGCCCCCGAGGTCTCTACCGCGCAGACTCCGCCCCGAGGTCTCTACCGCGCAGACTCCGGCCCCGAGGTCTCTACCGCGCAGACTCCGGCCCCGAGGTCTCTACCGCGCAGACTCCGGCCCCGAGGTCTCTACCGCGCAGACTCCGGCCCCGAGGTCTCTACCGCGCGAGACTCCGGCCCCGAGGTCTCTACGCGCAGACTCCGGCCCCGAGTCTCTCAGACCGGCCCCGAGGACTCCGGCCCCCGAGGTCTCTACCGCGCAGACTCCGGCCCCCGAGGTCTCTACCGCGCAGACTCCGGCCCCCGAGGTCTCTACCGCGCAGACTCCGGCCCCCGAGGTCTCTACCGCGCAGACTCCGGCCCCCGAGGTCTCTACGCGCAGAGACTCGGCCCCGAGGTCTCTACCGCGCAGACTCGGCCCCGAGGTCTCTACCGCGCAGACTCCGGCCCCGAGGTCTCTACCGCGCAGACTCCGGCCCCGAGGTCTCTACCGCGCAGACTCCAGTCCCGAGATCTCTACCGCACAGACTCCGGTCCCAAACCTGCGCAAGATGTCAGCGCCATATTCAGACCTCTGGAGGCTTCACTTTTCATCAGTGGAAGAGAATGAAGTCGCCTCGTCCATATTTTTTTATGGTCTATGATCCGGACGTTTGATTAGAACATCTGATAAATATGCGACTTGTAGTCCGCCCCGAATAGTGTGGGGGAACCCAAGATGGCGCTCTCCTGTGTGCGACGTCGCAGAGCCCTTTTGATTTGACTTTGAACTTTCTATAAAAACATTCAGTTCAATGCATCATTTGAGAGTTTAAATTTTATTTTAAAAATTTTACACGATTAATCACATGCCAGTTCGAACTTTCAATGCAAACATTCAAAACTTAACAGACGGGCTTCAATTAAAAAAAAAGAAAAAAAAAAGGAGGATGAATCACATGCGTTTTTAAACGTTTATAAAATCGAATACATCGTTCCATAACATGCGAGTCTAGGCGAAAGATTCGAACATTTGATTCATCACAGCCGTGAATCGAACGTTCGATGCTTCACAGAAGAACCGAAACTTTCCGATCGTTAGAAAGCACCGTGATGCCCACATGCTGTCCAGGAAGGGGGCTCACTAGAATTAGAAACGCAGCCCTTCTGGTTTAAGACTTACTTTTAGTGTATCATTGCTTCAGAACAGAAATACAGTTGCTTCTACTCATCATACATATTCTGATCATTTTGTGAAAACATATCAAATGCCATCTAGGACCCAGTAGGACTCCTGAAATCCGCCATAAACATCCCATTCAGCAGAAGCGCAAACAAGCTAGCAACTGCACCTACTTTAACACTCACAGTGCCCACAGTCTTACTGACGGATGTCAGAAAGCTTCAACTCTTGTTTTCTCCCCGGTGGACACACAGAAAGAGCAGATGCAGCAAAGTAAATACCTGTCTAGCGCATGTTTTCGGGGCTCCGATTAGATAGCGGTTAGCTAGCTGGAGGGCAGTCTGGTCTCCATGACTCGTGTTGTTGTCTGCCTGTCGCTGAGACTGAGAATTAAAGGAGCTCTGGTGATGATCAGATGGGTCGAATGCGTTCTGCTCTCACTCCAGACACCTAGAGAGCGAGCACTGCCTCCTCCTGAGGTGGGGCTGGGCTCAGTTCAGTCCGGCTAGCGTGTGTGTGTGCTCCTCCTAAAGCATGACAGGAGGTTTGTGCTGCTCAGCGCCTCGCCGCCGCCGCTGAAGCCACTGTTTGAATGTCGCCGCTAGGGGGCGCCAGCGCAACACAATCTCTTATGTTGAGAACTTCATGAGCTGAAAACAAGGTGATCAATTTTTTTTGGTTTTTTTGTGTGCGATGGAAAATACTTGTTTTCAACGTGTCTTACGTAAACGATGACTGTTGTAAATCAGGCTTTATAAACAACAGGTGTTCCTGTATTTCTTGTATATAAAATATTTATATTTTCTTGGTAATGTTTGATTTAAGCTCCTAAAATAGTTGAAGATTTATGCTGTTGATCCTGTCTGGACAGGCTGACTAAAAAACAGACTGACTCAAATACATAAAAAAAATAAAAACTTTAAACGGTAGATGGTAGGGATGTAACAATCGTGTTACAATATATCGCAATAATAATAATATGCAACAATATGTATCGTGGATAGTGACAATATATATATATTGTGCATAGTTCACCCAAAATGAAAATTACTCTGTGAGGAAAAAAATCAAGTGTACAGAGTTTGTGAATACTACATAACTATATACACTCACCTAAAGGATTATTAGGAACACCATACTAATACTGTGTTTGACCCCTTTTCGCCTTCAGAACTGCCTTAATTCTACGTGGCCTTGATTCAACAAGGTGCTGAAAGCATTCTTTAGAAATGTTGGCCCATATTGATAGGATAGCATCTTGCAGTTGATGGAGATTTGTGGGATGCACATCCAGGGCACGAAGCTCCCGTTCCACCACATCCCAAAGATGCTCTATTGGGTTGAGATCTGGTGACTGTGGGGGCCATTTTAGTACAGTGAACTCATTGTCATGTTCAAGAAACCAATTTGAAACGATTCGAGCTTTGTGACATGGTGCATTATCCTGCTGGAAGTAGCCATCAGAGAATGGGTACATGGTGGTCATAAAGGGATGGACATGGTCAGAAACAATGCTCAGGTAGGCCGTGGCATTTAAACGATGCCCAATTGGCACTAAGGGGCCTAAAGTGTGCCAAGAAAACATCCCCACACCATTACACCACCACCACCAGCCTGCACAGTGGTAACAAGGCATGATGGATCCATGTTCTCATTCTGTTTATGCCAAATTCTGACTCTACCATCTGAATGTCTCAACAGAAATCGAGACTCATCAGACCAGGCAACATTTTTCCAGTCTTCAACTGTCCAATTTTGGTGAGCTTGTGCAAATTGTAGCCTCTTTTTCCTATTTGTAGTGGAGATGGGTGGTACCCGGTGGGGTCTTCTGCTGTTGTAGCCCATCCGCCTCAAGGTTGTGCGTGTTGTGGCTTCACAAATGCTTTGCTGCATACCTCGGTTGTAACGAGTGGTTATTTCAGTCAAAGTTGCTCTTCTATCAGCTTGAATCAGTCGGCCCATTCTCCTCTGACCTCTAGCATCAACAAGGCATTTTCGCCCACAGGACTGCCGCATACTGGATGTTTTTCTCTTTTCACACCATTCTTTGTAGCGTGGCATGGTTGTTGGTGCCAGACGGGCCGGTCTGAGTATTTCACAATCTGCTCAGTTGCTGGGATTTTCACGCAAAACCATTTCTAGGGTTTACAAAGAATTTTCTTGCTTTCAAAAGCCTTTTCGTCAAGTCTTGAATAAGTCATTGTACCTGGTAAAACCTCACAGCTGCAGTGCAAGTATATTCGTCTAAAATAATTCTGCTTTCAGGTTCAAAATCATGAATATTTTATTCTGGTGTCACTATTGTCTCGTGCATTGGAGTTACCAGCACCAAGTCCAAGCCTATTCATTCCCACCACCAATGTAATACCAAATTTTGCATTTTAATTTTTTGTTAACCTTTTACCGAATATCTTTTGAGTCTCGTCGTGATATGTATCGAATCGTGACATGAGCGTATCGTTACACCCATAGTAGATGGTGTATATTAGAAATGCATGTTTGTATATGTAATCATTTAAAATTATTTGCAAATAACATAAATGTACAATCATGATGTATGATAAGTGTACATGACAAATATACTTTACTTTTTGAGCATGATTTTTTTGCATTGCAATTGATTCTTTATGGAAAAATGTGTAATTTCTACAGATTACAGAGTGAAATATGACTGTTTTTGTGGGATTCATCCATTTATACTTTAGCATTTTATCATTATTCATAACCAGTTGAATAGTTTAGTAAATCCTGCCCACAGGCTTTAAATAAACACAGAAGAGATGAAAGAGCAATAATACACCAGGCAGCAGATGTTTAATGCTTGTATGTTTGTACAGCTAACATTTCATTGAGGCACTGTGTAGAACTGGTAGACAAAAATAAAGGCACCACGCACAAGACAAACAGGAAACCCATTATGTACAACATAAAAAATATATAACTTTCATAATCTTTGGGACTATATGTACAAAGGTTTAAAAATATATATTTACAACCACTCAAAGCATATTCATGAGAATTTGACGTAAAAAAAAAAACCCCGAAGTGCTCCCGACAGCAATGCACGGGTTGTGTGTGTGTGTGTGTGTGCGCTCCTCAGCGTCTGACGGCAGGGCTGGCGAGGAGCCCCAGGATGCTGGACAGACAGTGGAGCTTCTCTTTGACCAGCTCTGGTAACTTTTCATTCTCTTTATACCTGAGAGGAAACGGACAGCATGAGAATTCAGAACAGGAGCACTAGCAGTATTCATTCTCAAACACAACATGCAATCACAAACAGGCCTCATTTCATGGTTTTCAGAAATGTCCCTGGCCTTATTATGTGTTGCAAATGCAGTCATTTTTCTTAAATAGTTTTCTTTTGATTTTTTTTTTCTATAGGACAAGCTTTACCTGGTGATTTTTCCATCAGGGGAAGTAAAAGTGATGCAAGAGACGCCAACTTGGACCATCAGCTGGGATCCGTCATTAAACTGAACCCATACCTCACCACTTGTTAGCTAAAAAAATAAAATAAATCAATGCTTCAATGCTAATACTATAAATAAAACATCTGTGTGTGTGTGTAATACAGAGTTATTATTGTTAAACCATAAAAATAAAAAATAATATAAAGAAACAAAACTATATTTCTCCTTTTCATTTAGTTTCAATTGAAATACTAACATAACTAAAATGAACAAATAAAACTACATGAACATAATATAGAAAAAAAAAAATTCAACTGACAAATGTAAACTATAATAGTATAAATGATAATAAATAACGCTGGACTGACAAGGATAATAAATATATGAATAATAATAAAAATTACTACTACTAGGGATGTCACGGTACCAAAATTCCAGTAGTCGGTAGCAATACCATAAAAATGTTACGGTACTCGGTACCAATTTCGGTACCACAGCTAAATATTTATATTTTATTTATAAAACTATTTTTTATTTATTTAATTAAATTCAATGAGTTTATGATTTATGATGATAATCATAAGTAAATAATACATAAACATTTAAAGTCTGTATGCTGTTTAAAAGTAAACATTGTTTATAAACAAAGAAAAGAAGTGAAAAACAAGCAACGATCTAGGCATAATTATGATTATTAGTAGAGGCGTATTAATATTACATAGAGACGTAGCTGAATCCACTGTACAACAGTAGCCTAATATATTCTGTCAATTTCTTCACGTTAAACCGAACTTTTATTTTGACGGGTTGCCGTGAAGACCTTTGAGTGTCTGTGTTCATGATATGACCGTTTTCTCAAAAGAAACGGTAAATGCTCATGAAGTGACGGTTTATGCGTTCATGTCCTCATATAGTGACACGGCAGAGACTACAAAGACAGCGCAGCGGCGCCCGTCATTCACACAGAGACACAGAACAAGCAGGAGTAATATTTAAATAGCATTTTACTCGGGAGTCGGTACTACCACTACTGCTGGTATCGTCACATTTTTTACATTTCAGTACCGACTTGGTACCGAAGTACCGGTACTTGTGACATCCCTAATTACTACTAATAATAAATTATTAATAAACAAACAAACAAATAAATAAATGAACGCATGTACGTACATACACTCAAAACACAGTATACAAATTGTATATAAAATTGTAAATAATAATAATAATAATAATAATAGCTTTATAAGTCCAAACTATCCAGTCAGACACTTTACCTGAGAGGCCCAGCCAATGTTGGGCACAAAAATGGACTTGAGCACCTTTCCTGTGTTAATGGTGCGTTCATCTTTGCCTGATTGAGGCGAGCTGCCTTTAGCCACACTTGCTGTGGTGAAGTCCGATCCTGTGTAGGAAATCATCTAGGCATGAAGAAGACAAATGAGTTACTGTCAATGAAAAGTTTAATTTCATAGAGGGACATACTCAGAAATAAATAGATGAGCTTGGATATGATATGCATGCTTGACTTACTGACGGTGTGATGTGGGGTGGCTGGGGTGGACTGGAGCACACCTGAGCCACCTCTGCAGGAGCTGCTGGGCTGGAGCTAGAGGAACACTGAGGCTGAGCGGCTGGAGAAGCTGGATTGGTGGGTTTCCTGGTGGAGCATATGACAACCAGTGAGACGCATCTCATGTATGACATTTAGGGCGTTTTCAAACCTGTATATTGTTTGCTTTGTTCCAAAACAGGGATTAATTTGTTACAATGTTGCATTTTCTTCTCAAAGTGTACCAAAATGTGTTTATGCAAGTCACACTTGAGTAAAGCTGTCCTCTTATTGGTCAGAGTTTCCTCTGTGTCATCCATGAAGATTGATGTTAATGCGGTTAGAGCGGGAATCAAGGCTCTGTCGGTACAGCATTCTTGCAATGTACGGAGAAGAGCATTTTCACAACATTTTAAGATGATGGTTCTCAACTGTGATAACTAATGTGCTCACTCACAGAATCAGACACTGCTGTTATAAGTTATGATATCACTTGGTTCGTTGGGATTGTTTTCTCACCTCAAACAAACTGCCCCAGAGTTATTAGTCTTTAATCGGGCCGAGACCACCTTGTTCAGGCGAACTCGGTGCAATTGTTTTGGTGCAGATACAAGCACGATTGCCATGTTCATATATGCCTAAACCAGGGCTCGACATTAAGCCTTTTCATGTGCTTGTCCTTCGGACAAGTAAATCTGTCACTCACTTATCCGAGTAAAAAATTTGGTTGTCAGAATTTTACCTTTTATAAAGGGAATTTTTTTCCTATGCTTCAGCTTTCATTTCATTTTATTTTTATTTCACCTAGAAATTAAATTAGTCCCTATAGTGCCTTATTCTATCAAATTAAATAATTTATACACACAAAAAAAAATTACAACCGCATTAAATAATGTTATGAGATTGTTTTAAATGTTTGAACATACAAATAAGAAATGTTGGTAAGATTAAACTAAACCACCAGTAGGTGGCAGCAGGTGACCGTCTTAATGAGTGAGTCATTTAAACGATTCATTCAAACGGATGATTCAATCAAGAATGAGGCAGGCGTTTACGAAGAATAGGTAATTGAATCTTTGATTCAACCGATTCATTCTGAATGATTCAGTAACACACTGTTGCTGTGATCTTTGTTTGGAACTATTTTTGCTGCGGAAATTAACAAAAGCATCTAAAATGTAAGTGACTTAATGCTAATTAACTGTTTATGGACCTGTCATATATAATAGAGTCATTTTCAGTCGTGGTGGTATTCAGGAAAACGGCACTCATGTTGCTTAACTGTAGGCTATCATGGGTTGTTATTGATATAAAAACTCCATAATTTGTAACAAATTTTAATCGTGTATGTTAACTGAGTTTCTTAGTATGAGCGGCGCTCATTTGTTGTGATTTCACCCCCAGAGGCTGCACGAGTGTCAACAGTGAAACCTTGTTACCGTCAGTTCATTATACATTATATATTATAGGGTACAACGGGGAAATTATAGGGTACAACCTTAAGGAAAATGTGCTTTTCACTACTCCTATAATGTATGATATACAGAAAAATATATATGTTTGTATTTAACATTTATGGAGCAACAGATTTTGTGTGAATATAAATCATAAAAGTGGTGTCTTTTATTTAAAAATCTTAATGTATGGGGCGTCGAGGGGGGCCGGTTACCCCACACACGGGGCAAAAGGCACACATTATGGATACAAATACTTCAGCAAAAATAATATGGTTTTTAATAATGTCCAAGTTAATACTTGCTCAAAACGATCACTTTAGCAAAGTTTGAACTATTTTCTGTTTATTTTAATGAATAAAAGAATTAATTTTTGATCAGTAAATATGCTGTCAGCCGCTGTTTATGATCATGTTAAATATGGTGCCTTTTACCCCAAACACCATACTTTTACAGATTCTTCCGTTATTGTAAAACTGTTGCTTTAATTACCTCGAACAAAACTGACAAACATTAGCAAGATCCTTGTTTCAAAATATATTCAATCATTTTAGCTTATTTGCTACTTAAATCTACAAAATTTTTAAAAACAACAAATATTAGATCAAATGAGCACAGAATCGACTTTGCGCTGCTGCCCGTGATCACGTCAAAGATCAGACAATTTTCCACGTGCATCTTGAAAAGCGGATGTTTTGGAAAGCGCTGAGGCAAGTTTTTGTGCCATCTAGTGATTTAGAAGAAAATAAAATCAAAGGAGCCTTTAGCCCCGTTGTACCCTATATTATTATCCACTATCGATCGCCACTTACACTAAATGAATGCAGAATCATTCTTGCATTTTGGTGATTCCCTAGTTATTTTTTTTCCCGTTTTTATTATGACGTTAAAATTCTCTTTCACTTGCCCCTTCAAAAAATCCACTTGTCCCGGACAAGCGTTAATGTCGAGCCCTGCCTAAACACACCGAACTAAGGGATAAAACACACCAGGTTCCAAAAAACAAATGCTCCAAACGAGCCAGGTGTGAAAACACCCTTAAATCTCAACCAATAGCATAGGTTTAGTTTTAATTAGCTGGTGACAGTTTGATGGTATAAACACAAGCCTCACCTGCCAATAGTGATGGGAAAGAATGCAGTGTTTTTAGCGCTGCGCTGCTCCTCAGCAGTAATTGCCGCTTCCAAAGACAGACACATTCGATGCCCCTAAGAAAAACACAAACAAACCAGCTTTGAATCTTGGTCAGCATTATAACTCTAGCGAGCAGCACGACCAGACATCTGAGAGTCCTAAAATAAATATGAAAGCTTTAAGCGTGCACCTATGAAAATGCAGAATTTCACACTTAAACATGTCAAGTGCAAGATGCAGTAATGCATTACCTCCTCAGAGAGCTCCATGTAGAGTCTGCACTCAGGACTCAGGACACTCAGCCCAACATCACCCTTCACTGTATACGATTTCCCGCTCTTCTCCACCACACGCACCTGTTCACTCGTCTTATGAGTTTTCGCACCTAACAGATGGAAAGAATCCTTAACCCTAAATCAAACACACACAGTTCATTCTACTGAATCATCTGTGCAGCTCACCATCGTAGAAGCACACCTCCAGGTCTGCATTAGGAGTGTTCTCCATCAACATGCACTTGGCAAACTTCGTGTACAAGGTGACTTTGGGGGTCTTCGATTTCACCAACTGCACAAACTTCGTGGCATACTGATATTTCTTCCAGTATTTTTCTGCAGGCAAACAGAGTAAAATTACTATAAATATTACAAACACATCTTGCGTTCAAAAGCCTTCTCGTCTTGAATAAGTCATTGTACCTGGTAAATCCTCATAGCTACAGATGAGAATGTCTTCAGGTGGTGAGGGCGGGTGGTCCAGCACAGGGAAGCCTTTACCTTCATTAGGCTGGTACACTGTAACCTAAAGACAGTAAAAATACAAGAGCACAGGAATTAGAGATTGACATATGTTGATAATGGACACAATTGTTCACATTTCCAGGTGGAAGTAATCTTCTATACTGGTGAACGGGAGACAACAGAAAATATAATTTTTGTATTTCTATTTTCTCCAATAGCAAAAGAAAAATTGTGACGACTTTCTGGGAAAAAACACAGCGATTGATTATGTTGGTCTGAAGAGTGAAAGATGTCAGATAAGCAGTCCCGCCCTCAGCCTTTGCTTTAGAAACACCCTCCCAGCAGTGTTAATTAGTTTTTGTCATTTGCTGACAAGGTAATATAACACTAGCCTGACAAGCCAGACCCACATCAAGATGTTGGGTCTGGGAACACCGTTGGCAGGGCTCAATCCGAGGGGCAGGATAAACGGTTGTCTTTCAGATTCCCTCTGCACGCAATAGGACAGCGCTACAACCAACCAGAGCAAGTTGATAGATTAAACGGGTATGGCAAAACTCCGAACACATCTTCCTTTTTTAAGAATGACTTCGGTGACGTTCTTTATTCTTCTCTCAAAGAAAAACATAACTCCCAAGTTGTGGCCAAAGCCGATTCGAAAGGCCGCTGTTCGGCAGCTTCTTTGTTTTCTAGAAGCACACGGAACCGTCACAGCTCTGCCGTCATTATGTTAAGCCCGCCCACCGACTCTACACACGATGTGATTGGCCTGACTAGAGTTTGGTTTTTCCAGCTCGCAAGCCAACGGAGAGTTGCTAGATGCCAAATTATATTTGCTGCCGCTAGGGAGCGCCTTGATTTCTAGGCTGATATAACACAATATAACGTTATAAATGTGTATTAAATAAAAATAAAATAAAAACATATGAAAAACTATGTTTTCTTGCGATGTTGATAACCGTGGAAACGCGTCATCACAGTCTGTGAAAAGGGTTTCCTAACAAATAGAAATCGCAATTTTTTTTGGTTCCAAACAGAGATCACGATTCTCCACGGTTCTGAACAGACAACTAAACAAAATAACACATACTTTGCTAGAGGTTGTGATGAAATTTTAATCGCTGCAGTTTATTTAAAATGTTTAAAACAAGATCAGCCCGTCTCTAGTGTTAATTGCCTTTCTGAAAGTGTCTGATTTGGCCTGTAGCTTCCACACATTAATTACACTACATTACATTAATTATTGAATTTCTAGTCCCTCACCATGGATCCATCACAGGATATCCTAAGTACTTCTTTGACTCTCTCCTGAGCTCCTTGTCCTTTCAGCAGCTCCATACACACCTCTCCAGAATCCAGGATACTGACCTATAGAAATACATGTTGTCACATAATGTTGTTCTAAATGAGAAATTCGAACCTACAAGTTCTCTCCAGTGCTCCAACTCAAAGTAAAATGAAACACACACACACACACGTACATATACACATATGTAACATTAACATCACAATGTTCTGTAAAGCTGCTTTGAAACAATGTGTATTGTGAAAAGGACTATACTGATAAATTGGACTTGAGTTGTACCCATTACAGGTGATAACTCACCACAGCGCTTTTGGTCTTTTGTCTGATGGGCTTGAGTCTGGAAGCACAGAGCGGAGGGAAGTTCTTCTTAGGACACGCCTTCTCTTTCTTCTCTGTGTTTGCTTTGCCTTTGGAAAGGGGTGGAGCCAGAAACTGTGGATCTGAGTAGCCCTGAAGTTCTGACATGTGTCCTGATCCAAACCCATCTTCCCTGCAGGGCCCTGGATTGTTGTGGGGGAAAAGGTTGGGGAGCTGCTGAGCATGAGGGCCGCTGGGTTTGTCACTGCAGGAGGTTTGTGTCCCGATGGGCCCTCGCCCAGAGTGAAAACTCCCGCTGCTGCTGTGACTGCTCAAGTCTGCTGGCCTCTTGAACGGTCCTAAAAGTAAAAAAATTTCAAGAGTTAAAATGTCTCAATATGCAAAGATTTTAAAAGAGAAAACTCTATCTTCATTTACACACATCCTTCTAAAGCTGTATTATTCCCTTTCTTCTATGGGACAAAAAAGGAGATGTTTTGAAGAATGTTCATGCTGCTCTTTTCCATACAATCATTAAAGCAATCCACAAGTCTCATGCATTATATTCAAGTCTTCTAAAGCTAAATGATAGCTTTGAGTGATTGCAGCTCAAAATTTAAGCCACTACTCTGAAAATCTTAGCATCTGGGGCCGGTTGCATAAACCACAAACTCGTCTTACAAGTTAGACATGATAATTTTTTTCTTTAAGGCTGTTTTTAAGAACATAAAAAGTTAGATTAGCCTAATTTGATACTGAAAAGTAAGACCGAATGCCCCTTGACTAAATGCTAGTGGGTCATACAAAAACTTAAGACACTGTCTTAACATAATGGCTATGTTTATGCAACCGGCCCCTGGTATAGCTCTCAAAATCTCATTCATACTTGAGCATATTTAAACATGACGCCTCATGAACCATACATTTCGTGCATGCTAAATGAGAAGCTTGGACATTCTACAGAATATTTACTAAAACTAAAATAAAGCAAGATATCATGGATATCAATTAAGAATTTGTTCACTTCATTTAGGTAAAACAGTAGAGGGAACAATTTCTTATTTTGTGGCAACAATATATTTTTTTTCATGTCATGTGTGGGGTAAACGATGACATATTTCTTCTAAAATTATAACTAAAAAATTTAGCTGGGATGATACCGTCGTTGCAGAACCAGGCCTGTGTTTGAGAATCAGGCATGTGTGGTCTCACTGATTGGGTGGATGTAGAAAAAGATGAACCCGGACTGAGAAAAGAAGCAAAAAGCAGTAATTATAAAATAGATTGTGTAATAATGCAGAACTGCAAACATGCTTTGCACGCCTCTTACTTTGCAGGCTGTTTTACTGGTGGAGAGGGAAGGCGCCCGTGCTCAGAGTAGCCATGGTGAATGTTTCTGTAACTGGAGGTTGGTGGAAACGAACGTCCGGACCCTGATAGCATCTCTTCCGAGTGGCATCTCTCCAGCTCCACCTCCTGTGGAGTGTGGCTAAACCCAGCACCGGATCGATCTGATGAATGAGCCCGTCTCAAGTAACGAGAATGAGGCCTTCCGCTGTCAGCACCCAGGGGAACTCTCCCAATACCCATCCTGGATAAATCATCTTGAAAATTTGGCTGCCAATCTTGCCCACTCTTAAAACTGGAGCCGGTGGAGTGATGGGAGTGGCTGGGGATAGGCGCCATGCGATTGGGTAAGGGCTGTCCAATCATCTTCCTGGTTTTCCTCTGTAACCGGCTACTGCTGCTGCTGCTATTGGTGGCATTGGAGGCTGTGGATATGGTGGCTATACCGCTGTCTATGGAGCCTCCGTCACTGCTCCCAGAGTCTTTGCTTGCTGTGGGCCCCGCTTGAGTCATAAAAGGGTGGTCCAGCACCGCAGAGAGACTGGGCCTAAGTGCAGGGTTCTTCTGCAACAGCTGCTGAATCAGATCCTGCGCTGCTTCTGATATGTGAGTGGGCATCTGATATTCTCCCAGAACCACCTTATTGAGGGTGTGTTTCACAGTGTCCGTGTCAAAGGGAGGTCTGCCCGTGAGAAATGCGTAGAACATGCAGCCCAGCGACCAAACGTCCGACTCTAGGCCATGAGCGCTGCGTGTAGCCACCTCAGGAGAAATGTAGTTCGGTGTGCCACACATGGTGAAGTGCTTCTCGCTGGGAAGTTTAAGTTGCGTTGCCAAACCAAAGTCTGCGATTTTAATGTTCATGCTGGTGGTGAGCAGGAGATTAGATAAGGTCAGGTCCCTGTGCATGATCCCATGAGTGTGGAGGTACAGCATTCCCTTTACAATCTGATGCATGAAGTGCCTCGCTGTTGGTAACACAAACAAATATCAACAAAGAATGAAAAAACAGTCTTCAGAGGCAGAAGACTTTTTTTTTTTATTAACAGAAGCTGATTGATCAATTAAATGTATTAATCATGAATCATTATTCCAAAAGTTTATGTTCTGTAATAAAAAATTGATATTTATGTTTTAGTTATTGATTGTGTTTTTAGCATTTTACTTTATATTAGAGTTATTTTAAAAATATTAACATTATTTTTACATTTGAATACTTTCAATACTTTTTGCTTTAAATCAAAATAATCCTTTGATACTTGTATATTAATCTAACCATATGAATCAGTATTTAAAGATGTGTTATGAAAATAAAACCTGATTAAAATGCACATCACATATATAAAAATCCATGATTAAAAACATCTGAGTTTATGTTTTTATATTGTAATAATTACACAGTTAAAGACTTAATTTTAAATATTTGTTTAATGGCATCTTTTATGAATGAAGGCCAGTATCACTGATACTAATACTGCTACTGATGTCTCCATGAATTTCTTTTTTAAAATTAATGATATAATGATATATAAGTGCTGTCAAAATTAGCGTTAACGCATGCGATTCATTTTTCCAGTTTAACGCATTAAAAATATTTGAGCAATTAACGCAGCATCTGTTTTTCTGAGATCCTTTGGCAAGCATTACGTTATATGATCAAGCTCTTATTCATGCATATACTTTTAAACCATTCAAGCACGACAAGGCAAAAGAAAATGTTTTGTGTTTTGACAGCACTAATATATATATATACACACACACTCACCTAAAGGATTATTAGGAACACCTGTTCAATTTCTCATTAATGCAATTATCTAATCAACCAATCACATGGCAGTTGCTTCAATGCATTTAGGGGTGTGGTCCTGGTCAAGACAATCTCCTGAACTACAAACTGAATGTCAGAATGGGAAAGAAAGGTGATTTAAGCAATTTTGAGCGTGGCATGGTTGTTGGTGCCAGACGGGCCGGTCTGAGTATTTCACAATCTGCTCAGTTACTGGGATTTTCACGCTCAACCATTTCTAGGGTTTACAAAGAATGGTGTGAAAAGGGAAAAACATCCAGTATGCGGCAGTCCTGTGGGCGAAAATGCCTTGTTGATGCTAGAGGTCAGAGGAGAATGGGCCGACTGATTCAAGCTGATAGAAGAGCAACTTTGACTGAAATAACCACTCGTTACAACCGAGGTATGCAGCAAAGCATTTGTGAAGCCACAACACGCACAACCTTGAGGCGGATGGGCTACAACAGCAGAAGACCCCACCGGGTACCACTCATCTCCACTACAAACAGGAAAAAGAGGCTACAATTTCACGAGCTCACCAAAATTGGACAGTTGAAGACTGGAAAAATGTTGCCTGGTTTGATGAGTCAGCAGTAATGTAAACAGTAAACAGAATGAGAACATGGATCCATCATGCCTTGTTACCACTGTGCAGGCTGGTGGTGGTGGTGTAATGGTGTGGGGGATGTTTTTCTGGCACACTTTAGGCCCCTTAGTGCCAATTGGACATTGTTTAAATGCCACGGCCTACCTGAACATTGTTTCTGACCATGTCCATCCCTTTATGACCACCATGTACCCATTCTCTGATGGCTACTTCCAGCAGGATAATGCACCATGTCACAAAGCTCGAATCATTTCAAATTGGTTTCTTGAACATGACAATGAGTTCACTGTACTAGAATGGCCCCCACAGTCACCAGATCTCAACCCAATAGAGCATCTTTGGGATGTGGTGGAACGGGAGCTTCGTGCCCTGGATGTGCATCCCACAAATCTCCATCAACTGCAAGATGCTATCCTATCAATATGGGCCAGCATTTCTAAAGAATGCTTTCAGCACCTTGTTGAATCAATGCCACGTAGAATTAAGGCAGTTCTGAAGGCGAAAGGGGATCAAACACAGTATTAGTATGGTGTTCCTAATAATCCTTTAGGTGAGAATGAGTGCATGGTGGTCATAAAGGGATGGACATGGTCAGAAACAATGCTCAGGTAGGCTGTGGCATTTAAACGATGCCAAGAAAACATCCCCCACACCATTACACCACCACCACCAGCCTGCACAGTGGTAACAAGGCATGATGGATCCATGTTCTCATTCTGTTTACGCCAAATTCTGACTCTACCATCTGAATGTCTCAACAGAAATCGAGACTCATCAGACCAGGCAACATTTTTCCAGTCTTCAACTGTCCAATTTTGGTGAGCTCGTGCAAATTGTGGCCTCTTTTTCCTATTTGTAGTGGAGATGGGTGGTACCCGGTGGGGTCTTCTGCTGTTGTAGCCCATCCGCCTCAAGGTTGTGCGTGTTGTGGCTTCACAAATGCTTTGCTGCATACCTCGGTTGTAACGAGTGGTTATTTCAGTCAAAGTTGCTCTTCTATCAGCTTGAATCAGTCGGCCCATTCTCCTCTGACCTCTAGCATCAACAAGGCATTTTTGCCCACAGGACTGCCGCATACTGGATGTTTTTCCCTTTTCACACCATTCTTTGTAAACCCTAGAAATGGTTGTGTGTGAAAATCCCAGTAACTGCACAGATTGTGAAATATTCAGACCAGCCCGTCTGGCACCAACAACCATGCCACGCTCAAAATTGCTTAAATCACCTTTCTTTTCCATTCTGACATTCAGTTTGGAGTTCAGGAGATTGTCTTGACCAGGACCACACCCCTAAATGCATTGAAGCAACTGCCATGTGATTGGTTGATTAGATAATTGCATTAATGAGAAATTGAACATAATCCCTTAGGTGAATGTGTGTGTGTATATATATATAACCACCTGTAGAGTAAAAGTAGCAGCTGCAACTGATTTTAAAACACAATTAGATGCAAAAAAGATTGTTAACATTAAACCATGTTATGCATAAATGTGAAGAACTAACCCTCCTCCTCTGTAAACGGTTGTTTCCTCTCCTTCAGGTATCGGCTCATCTCCCCATTGTGACACATCTCCAGAACCAGGTACACATAATTACTGTCCTCAAAGTAATTGTACAGCTTTGAGAGAAGGAAATGGTCAATGTTTACTTTTTGGATGGCAGTTTCCAAGTAATACTGCAAATGCACAATAATGTCATATTACACAAAAGCTGTAATCATTCATGCACTTGCTGCGTATAGTTCTTTCTTCAGTCCATATCTATATATCACATGGCTGCTAGTAATAAACATACATGCAAAAATCTGTATTATATTCATTACTCTATAATCTTCCGTTATCAAATAATTCGTTTTTGGTCTTGTCATATCTATTATGCAGTCAGGGCTTCAGCTTCCACACTTTTGTCCAAATTACCTGAGAATTATGTGTCCAAATGTGTTCAATAAGACCCTCACAAAGACAAATCTCTCTCTACCCTACTGGTTCTCAGTGCATTAAAAACAACTACAAATCAGGGCATTTCTTATTTCTTTTTACTCAACCCCCTTTTTTAGTTCCCAAATGTCTTGAAAAAGCCGAGGCAACTTAATTTTAAGTTAGAAAAATAAGAAGTTATTCATTTACATTATAACTACATGGGCAGTTTTATAATGAATATAAAAAAATGTTATAGTCATGCCAAGCTCTAAACATTTGTATCGGCTAGAAATAGTAAACAAATATTTTATCTATCCTTATTCAGTAAGACCCGAACGACTGGAAAATTCATATAAATGTATGGTTAAAAAAACAAGTGGGAACCTTGAAGAATACTAAGCTCTTAAAACTTCAGCAATCCTGAAATTTAATTCACACAAACTAGGAGTTTCTGGCCTTCAAATACTGTTGTGGACAACAGGGAATCACCACTGTAGCCAATAGAGACAGAGCACATTTAGGCCACGCCCACCCCCATGCACGCTCTGCATTGACTTCATATTGCGTGAAGCGCCTCCTTGTCATTTCTGACTTATAACAAAAAACAGAACAATGTCTAAAAGCTGATGTGAGACAAGGTGTACCGCAAACAAGCTAAAAAACACATACCTAAGTTTTTATAACACCCCGCCCCCCCCGCTCATTTTTTGGGTCAAGAGCTTATAAAATCTTCTGGGTTTTTTAGCTTGTTTGCTGTACACCTTGTCTCATATCAGCTTTTAGACATTGTTCTGTAGCCTCATGCAATACAAAGTCAATGGAGACGGTTGGTTTGTCCCCTGCGGTGGGCGTGGTTTTCAGATTATGACACGTGTCGCTCTGTCTCCATGAAACATCCTGAGCAAAACGGCACTTATATTTTCCTCTATAAATATTTCCATTATTTTTCTGTGACATTTTAGGGTTTTAATGACCTGCATAAAACTATGCAAATCTTTTTCCCCATTTAAAAGTAAAATGCTCATTCTGACCTGACATGAGCATCAGGTAAGGTTTGTGATGAGAGTTTAGGACTCACCTCCAGAACTGACGGATGCTTTAACCGACACTGAATCTCCACCTCATTAATGACTCTCTGCACCATGCCAGCTTTGTGCATGGCCTTCTTGTCAATCTGCAAGGACACATGGGGCACAGTGAACGGTTTCGAACAGATGCTACACAACCACAATCTCACACTAGGGGGAATTAAACAGAAAAGCATGTTCTTACCATTTTGATTGCCACTTCCAAGCCTGTGTTTACAGATTTTGCTCTGTAGACGCATGCAAAAGAGCCTTTACCCAACAAGGTGAGCACCTTGAAGTCCTGAAGCATAAAAAGCAATGTTTAAATTAGACGGGAGAAGTGATAATTTCAACAGCCTGTGTGTCCCATGAGATCGATCTCATCCCTTTGAGAGTTTCCGTGCCCTTAAACCTCGGAATGACATCCCCATGGAAACTTGTTTCCACCACAGAATAAAAAAATTGAGAGTTTTTATCTGACGATTCGGACTTTTCCCTCACATTTGCCGAAATATCTCACAATTTTGACTTTTTTTCTCTCACATTTAACTGCAAGGCATAAACTTGGGGGTCATCTTTAGGGTACATCTCACAGTTTTGACATTTCCTCAGAATTTTAAAGTGTATATCTCAGAATTCTGACTTTTCTTACTCATGTACATATTTTTTTAATATGCATTTTGAGTTTACATCTCACAATTTTAAGTTTATATCTTATAATGACTTTTTTTAATTGGGTTTTCATTTAGCAATTTTGACTTTTATTTTGAGTGTCCATCTCACAATTTGGACTTATTTTTCTTTCATTTTTGTGTGTTCATCTCTTAATTCTGACTCTTTTTGGAATTTTGAGTTTACATCTCACAATGTTGACGTTTTTAAAGTTTACATTTCTTTTTTTAATCAAAATTTTGTAATTCAGTTTTTTTTTTTCCCACCTCAGAATAGCAAAACAAAATACCTTTGTTTTTTATCCCTTAGGGAAAACAAGCTTCCATAAAAACTTCCTACCTCGATTCTAAGATCCATAGATGATGCGAAAATTCTGTCCTCGTGTGGATCTTTCCCTTTAGTGGTCAAATTTAACAGGAATGAATGAATCACTTCCAACATGTTTCATGAAGTGTTGATCACGGATCAAGCTGACAACACAAAAGCAGTCGTGCGCGCACTGTGCGATCTTTGTTGACGCGTCAGTAGTTACCTGCATCTGACAGTGACATCTGTTCATCTCTCTCCCGCTCTCCTCCCGCGACTCTACCTGACGCTGACGCTACCGCACGTCGCCTAGCAACAGTCTCCATGCTCCTAATTCCCAAAACACCTTTGCTGCGCTTAAAATTGGCCGCAGATGGACGAACAGAAGGCTCGATCCAGACGGCAGTGTAACCGTGTCCGGATAAATCCGAATGTTTTACTGCAAATGTTATGAACTGAAGTTTTGTCACTGTTTATTTAATGCGTTTCAATTGTTTGCCAAACTAGAAAGAGCAAAAGCAAAACAAACCAAAGTAAAGAACAACAAAGAGATGTTTTTAGCTCGTTTTGGGAGCTTAAACTATACACACAACCCACATAACAAAGCAGTCTGTCGGGTTGCATGGCTGTGGAGCCGCGGCCGCGCTACTTACCTCAATTTTATCGCCGATTGAGACACTCATTTTCACTTCATAATCTCTTCAGTCCGACGATTCGGTGATTGTATCCAAAATATCCTTATTTTTTCGTGTATGTGAGGTGTTTTGACTTGAGTATGACGTATAAAAATCCATTTAATCGATATATTTGTATTCCCCTCCAAAATGTTTGCCTTTCCTCCATTTTGAAAAGTCCGCCCGTTAGAACACGTAATGGCGTCATCGACGTCGCTGCGCAAATTGACCAATCGGTGATCAGGTTGGAGCGCAACACAGAACTAGACAAGAGTCTGTCAAAATAAAAGTCCCAATAAAACTCAAAGGAAACCCTTTACTTTTGGTAATCTCACAATAACAAACATCACAAAACCAGAAGTTTATAAAAACAATAAAAAATGTAAAGCTTTTCAAATTCATGTAACTGCCCTAATATGATACAGCAGTTTTTATCCCAGTATTTTTTATTTATTTTTTTACATATATGTTCATTTTATATTTTAGTTATGTTTTTACATACTCTGAACTGTACCACAATGACTTATATTTGCTTTTTGCATTGTACTTGAACTAAGTCCTAAATAAATAAAAGTCCGACATTACTGTGTTCACAATATGAAGTTTTTAGTACCTTTGCATATTTAAGGATTTCATAAAATAATTCCATTTAATGGTAGTATGGTCTTGTTCGTGATTGCAACACTGGCTTCTGTATAATTAATACCATTAAATACAGCATTGGCTCTTTTGGATAGTTCACTTAAACATTGTGTTTAGTCAGAGATTCTCATCCTTTTTGTCACCCGAAACCCCTAAAATATTATCTAGATTTTAATTTAAAACATTTTAATAATTTAACAACTCATTCTCAGTTCTCTGATATGAGTTAATGGTCACACAGCATGCAAGTAAACAAGTGAATTGTAACATTTTTACTGTGTTTTGTTTATTTATTTATTTTATTTTAAATTATGTATTTATTTATTTGATATTTTATGATTTAATTATTACATTTTCATCAATTCACTAACCCCATTTTGTGTTAAGTTATTGTGCATCAGTTTAAAAATGTTTTGTGACTCATTAACTACTCCAACAAGTAATGCAAAGTGAGCAAACAGCTCTTCTTTTTGAAGAAAAATAAATTCAGTTTAAATAAGACTGTACATTTGTAAACGAGGAAAACAATTTGTATATCCTTTGATACTTATTTAAATTTAAATGAATACAATGCAGTTAAAAAAATAATTAAAAATTAAAGGGACTATTCTATCTATTCTATATGTGCGTCTAACACTTAACACTAACACAGATTTTATGACTATACAGTTCTCATATAAACTGGCACAATAATTTAGATGGCAACAAACACATTCAGTCATAAAGGCATGTTTTATTATTTGTGATCATTAAACCTCAAGACTTGATATGGGACTGCATGAAAACTGGGAAAAAAGGTAATGACCGGCTCAGTACATTCTACTTTCATATGACACTACGGAGCTGAAAGCATTGCAATGTCAACAATAGGAGTGTACCTCTATCTAAGCACCCATAAATTCAAATTACTAAAATAATATTTACAGGCTCTAAACAACACATCCTTTGGAAATTTATATTTTAAATACAAATATAAACCATATATTTATATGTATTGCATACATATTTGCTCGTTTCCCCTCGATCTTAGCGATTGATCGAACAGTATTTTGATTCATGTTCCCATAAGTTACCGTGTGATATGATTCACCTCAAAAAATGCCTTTGGCTCTCCCAGAATGCAAGTATCACATTGTTTTAGGGATAGCTTTTAGTTAAGAGCGGCAGCATTGTTTCAGCTATTGAACTACGGCTATTCTATATGATCCTATTATGGATGTCCAATCTCGGATTGAGTTTCGAATACAGCTGCAACATTCAAAGGACAGCCTGACCCGATCCCTTAATAGGTACAAGAGAAAAACCAACAGAGGAGCAGACTTCAACAAACAGATGCACAAATACAGCCAACTGAGTGGTGTACACAAAGAGAATGGTTCCAGCTATTGGTTCAGTGTAAGTTGAAAAGGTTTAATAGTGGCTTAAGTGAGAATGGCAGCAGAATCAGATGTTTGAGAGTGGAAGAGCTCAGTCCACCTCCATCTCTCCAGACGGAGGCTTTGTCTGTTGATTGCCTTTGCTGTCAGCACCTTGCTGTGCCGCGGGGCCATTATGTGCCCCGTTGTTTCTGTCTCCCTCCTCTACGGGCTCCTCGGTTTTGGGTTTGGGTCGGCAGACGATAGGATTGCAAACGTCCTCTAGCTCCTGCAATTCAACACAGAGCAGACAGATTCAATTTACTGAATTATGCAGTAGGTTAGAGTATTGTCAGCCAACCTGCCAATGTTTTGCCTCATAATAATAAAATACAAAAAAGTATTTTTGCATTGTGACATTGTTTTCCTACAGAGCCCTGAACACATTACAATGCAGGGAAAAAAATAGTAGGCTAAATCGTGCACACAATTTATAAATCGAGGGAACAAATTAGTAAATTGTGCGCAGGATTTACTTTTTTTTTCTTCTTGCACGTCATCTGTGGGGCTCCGTAATTTTCCTCACAAATCTTCATTACCATAATGTCAAAAATCTAATTCTCATTATTCCAATGTAAAATATATACAATATTTAATTACAGTAGAACACATAACTAGACAGAGTATGTCAAAATAAAAGTCCTATATTATTTCATTGATACCTTTTGTATATATTAAGGATACTACAAAATGTAATTTAAATGATTTAAGTATTTATACATGATGGTAGTATTTGTTTTGATGCTATTCATTTATGCAAATGTAAAATAAAAAAACAAAATATCATTTTCATTACTTAAAAGCAAATACAGTAAATAGTTACATTTTAAGTATTTATACATTATTGTAGTATCTGTTTCACTGCCTTTAATTCATGCAAACTTTTACAGTTTTTATCATAAAACTGTAATTGCAGTAAAGATTGTTTTGCATGCAAAGTGTCTATGTATCATGAAAATAGTATAACAATGAAATGGCTTTCAAACAGTCTTCTCGTTCTTTATACAAAATATAAAATCCTTTCTTTAAATGTCACTTGGCCATGATTTCATGAGATTTACTCACTGGTGTGATCATTCTAATGACAGAGAAAAATTTCATTGTGATTGCAGCGTGGCTGTATTTTTACAGGAAAAGTGCACAAACAAACCTGAATCTTCTGAATGATCTCTGCTACTTTGACTGCTGGGTCTTGAGCGATGGTGAGTTTGCCCTGGGCGTTCATCTTCGCATTTATCCAGCCTAAAGCTTCATTCACACTCTTCTCAACAACACCCATCTCCTCAGCGCTCAAGTGCTGGTAGCGCTCGTCCTGTTGGTCAAATGGCAGACAGATCCACAGCATTTAATGCATCACAGCTCCCATTCATTTCAGTAAAATCCATTTCAGTGCATTACATTCAGCATTACATTACCTGTAAGTGCATCAATATTGATGATAAACAATATGATCAACAATATGTAAACAAAATTAATGTGAAACGCTTTTAGGAATAATAAGATTAAGATGCCAATATTTGCCCATTTAAACTGATTTTCAGGTGCATTTTTTACCTTTAAAGACAAAGTTTTTCCAACCCTGTTAAATGGATGTCAAATTCTTACAATTCCATTAATTTAAATATTACTATAATAATTAAAGCAATAAATTAAACTAAATCAATAATTTCTGTCAAATGAAATCAGTATCAACAAAAGCCATCTTTGCACTGCAGTGACACAAGCTGCATCTAGATGTATTTACACTGTTTAATCCTGCTCAGAGGTGGCTTGAATGCAATTATAATGGCAGAAATAATGTTATGAGATAATGTTTTAAATAAAAAATAAAAAAATTCAATAGAGAAATATGAATTCATGGTAAAAAAGGAAGTGATACTTTTAAATACTAAACTAAAACCACCAGTAGGTGGCGGCAAGTCTGTCTTAATGAGTGAGTCATCCATTCATCCATTCATCCATTCATTCATTCATTCATTCAGTAATTAAGAAATAGGCTGTATTTATGAATGGGTCATTGAATCATCAACTCTCCCGGGACATTCAAAGCCACAGATTTGTTCACTAATGAAACACCGCTGTGTGCAGCTTGGAGACTCATAACAGTTCTGCTGTGGCTTGCATTGGGAGTACTATTTACAATACTGACACTGTGTCACATTTGCAATCGTGTAGATTCGGGAAAACTGCATTCTTGCTCATATAATGCTCACATAATTTAGCTATCCACATTAAAAACAAGAACTCACTCAAGGCAAGTTTTTGTATCGAAGAGAGTTTGAGTATTAAATCGATCTCTATGCACAGTCTGTCTACACTCACCTAAAGGGTTATTAGGAACACCATACTAATACTGTGTTTGACCCCCTTTCGCCTTCAGAACTGCCTTAATTCTACGTGGCATTGATTCAACAAGGTGCTGAAAGCATTCTTTAGAAATGTTGGCCCATATTTATAGGATAGCAGCTTGCAGTTGATGAAGATTTGTGGGATGCACATCCAGGGCAAGAAGCTCCCGTTCCACCACATCCCAAATATGCTCTATTGGGTTGAGATCTGGTGACTGTGGGGGCCATTTTAGCACAGTGAACTCATTGTCATGTTCAAGAAACCAATTTGAAATGATTCGAGCTTTGTGACATGGTGCATTATCCTGCTGGAAGTAGCCATCAGAGAATGGGTACATGGTGGTCATAAAGGGATGGACATGGTCAGAAACAATGCTCAGGTAGGCCGTGGCATTTAAACGATGCCCAATTGGCACTAAGGGGCCTAAAGTGTGCCAAGAAAACATCCCCCACACCATTACACCACCACCACCAGCCTGCACAGTGGTAACAAGGCATGATGGATCCATGTTCTCCTTCTGTTTATGCCAAATTTTGACTCTACCATCTGAATGTCTCAACAGAAATCGAGACTCATCAGACCAGGCAACATTTTTCCAGTCTTCAACTGTCCAATTTTGGTGAGCTCGTGCAAATTGTAGCCTCTTTTTGAGTGGTACCCGGTGGGGTCTTCTGCTGTTGTAGCCCATCCGCCTCAAGGTTGTGCGTGTTGTGGCTTCACAAATCCTTTGCTGCATACCTCGGTTGTAACGAGTGGTTATTTCAGTCAAAGTTGCTCTTCTATCAGCTTGAATCAGTCGGCCCATTCTCCTCTGACCTCTAGCATCAACAAGGCATTTTCGCCCACAGGACTGCCGCATACTGGATGTTTTTCCCTTTTCGCACCATTCTTTGTAAATCCTAGAAATGGTTGTGCATGAAAATCCCAGTAACTGAGCAGATTGTGAAATACTCAGACCGGCCCGTCTGGCACCAACAACCATGCCACGCTCAAAATTGCTTAAATCACCTTTCTTTCCCATTCTGACATTCAGTTTGGAGTTCAGGAGATTGTCTTGACCAGGACCACACCCCTAAATGCATTGAAGCAACTGCCATGTGATTGGTTGATTAGATAATTGCATTAATGAGAAATTGAACAGGTGTTCCTAATAATCCTTTAGGTGAATGTATGTTCTTCATGCAAGTAAGTGCTAACCCCACTTTTACAAAGATACATTGTGGAGAACAGCAGTAATGTAGCATGATGGCAGCAGACTCTGCACACAACCTATCATATACAAGCTGCTTGTGTGGATGCAATCAGTTTTGACCACAAAAGATGAGATAATTTGATTGGATGTCATGTATTTGGTCTTTTACAGCACTACTATTGTATATGACTTTCTTCTTTCAACCAAACACAATCTGAGTTTTATAAAAAAAAATATTCAAGCTTTATAATGATGAACATAGTGAATGGTACCCTTCATGCATTTTTGTAAGAAAAATATCCATATTTAATAACTGTATAAACTATAATCACTGGCTTCGAGTAACCAGCGTACGCGAGTCTAGTTCCGGTGGAAGAGCGACCTCTGACCCGACGCATATCATAGGATGTAGGCGTAGCGTAAACTTAGGTGAGAGTAGACGCCTCTCGCGGTTCAAACAACTATACCATTCACTCCCATTATAAAGCATTAAGTATAAAGTCACATACGTACACCTAGGATGGCTTGAGGGTGAGTAAATTATGAGATCATTTTCATTTTGGGTGAACTAACCCCTTAATGTTATTTTAATGTGGGATACAATTAAATAAACGGCAAAACTCAGTTGCTATGTTCACCTCCCCCCTCTGTCACCTCACGTACCCCCAGGGTACCCCAGTTTGGGAACCACTGCCCTAGAGAATAGTGGAAGACATGACAAGGTACATTAAATAGCTTGTAGAGGATGAAAAATTAAATTAAATTAAATTTAAGCTACGGATGTAATTAGGCCAGTAGATCTGCGCAAAGGAGTTATCCCAAATAAAACTCAGTAATGTCTGTAAAAAAAAAAGGTTTCACATCACTCTAAGGCTGCTACAATCACAACAGGCAAGAACTCTGCTTTATAGTTACAAAATCATTTTCTACTAACAGAACTACACAATATCAAAAATGGATGGATTTACAGCTTACCTTCTGTCTATACATGTCCACCGCCTTCATAAAAAGCTGAATTTTCTTGCCTAGCTCATCAAACGCTCTGGGTCGGCCCTCATGCTCTCTGTACCGCTCTTCAATGGGCTCACCAAACCTCTACAAAACACAAAGACAACAGTAACCTGCTGTAACAAACATTTTCACTTCAGGTTTTTCTTTGAAAGAACTAACCCTTGTGAAAAAGAAGTACACTTAAGCATACTTTTAAAAAAGTATTTATTAAAGAAATAATTTATTTTAACTTGTGTTAATATAACATAATTAAATGTTAAATGCAATTAAATGGAAATGTATTAGTTTAAATGTATAATAAATGCATTTGCTTTTTTGACTCACTTAAATAGGACTCATTTCTATCTTTAAGCAATTTCATAATTACTCATATTATCTTTGAAATATGGGTAAAGTGCACAGGCGATTGTTCTGACAAGCATTTATGAAACTTGTTTGTCATTTATTTAAATTTAAAATTACACATTTGTAATGATGACGTTTAAATGCAATGTTGAAATGTCCACTTTTAAAATGTAAAACTTTGCAGACATTTTACATTCATAAACAGCTAATATTACGCTGCATGAAAGGTAATATCTGAAAAAGCATAATAGGGGCACTTTAAGATTTGAAGTACACTACAAATGCATTTTAAATACAATTAACCACACGTCTTTTTCACCAGAGGAAACCATTGCCTACATGACGTCAAATTATTTATTAAATGTACAGCATGCAGAAGCAATTACAGGTAATGAAATAAGTTCACAACTGTAGACCACATGCATGATCTGAACACTAAAACACCTACTTTGAGTTCAGACAGTTTGTCCTGATAGACTTCTTTCTCCTGGTCCTCTCCTTCTTCATACAGCCAGTTCTCTGTGTCCTCAAGCATTATGGTGAGCTGGTTACTTTCCTGCAAAAGAGAACATCAACACGCATGCATAATAAGCCTTACCTGTGCTTCGTCTTGATAGCTAAGTATTTGTAATGTTCTGATCGATTTATAAAATGATTTGAGATTCTCTGAATTGCTGAATTGAGGTAGACCATACTGAAAATAAAACACAAACTCCCTAGTGTCTTGTCTGAGAACATCAGCTCCAGTTTACAAAGAGATCATGTGCTCACATTTTCAGTGACATATTTCACATAGATGCCACACAGTTTGTCTCGCAGGTCGTAAACATATTCCTCCACGCCATTTTTAGCATCATTCCTCTCCTTTTCCAGCTTGTCCTGTATGATCATTCTTTTCTGAAAGACAGAATGAAATGAATACATTCACAAACTTTTCACCCTCAGTCACACAAAAATTCTCAAATACTGTAATTATCCAAAAGAAGTGTGCTTAATTGTATTGAATGTGCATTTGTAGCGTACTTCATATCTTAAAAGTATATATTGTTTAAATATAATATAAATTAAATAAAAGGCCACTAAAGTGCACTAAAAGACAGTACACTTTCACGACTGTTTCTTAACATACTTAAGTACACTTAAAAAGCGCCCTTTGTAATAATGTAAAGTACATTTTAAATCATTATGTTGTAGTTATCTTTTGCTGTGTTTTAAAGAAGTTCACTTATTTTCATGTAAAGTTAATCATTTTAACTGTAGTGTGTTATCAATATTACATTTAAAGTTACAGTAATGCATTTTAATGTGCTAAATTGCACGGTCAACATTGCAAATTAGTAATTACTAAGATACTTAAAGCCACAATATGTAATTTTTCGCACCTAGAGGTCGCTTATTCAAAACAAAGGCATAGCTTGATGACCCCTTGATTTCACAGAGCTCAGATTTTATTATACCACAGACGGACCAGTTCTGCTTCTTCCGCTCACATTGCAACATCGCACTTAAGTATAATCTTTAAAAGTATATTATTAAACAGGGTTCCCGCACCTTGGTTAACTTCAAATTTCAAGGATTTTCCAGATCCAATACCCTCAAATTCAAGGACTTAATGTGGGGACACATTTCAAGTGAGAGCAAGGTTATATCGTGTACATCGTGAGATTTGATATTCTATATGTCGTATTTCTGTTTTGCATAAAACGGAAGAATATTCGGTACATCCTATACTGTATTCTAAAATGATCTGATATTAACTTTTGCACTTTTTATTAAAAAGAGCTTAGGCTCATGTAACCAGAAGTTTTAAGATATAGGAATATGCTTTTAAAGGGTTACTTCAGCGATTAGCATTAAGCTTTCTATCAGTAGAAATCCGGTAGTATATTCGAATGATCGTGCTTCCCCCCCCTCATATCCCAAATATCGTCATTTTGCTGAAGACTACAGCCAGTAGAAGGAGCGAGTTCCGCATGTTATCAACCCGCCCATGGGGGGTGGGATCTCACTCACAGCGCTCGGCTCGGGCAGCATACATTTATGTAAACGGAGCGGTGCGGAGCAAAGTGACTGTTTCAACTTTCCAAATGAATTCCTATGAAAGTTAAGCTTCCATGGGCATGATCTGAAAACACTTACCTCAGCTCTTCGCTCTCGTGATGAATGTAATCTGACTCCTGCTGCGTTTGTGCTGTGACGCTCGCTCGGCTCACTCACATTATATTGAACAGACGCATTCAGTTTTTAATTGTAGTGTGTTCTCTAACTGAACTAAATGATTTTATTATTATAAAACAGCGGTAGGGGTGGTGCCGCGGTGGGCAAGTGATCCAGTAGCAGTGGCTTTGGGAGTGGCCTCGTTGGGCAGCGAAGCAAGTGCATTCTTTGAGTTGTTGTCTTTCATCCACATGAGACAAAAATACATTTTCTGTCTTTTCTCTTGTCTATAAGGCACCAAATTCCAAAATAATTTCACATTTCTACATAAATGACCCAGTTTAAATACACATTCGTCTTCCCAGCGCTGAAGTCCCCCTTTAAGTTTTTCTTGCCTCATGGGTTTACATTATCTTAACAAGCAAAGCAATTCAACATTACATTAAATAAAATATTTGGGCAACAGATTATCACAAATGTTTTATGTTTATTGAACACAATATACAGTCATTGACTGAATATATTTGGGTTCGGTGTAAGCACTGAAAACATTGAGGTACCATCATAGAAGTTTTGTGCGAGCGTGAACGTCATGGCGACGTACAACACAAAGTACATCATGTGGGAAACGCTTAATGTAGTGCGTAAATGCTCGTAACTAACTAGCAAGCTAGTGTGCCACGAAGTGTTGGCGAAATAACACATTAGCGGACTGGAGGGAATAATATGGATTTTTTTCCAGAAAACTTCTTGCACAAAATAAATTCAAGCACTTTCCAGGGCCTTTCAGATTCACAAACTTTTTCCGTACGACCCGTAGGAACCCCGATTAATTCATATAATTATTATATATTTAAAAGTATGCTAAAGTGTACTTATTTTTCACAAGGGTATATTTAGACAAAAAAAAAAAAAAGACAAAAAATTTAATATTATTGAATCTGAAACTCGAACCCTCCAGTGCGGAGACAAAAAAGTGCCGAACAGCCAAACATGTAATATTTTCTCATTTAAAGGGATATTTTAAAGACATCATGGCGAGTAAATGATGACGAAATTGAATATTTAGGTCAAGTACATCTTTTAAGTAAACACAAAACAATGTAATTACATTCATACTGTACATTCATCAACTGAAACCGAATGCTCAAAGAAAAAAGAGGCTTGATTTCAAACACTCAGACATCTGCCTTTTCCTACATGAACTGCTTTTGTCAAGTTGATAAAAATATATTATACTGTTTCTCTGTTGAACAGTCTTACCACCAAAACATCTAGGCATTGGTTCATTGCATAATTTATAGTTTAACCAGTTATCATAATCTGTCAAGAATATTCTATATTTTGTAAATGTATCCTGAATTGACAATTCTGTCATTCTGACGGTATTGATATGCTCATTGAGGATTTTGAGCAAGATACAGTACAGGCTTTTGCAGGTAATCCATTGTGTGGTGCTGTTTGTGCAAAAATTGTTTTGAGAAATGCACTTACAGGTTGGCAAATGTTCAGTATGATTCAAGAAATGTACCACAGTGGCAAAATGTAATAAAATTGACAAATACAAAAAAATCTGAATCATGTGGATTCATGCACTGGAATCATGTGCACAAATGAATTGAGGACCAGGAACTTGTATTTAAAAAAAATACAATTGCATAAAGCTGTGATGCCAAAGTTAAGTCTTGATTAAAGAGCTTTATAGTGTGACATCACACATCACACAAAAAAAAGCCTAGAGCTGTGCTGTCGCTTCACTGACGTAATGATCTACTAATATCTTTTCCCTGAGGTCTGAATTCAGCTCTGCCATGGATATTTAAATCCCTCATACGATTTCAGCAACATGCAGAGCACAAGATACAGTCAGTTCTGTAACAAGTGTTACGAACAGGAGCTACTAAGAGACAAATATAATGAGTACATATAACCCAAATGAATACTGCCTAAAAGTGCAGAAAATGGAGCTCAGAATCAAAAATGCACAGGGTGGATGCTTCTAAAGAGGACTGCTTTGAACTGAGCTGAGTTAAATTAATCGCAACACCCCACATGTTCTCCAGGGAAATGAGGCAGACTGAAAGTGAATGGAAAAGCGCTAGACTCACCTCGTATTCAACAAAGTTGTTGAGCACATCTCGATCCAGCTGTCGGGTGGTATTGGCCAAAACGGGCAGATCAACACTCTTTACCTTTGATTTGGCTTTGCTACTGCTTGCACCTTGATCTTGTTTATCACCATCCTTTAAGAAAATAAGAACATTGAAAAGATATAAGCGAAATATACAATTTCACACTGCCTTTAAAGGGGCCATTTCAGAGAAATCAAATGGTTTTACCATTAATTTCAGAAACCACAACTTCCTCCACTGTCCAGAAAGACAATCTATTGTCAATCTATTGACAACCTATAAACTATGGACGGACGGACGGACGGACGGACGGACGGACGGACGGACGGACGGACGGACAGACAGATAGATAGATAGATAGATAGATAGATAGATAGATAGATAGATAGATAGATAGATAGATAGATAGATAGATAGATAGATAGATAGATAGATAGACGGACGAACTGAGAGACAGACGGACGGACAGACAGATATATAGATAGATAGATGGCGCAACAGAGACAGACAGACAGACAGATAGATAGAGCAACAGACAGACAGACAGACAGATAGATAGATATATAGATAGATAGAGCGACAGACAGACAGACAGATAGATAGAGCAACAGACAGACAGACAGACAGACAGACAGACAGACAGACAGACAGACAGATAGATAGATAGATAGATAGATAGATAGATAGATAGATAGATAGATAGATAGATAGATAGATAGATAGATAGATAGATAGATAGAGCCACAGACAGACAGACAGACAGATCGACGGACGGACGGACGGACGGACGGACGGACGGACGGACGGACGGACGGACGGACGGACAGACAGACAGACAGACAGACAGACAGACAGACAGACAGACAGACAGACAGACAGACAGACAGATAGATAGATAGATAGATAGATAGATAGATAGATAGATAGATAGATAGATAGATAGATAGATAGATAGACTACACAGAAAATAATCAATTATATAAATGCCTGATATGACCACTTTACAGTAACATTAAACAGCATGTCGGAATCTATTCTTCAAGATAAATCATACCTTGCTGCCAGAGTTATTCAGTCTTTCCTCTTCAGTCGGCTGTTCTCCTTGGCCTTCCTGGTCCACCAGCATTTTATTCTATTAACAAAAGTGCAAGCACAGCCTCACTCATCTGACCCTGAAGCTTTACTGTACACAAATCCATTTAAAAAAAGCTCACAGTGCTGAAAAAATTAGCTTGTTTTGAATATTCTCCATAAACAGAGGACCACTGAATAGCTGAGGCTGAGAGCCATAGAAACCAGTACAATACAGACTTCCTCCTCTCGCATTCACAAGACAAATGAAACAAAAGCAATGACATGAACGAAAAGGCATACAACTGACCTGAACTGAGCTGAGCAACTCTATTTCAAAATTTCACTATATTTATTTTGGCTTCTTGTATTATTCGTTTGTGTAGCCTTGTGCAATAACGTAATGCTGATAATACTGAGCAAAACTACTAGCATTCAAAGGTTTGGGGTCTGTACGATTTTAAAGGAAATTAATACTTTTATTCAGCAAAGATTGACAAGCAAAGTGACATTTATAATGTTCCAAATTTCTATATCAAATAAATCCTGTTCTTTTAGACTTTCTGTTAAATACAAATACAAAAGTAGAAAAAATGATCAGTTTCCACAAAAAACACTATACACTGATAATTGCATTGATAATCTCAGCATGTTAGAATGATTTCTGAAGCATCATCATGTGACACTGAAGACTGGAGTAATGATGCTGAAAATTCACAGGAATAAATTACAATTTAAAATATATTCAAATAGGAAACATAACATTATTTACATCATTTAAAACATTTCAAATTGCAAGAACATTTTACAATATAACTGCTTTTACTGTATTTTGGATCAAATAAATGTATCCTTGGTGAGCAGAAGACACCAAATAGACTTACCGGACAAAACTTTCCGATGGTAGTTATGTTAGTTATGTTATGTTATGTTATGTTATGTTATGTTATGTTATGTTAAAAAAAAAAAAACCTTTTGCTCAAAATACTTGATACTATTTTTAGACAAATTTAAATACAGTGCATCGTATATGTACTGATTGATTGAATGAGGTCATAATTATGCACCTGGCCATCTTTTGACCTAGTTAAAAAACCGTTGTGCCAAATTACAGATGTTAATGGCATATCAGAATCCTGGTAAGCTATATAAAGTAATACCCAACACGAGAACGACAATCCTCCTCCTCTAGGACAGAGGTGTCATTTTCAGTGGCGAGCGCAAATTAGTGACAAAAAGCAAAAAGAATGCTAATGTTGTGCCTGTGAGTACATACAGAAGAAACAAAGTCATACTGGATTGGAACAACATGAAGATGACAGAATTAGCATTTTTGGTTGAACTAATCATTTAGATATTTCTCTATGCCAACAGTGGAATGGCCACAAAACTAGAATTAAATTAATTTGTTATTACATTAATTTACCCAAAGACTGAATGATTTTTTTCCGGTCAGTGCATCCTACCTGTTCCTCCGGCCTGCCTTCATTCTGTACAGTCAGCTCTGTGTCCATCTGCACATCCTCTGCCTCTCCTTTCTGCTTCTCTATCAGAGAGGCACTGGACACGCTGAAGATGCCATGCACATTCACACGCACTTTCACTTTGACCTTCGAACTGTCCCCATCAGGTTGCGGCACAACATTCTGGATGGTAAAGCGGCCTGACCAGAACAGAACAACATGGTAATCAGAACCAGAATCAGACAATAATAGTATTAGTATGGCAGGGTCAGAGACTAATGGTGCCTTGGGGCAGAAAAATGTCACCAAAATGAACAAATTTCAAAGTAAGGGGGCAAGAAATGCACAATTAAACTAAATCTATTACTAAAGTGAAACATATTCTACTTAAGATCTACTAAAGTAAGATTGATTGTTGATTGCTGAATTACATTTATATCTGCTCACATTGCATTTCTTTTCACATGTTTTTTGCAGGGTTGAGCCTTATCCAAGCACACACGTTTTTTTTTTTGTTGAGCTTATGAATGCAATGGCCAATCAGAGGCGTTTAGATTAGTCACCGCTGAATACGCTGGAGTTATGTTCAGTGCATGCATTCTCTCAATATAAAACAAAGTGAAGATACAATGCAAGATATTCATTTTGCAGCATAGACAGCTTCAGTGATTATAACGGTAGTTTTTGCAAGTGTGCATAACTCTGGACAGCTTCAGTGATAGGGACTGTTATAAAATCATTGCTCACTTTCTGTAAATAATTTATTCCAAGTTTGAATAACTAAAAAAAACGATAACACTTTACAATAAGGTCTCATTTGTTAACATTAGTTAATGCGTTAACTAACATGACCAAACTGTCACAGTTATTCTTAGTTTTGGTTTCGCTTCCAAGGACTTTTAGTATGTTTATTTTTGGTTCCTGTTTCCTCGTTCCTATGTTTCCGTGTATTATCAGTTATCATGGGTTTTCATTATCATTAATTAGCACACATTATCTATACTTTAGTTTGTTATCCTGTGTATATATGCCGTCTGTTTCAGTTGTGTATCATGTTATTGTTAACATTGTTCATGTTAGTTAATGTTTATATTCATGTAAAGGGATAGTTTACATGTTTACAAATTTAAATTTGATGTATATCTGCTTACCCCAGGGCATCCAAGATATAGGTGACTTTGTTTCTTCAGTAGAACACAAATGAAGATTTTTAACTCCAACATTGCAGTGTGTCAGTCGTATAATGCATGTCAATGGTAACATTTTAGAGTATGAGAGCTATGAGAGTAAAAAAACATGCACATACCATTGACATGCATTATATACGACTGACACACTGCAACGGTTAGAGTTAAAAATCTTCATTTGTGCTCTACTGAAGAAACAAAGTCACCTATATCTTGGATGCCCTGGGGTAAGCAGATAAACATCAAATTTTCATTTTTGGGTGAACTATCCCTTTAGTTCACAGTGCATTAACTAATGTTTACAGATAAAATGGATTAGTAAATGTTGAGATTAACATTAGCTATGATTAATAAATGCTGTAGAAAGGATGTTCATTGTTAGTTTATGTTCATGCAACTAATGTTAACTAATGAAACCTTATTGTTAAGTGTTCCCAAATAACCCACGTGAAGTCTTGATTTGGTTATGTGTTAAAAGCAATGAGCTAATTAATAAATTATTGTTTCGTAGCCAGAATATGACATGGCATTTCACCAAACACAAAACATTTCTATGTATTCTATTAATTGATATTAATAATAATTTTTACGATATCAAGAGCAATAATCGACAATAACGACTTTTGTCATAATATTGCAGCCCTACCCTGTAATGACTTCCTGTTTTTAATTGTATCATTTATATACTTCATGTAGGCTATTTACATCATGCAATTGTAGTGTAAAAACCTGTACATGTATGTCACCTTTGAGCAGCATTAAACAGTTTGTGTAAATACTAGGCATGTGGCGGTTCAAATTAAATCACGATAATTGCTGAAGCTTTTTGTTACCATATACAGTATCATCATGGTATTGAATTAATTTACAAAACATAAGTGTTGTCCTCCTAACAGGTTTAATCTTTTTTTCTTATAACAAAAAAAGTAGAACATTAAATACAATAAAACACTACACAAATACAAAAACATCAATATGGAAATCAATCCCAGGGAGCAAATCAAGCTATTTTCTGACCCTGCCATATGGGAAGTGCAGTTACACTTTATTTTAAGGTGTCCTTGTTACAGTGTAATAACAATTAAGTACTAAGTAATAGTAATTAACTACATGTATTTACTATATAATTAGGGTTAAGGTTTGGTTTAGGGTTTGTTGCATGTAACTATGCATAATTGACTGTTATTACTATAGTAACTACATGTAAAATGTGTAACAGGGACACTGTAAAATAAAGTGTTACCAGAAGAGCATTAGGCCCACACACACTCAATAGACATACACTCATTGAGAGAGTTCGTGGCACATATGATGTGATGGGAGTTAGAGCTTAAGGGACGTCATGTCTCAGTCCTAATTACCTGGCTGGTAGATGTATTTTGACACCTCTGTGACACCCCTGACCCTAACCCACTTCAGTTAATGTGTTGAAGATATAACAGGTGCTCGGACACAATGAATCACAATGCTGAGGGCATTCTTAATCAAATGAGGACATGAACAACTATTTAAGGCTCCCCTGGGCTTCATACCAGAGTGATTGGTCTCATTCTGGTCGTAAATTAGGCTAGAGAAATCCAACTAAAATTCAAAGTGAATCATTTCATACTGATTGCTATAGTCTGGTTTAAGAATGCCAATAAACGTGATACTAAGGATGCCACACAACACACAGTAATACACACCTATTCTGCTATCTGGATAGGGCAGCTCATGTGGGGAACTATAGAATGCTTCCAGGTCAAAAGGTTCCTTCTTGTGAAAGGTGATGACCTTGGAGAAAGGTGCTGCATGGTTCTTATTGTACACCTCACATTCCCTGAAGACGGAAAAACAACAGTTAGAAACAGATTTCCACTTTTAAAGCCATTGTAAATGATTTTAAATGTGTTTATAATTCATGTGCCCTCATATTTAATCAAAAACATTAATGTCCCCTTCCCTTCACAATAGGAGATGTCAAAGTGTGCACCGGCAACTATAAACTTGTCCAATAGCCAGACGAGTCTCATATCTCCTTTCCAACAGCCTGTCACTCACATGAAACGATGGCAGCAATTAGCAAACCTCAATAATCCACTGAGCCAATCAATTCCGATGGACAAAATCAAGCCCTAAAATTGTTTTCTTGTTTGAGAACTATATTTTACTCAGATATATGTCACAATAGGGAAAAACACTATTATAATTTCCATTTCCGACAAGAATAAATTGGTTACACTTTATTTTAAGGTGTCATTGTCACAGTGTAATTATATATTTAAGTACTGAGTAATATTATTTAACTACATGTACTTACTACAGGGTTAGAGTAGGATTTGGTTGAGGGTTAGTTGCATGTAATTATGCATAATTTACTGTTATTACTATGGTAAGTACACATAACATATGTAACAAGGACACTGTAAAATAAAGTGTTACCTAAATTTCTTACTTTTGAAATTATGTAATTATTTATTTAAATTAGCAATAATATTTAAATGTTCATATTTCAAGTAATATTCAATGTAATGGGTTTCAAATATTAAGCATTATAATTGTATATATTACTAGCTACATATAAGACAAATTACTGCAACAATATGTTATCATATTCTAGCATATTTTTGAACTAATCGGATGCTACAGTTCATGTAAACAGGTCAACGTATCTCATAAATTTCACACAAAAAGGTGATTAAATGTGCGTGTGTGTGTGTGTGAGGGTATATACAGTTTGTACAGTATAAAAAACATTACGTCTGAGTCCCCACAAAGATAGTAAACCAGACGTGTATGTGTGTGTGTGTGTGTGTGGTGCCACCACAGTGCTAAATTGGGTCGTTTTCTCTACTGCATGTAGCTGCTACAGTGATTTTTAGCACATTATTATGCATTTGCTTGGATGATATGGGTGGTTGCTAGCTGTTCGTTGCTCTGTAATATTCTCGCCTAGATGGCTTGGGTTTCTTCTGCCATGCAGGTCTTTTTTATGGTCCACCAGGTGCAAATTAAAGTGTGATTGCCAAGAAATTTAATATCACACCTCTCCTCAATAAGCCGCATGATTTGAGGCATCATTCACTGGAACCAGTTATATGTTGATGTTAAATTCTTTGGGGGTGATGGTTTGTTCAAATCCTTAACTCTAAGTACGAGCAATAGTGATGCTTGCCGTAATGAGCACTACAAATAAATACTGACGTGTTAAAGATAATAACTGCGACAATGCACTTAAGTTAGATATGTGCACTGGATTCAAAGGGTCTTACCCAACACTTTCATCCGTCTGAGACTTCCAGCGAAGGGTAATCGGGAAGGGAACTGCGTCTGTAATGGAGAACTCTCGGACTTTGAAGGCTGGAGACAGGATTGCACACTTACCAAACACACACACACACACACACACACACACAGAAAATAAACATTTATTTATATACAAGCAAATGCAGTTACATAAGCTGTCTAAATAGGGTATTAATGTAAGGAATCAGAGACAGCACTGCATGGTAATCCATGCATGCATCACACAGATTTCATCTTGTTTCTACACCTCACCCACAGAATCCACAGACTCCCCAAGGAACTGGCACAAGTATTGTTCAACTGTTCTGTATCACAGCCTCACACTGCTCACACATTTGCTGTGTCTGTGCTGACATCTATCATGCCTGTTATCAAGGCCATTTTAAGTGCAATAGGCAGATCTATTCAGATTATGGTCATGCACCTACTTTTTTAACGGGGCTTTAAAAATCATGGCACACAAGGTGTTTTTTTTACCTGTAATGCACATCCGCGTGCTACAGCCTCGTCTGCGTTCAGTGTGGTGCTGATGTCTTTACAGAAGAACTTTGAGATTCTCTCCTTTATGGCTGGGATTCTGGTAGCTCCACCCACCACCTCAATGGCGTAGATCTCGTCTCTGCTGAGTTCTGTACCAGGACGAATATATATTAGAAATGGATTTAAATTTTACATCTGTGGTGACTGATTCTTTGGTGAACTGTTCTGCTGCTACTTACTTGATTGTTCCATGACCGATTTCAATGGCGCCTCCACTCTCATCAAGAGCTGAACGCACATCTCTTCAAACTGAACCCTGTGTCCAATCACAACGACATGTTTCCGCTCAAACCATCAATCCAAATCCAAAAGAACAATTACCATTTTGTATTAAGCCTGAGATGCTTCATTTGCATATAATTAATTTCACAACACTTTGCATCTACTTACAACAGCCAGTAACAACTAAACAAACTAAAGTTGTTACATAAACGTCAAGGTAAAAGTACTTCAAGAGCCTAAACACTATGCTAATTTTGGGGCAAAACTTAAACTTAAAATAATTAAATTAAATTAAATCATGACCATACATGTGCTGTTTTGAATAATAATAACAAGGCAGCGGCTATTTGCACCAAGTGTTGTTGTACATTAAATTGTGTGCAATAATAACATAAAGTGTAAATGATTATATTTATTAAAATCATTAAATGTATGCTGTTTTATTGGGACAATAAAGGCCTCCCTAAGCCTACCCCTACCCCTATCCCTAACCCTAACCGATTAACTCTTTATTACTAAACACGTTAGACACGTTATATCCACTTTTCGAATATATTCTTCATTTTTATTGAAAATAAATGCCTTTCCGATCTGATATGTGATGGGAAAAGTGAATAGAGTGAGTTTGTCAAAAGGCGGATTCAAACCTCGACCTCATGCCACGTGCCTTACCCCTACACCATTGCTACTGTAAACCATCCAGTGTCTTCCTTAATTTTGTCTGGCCCAACCATAGACTGTAAAAAAAATATGGATGTAGTGTCCATGACATCACCCGTAGGTTTCTGAAGAGCATTTTTGAAGCCTAAAGTCGGCCCGGATAACTGAAAATGGGCAAAGAGGCGGGACTTGGGTGGAGCTGGGGTGCCTGGTTGCTGAAACCACACCCGCCTTAGCTTGACCATAGCGGCAATCCACCTGTCACTCAAGAGGCCACGCCCTTAATTATGCAGAACTTTAAGGCTTAATATATTTTAAATGGGTGAGTTATGAAAAAATTCACCACCTCACAGTTTTAATTAAAGGCAAAATTAGCTGTATAGACTAAAACCACCTTTCGTAGCAGGCTGTATGCATTATTTTCTGCTGTAAAGGGCATTTTAACCTGGGGGAGATACAGATTTGACTCCATTTTGGAGCCTGTCCCTAGCGGTCAATCAATGAATTGCAGTTTAAGTCACTTCCATGTGACCGCGGGAGGTTACCGCTTGGGCCCAATCAGACGTCAGTGGGTAGTTAGTGTACAAAAAGCCGGGCAATTTGCACTTAGTGTAAATAGACTCTCCGTAATAATAATACCCACTTTATATTTATCTAATAACATTTAAATTAATAATTTCATACAATGCACTTATTGTGTACATTCATATATTTACATTGTTCTTATAAAAAAAAAAAAAAAAAAACCTGCATGTAGTTACAGCTGTATACATTACACTGTTGACCCTATAGCTTAACCCACCCTTAAACCTAACCATACCAACAAACATGTCCCTAACCGTACCCATATCCCACCTCAATAGCAGCAAAAGTGTTTTGCAATGCAATACGAACACAATAAGTACATTGTACCAAACAATTACATGTTATAAATGTAATAAATGTTGATCTATGTAAAGTGTACATGTGTTTGGAAATACCTGTTCATTTTCCCATGGACATCAATGTCATTCATGAAGCACTCAATGTTGAGAGGGAGATCAGAAGAGTTTGCACTCATGAGTTTCTTCAGTTTCTCACACTCCTGATAGAGCCTTAGAAGGGCTCTTGGGTTCTCTTTAACATTGAGTTTGAATCGGTTTTTGAAGTCTTCACAGAAATACTCCACAAGTATTTCATCAAAGTTGCGTCCACCCAAATATGGGTCAAATGCTGTAGCCAGCACCTGAAACAAAAAAAGGTTTGATAACATCTTTGAGAATGGCTTCGTTGAGGATTAAACATACTATTTTGAAGTAAATATATGAATAACACAGACCTTCAATTTCCCCTTGTTAAAGGAAGTGATGGAGACTTGATAAGATGAGTGCCCAATGTCAACAAACACAACATTACGGGGTTTCTCCTCTGGGTTTGGCAAGTCCTGTTTATAGATGCCGTAAGCCAAGGCCACTGCAAAAATCAAATGACAACTTGTGAAAAGGCCTTGTGATTGTAAAACTAGACAGAGGTGAGAATAATTCTAAATGTGCTTCATCCAGATATCCAATTAACATATAAGCAACAATTCTGTCTAATATACTACACAATTATTTATTTTACCACTAATATAAATTGAATCCAAATAAATAATTTCATACATAATAGTACACAGTAATGACTAACCATGAAGATTTTCTGGACATTTTTAAGCAAAGATACTGTAAATAGTATACTGTGAATCCATCCAATTGTCAAAGACATATAGGTTAAGCATTTTATAGAAATATTTGATTATGATTGGTCGTTGTAGGATTCTATGGGCATTTGGTATAATGTGGTATGATGAGGTTTAAAAAGTATAATGGATGTACTAATAAGCTGTGCCAGTTTCATGCATCTCATATCATTCGGCAGTCTCTTTCATTCCAGCATAATTCAGTAATTTAATTTATGAATTTATGTGATAAATATTACATAGTCAGATGGTCATTAGATATCACAGCCACATATTAAGAATTTGTTCCCACAACTTACTAATACTTCCTTATGTACTATATGGTACTATATTTATGTTCTATACTAGTAACACTTTATTTTACAGTCCAGTTCCCCATGCACATACTATGTACATATTATAGTAATTGCAATAACCCTAAACCTAACCTTAACCCATGTAGTTACCTTATATTACCCAGTCCTTTCTTTGGTAAGTACACTGTAAGTGCATGTACTGTAAAATAAAGTGCAACCACTTTACCTTATGTACTTACTTACTGTAGCCACTATTTAAAGGTGCAGAAAGTGATTTCTGAGAAACACTGTTGATATCTGAAATCAACGCAAATAAACACACCATCCCTTCATTGCACCGCCAACAAAATGCACAATCCTCTGACCTTTTCTCTTTTGTAATGTCTCTCAGCCATCTCTCTTTCTACAGTCTTTCTTCAAATCTCACTCTCCCTTCTCCACCATCATGAGTGGTCACGCCCCCTACTGCTGATTGGCTACAAGTGTGTTGTACTGCTCAGTCCGATTCACATTCAACAGTGTTTTTCAGAAATCACTTACTGCACTTTTAACTAAATTAAAATGAGGGAACAAATTAGTACAATGTGGCCATAATTTAACTACAACTAGGGAACGAATTAGTATAACGTGGTCACAATTTAACAAAATTAAAATGAGGGTACAAATTATATTGCAATGGGAATTAATTAGCATAACACGGCCATGATTTAACCTGATGATTTGGCCAGTTGTTATAATTTGTTCGGTCGTTTGAGTTAAATTGTACAATGCAGCCATGATTTAACTAAAATGAGGGAACAAATTATAGCAACTTAGATTCTTAATTTGCAATTTTGTGATTCCCTGCTGACTGTACATTATGCTTTACTAAATTGTGGTTGGTGTCTGAGTTATTATTTATGATGGCAAATCTAATGTGCTTGACTTATTTTGTTTGTAGTAGATAACACCTTGCTATGAAGGAGAAGTTCTCCTCAGTCAATCAAACCACTTGAGCATAACACAAACAACTGTTTAGTTGCCCAACAGGAGCACTGGCCAGAATCACTGTTATTGCAAACAGTTACTCTGTCCAAGATGTTGAAAATAAATGACTAAGGAAACATCATTGCACAAGGGAAGGAAACGGTAATCGCTTGTTTCATGAATCATGTACTTGTCAATCATCCCACATTAAATATGCTTCCGCAACACCCTCACACATTCAGCTAGAGCAGGAGATCGGCAATCTTAGGAGGGGGTAATCATTGTCACAAGAGCAATAGCGAGAAGGAGAGAAAAATAAGTATTCATTTTAATTAGTCATCTAGAAATGCTAAAGTCGGGGCTAAATGTGCTCATTGTATGTACGTAGCCTACATATGATGGTATTTTGACCAGCTGAGAACTTGTGAAGAGCTTATAAAATGTTTAAAGCAGTCAAAACAGCAGCAGGAATCCCTCCGTCACACACACAAACACAGATCTGCTGCGAGGAGACGCGGTTCTTCGAGCCAAACATGCCAAGTGTGAACACACCATTAGTTAGTTAAAAATTTGTTTTGTGTAGTTTGTTTTGATAGCTTATACACTGTACATTGGTAACTTGCAATTGTTACCTTAAAATGCTATTTGTACCTTATATAATGCATTAAAAAATTGCTTTGTTGGTATAAATCAACATATTTAGGTTGACTCAGTGATGTTAAATAATATTTTTGACTTGAATAAAACACTTTAGATGTCACCATTGTTAGATTACCATTATTTCAGTGTAGTTAGTTAGATAATGCAAGCATAAACCTTAATTTCACTGACCTGCTGTTGTGTCATTAATCAGCCTCAAGCAGTTCAGCCCAGCAATCTGAGTTGCATCCATCAGGGATCTCCTTTCTACATCCGTGAAGAAGCTGGGGACCTGGAGAGAACCCAAACATGTCAAAGAGATGACAAGCATGTCAAATCACTACTGGAAATATGCTAGGTTCAATGATTCAGAAGCACTCACAGATATCACACAGTCCACCACAGGCTTCTTCAAGGCATGCTCAGAAGTTTCCTTCAGCTTGGTGAGCAACATGGCTGTCATCTGCTCAATGGTAAACACCTTGTCCTCATTCAGATAACGTACCTGTAAGGTGGGCAAATGCATGTAATCTCTAGCATATTTAACATTCCAGGAGTAACTGTTTAAAGGAGCTATATGTAAGAATTTGTATGTATCAATTGCTTTTCTATTGCCAATGTGTTAACAGATTGTAATGAATCTTAAAAGTGAGACCTTCCCCGACTTCCTAGGTTGTCTATGAAAGCCTGTAGATTTTAATATGAAGGATTCAGGACATTTTTGCTGGGAAAATCAAAAGAATGTGACGTTTATGCTGTTCTGTTCAATGACACATGAACAAATGCTTATACAATGTTCAGGAAAATACCAAAAGAGCCATTCTGTACTGTAATGGCAATGTGTCATGCAAAGAAAAGGGTTTCATTCAAACTATTGTCTCACACAGTCCGATCTACTGTATATAGTCTATAGTCTCAAACAAACACTATATTGCCAAAAGTATTGGGACACTCCTCTAAATCACTGAATTCAGGTGTTCCAATCACTTCCATGGCCACAGGTGTATAAAATCAAGCACTAGGCATGCAGACGCTTCTACAAACATTTGTGAAAGAATGGCTCGCTCTCAGGAGCTCAGTGAACTCAAGCGTGGTACTGTGATAGGTTGACATCTGTGCAATAAATCCATTTGTGAAATTTCCTCACTACTAAATATTCCACGGTCAACTGTTAGTGGTATTATAACAATGTGGAAGCAATTGGGAACAACACCAACGGCCACGTAAAATCACAGAGTGGGGTCAGTGCATGCCAAGGCACACAGTGTGCAGAAGTCACCAACTTTCTGCAGAGTCAATAGCTACAGACCTCCAAACTTCATGAGACCTTCAGATTAGCTCAAGAACAGTGTGTAGAAAGCTTCATGGAAAGGGTTTCCATGGCCGAGCAGCTCATCCAGGCCTTACATCACCAACTGCAATGCAAACCGTGGGATGCAGTGGTGTAAAGCACGCCGCCACTGGACTCTAGAGCAGTGGAGACGTGTTCTCTGGAGTGACCAATCACGTTTCTCTGTCTGGCAATCCAATGGACGAGTCTGGGTTTGGCGGTTGCCAGGAGAATGGTACTTGCTGTGAGCCAGGCCTTCTCGTCCAACATCAGTGCCTGACCTCACAAATGCGCATCTAGAAAAATGGTTAAAAATTCCCATAAACACACTCCTAAAGCTTGTGGAAAGCCTTCCTAGAAGAGTTGAAGCTGTTATAGCTGCAAAGGGCCAACTCCATATTAAACCCTACGGATTAAGAATGGGATGTCATTAAAGTTCATGTGCATGTAAAGGCAGGCATCCCAAAACTTTTGACAATATAGTGTACTTTATTCAAACACTCATAACAGTGTAATTTGAATTACCTCATCTGTCAACATGATGCCGGTGAATTGCAGAGCTTGTGCAAACATCCACATCACTACAATCAGATGCTTTCTTAACAGATGTTTTATCACAGCTGTCATTTTTGTTATGTTCATTTTGTTATTGAGAAGAAAGCACGCAGAACATATTTACATATTCATCTAAACGTCACTCTCAGCAGGTTGGAGAGTGTCAGGATGCTTGTTAACTGTATATCACTGCAAAGTTATTTCCAACTTCTTTTTACTTCTTTTAAACGAAGAACGAAACAGAACTGGGAGTATATCGGGGAATTTATTCACATTCAGCGCTGAATGTTGCATGTGCACAAGTGCGAGCATGAGCAGTAAGTTGATGGCTGCAATTCACTTAATGGCCACAGGTGTCGCTAATAACAAGGGTTAATGAATTCTACATATAGCCCCTTTAATGTAGTCCCATTGTTTTCTTGAAAAAATCATTTAACATATAAAATACACATAACACCTCAAGTTTTGTCTATGCATTTTGGGACAGTGGTCTACAATAGCAAAATAAAGTGTTTCAGAAAGATGGCAGAACACAGTATATCACCTTTATTCCAGCGTTGCCATTGTCCAGTTTGTGAAGGCTGTAAGGCAACTTGGATTTTTCCCCTTGAACAAATGGGTCATCGAACGCTCGACCGTGAAACTTCTTAAAGCCGTGAACTGAGTTCTTAAAGTTAGTTATGATCTGCAGAGGGCATGTTTATTGATCACTTAATCTGAGCACTTTTACAATTGGCAAATATTGCATAGGTTCAATAAAGCATGAAATGACAAGCAATTCGTACCTGACTTTTTGCAGCATTTCCAATGGTCCGGTTTTTAGAGGCCAGAGAAATGCATGCTCTGTTGGGAAAGATGACATGTTCATAAACGTATCATGCATTCTGGTAACACCCTCCATATTTTATGTCCAAACTGATGCTTTATAGGACCTGGATGAGTAGGGTGTGCATCAGCACCTTGGACAGCGTCTTGTAACTATGTATGTTATGGTGTGACGTAAGCTTTTGAGATATGAAAAGGCATGCCAAGGCATATCAAGACTGCTAGAAAATGGAGGTCCTCAAAATAATTCCTCCTAAGGTGACTTCTGCATTTCATAGCCGCAAGAACTTTGTGTATAAACGGATTCATTAGATTATTAATCTGGTCATCAAAACTACGTTTGGGTGCAACCTCCCGCTTCTTAAATTTTTTAGCAAAATGTGTGTTTTCCATCATGCTAACAAGTCAATGTCAGAATCAATAATGTGCGAAATGTTACTTAAAGAATGAATGAAATGAAACAATAAAATCACAGATGTATAACGGCAGTTTTTATAACTACTAATATGACCAACGTAATAAAATCCCAAACTGTGACCTTGATGAACTCAAAACAGGTGGAATATGTAAAGATGATATTAAAGGGATAATTTACCCCCCAAAACCATTCTGTCACCATTTAGTCTCCCTTGTGTTTTTCCAAAACTGTATGACTTTCATGTATATTTTAAGAAATGTTTTTGTCCATACAATGGAAGTCAGTGGTTATCAAAACCATTTGGTTAACCGACAGTCAGTGTTGAGTAAATGATGACATTTATATACAAACTATGAAAATAGCATTGATAGTGCCTGCCTTTTGTTGTTGTTGACGGCTGTAAAACATTATTCTGCCAGGGCATAGTAGCAATGTTTTTTGCAACTTGGGTTTTGAGATCATATACTAATGCACATATAATGAAAGCTGCATTTTTGTAATGAACATCCTAGTCAACTCAATTAATTTCAATGCAAATGTTGCTATGTTAAAAACTGATTGGCAGGTACAGTTGTGCTACGTGTTATGTCCCACATGTCCAGCGTTGAGAACTGAGAGCGCGCTGATGACGTGCTAATAGCGTTCTCTTTATGGAACCCACAGAAAACGTTCCTAGAACGTTCTCACTTGGTTCCCAACGCACAGAAAATAAACCATATGGAAACGTTCTGCGTTTGCTGGGATAATTCTATTTGAGTAGGCACTGCAGTGACCTCCTACAACACCCGATTTTCCTGACTGTCCCGTGTGTGAAAATACAACAAAATATTGAGTATGTGCCGCCGCGCCCAGAACGCGAGTGTCGGCAGAACACACTACCCCGACGCCACGGTCCCAGTCTCGTGGATTCACCCCATGCAGGGTGTCAGATTATAACCGTGTGCACGACATGCAGTTTTGAATGCATGCGTGAAAAGCCACAGTTATTCTGATACATTTCACAAGCACAGTTTGCATGGCATGTGGGAGGTCTTATTCACAATATAATATAACGACAATAAGCATTAAAGCGTAATGGTGATAATAATAAGCTAACTGGATGAATAAAACAGCATCCTTTAGCACTGCTCTCAGACATAATTAAGAGCGTAGCTCTCATGTGGGGAATTTCATGCAAAATGGAGGTTTAGCATCCTGACAGTCGCAGGAGCAGCGTACATTGGATCGGGAGCACTGCCAGCCAGGCAACAGCAAACGTTGCGTAACCACAACACACAGCATCATTTTACAGGGATGGCAATGCCATACTTACGGAGTGCATCTGTCACTGTACTCATTTGCAATGGTTTCAATACCGCCGCTCCTGGCAACAGCGATGTAACAGTTCTGGAAACCCACATCAATTCCCACCACAGACATGTTCAGTCCTGATTTCTTTATTCTCAACACCTCCGGTCCAGTTTTAACAGTGCAGCTGGGTGAGAACACAACACCCCTATTCTACAGTATGTGTCTGAGTGCGCTAGAAGAATTATACGCTATTATGTAAGTCGGGCTTTTTATAGATAACTCTCCCTCTCTAATCCTATAGCAGAGAACGCTTCTACTGCATTCTTGCAGCCTCCACTGATATTGTCAACCGGCAATATGGGTAAACCTGCGCATTTGTCAAGAGCCTGGAATTCTGTCAAGCCCCGCCCACGGGTGGTTCTGATTGGCTACTGGACGCAAAGCAGCCTTTCGATTGGTGCAGCATCCCAGATAAGGACGAAAAATCTAGAACCTGGCGAAAGAAGCTCGCATTTTTGCGTCACTGGGAATGACCGTGCAATTAAACGACCTATGAGAATGTCAAGGGTCAATCACTAGATGTGGTGATGGAAGGAAAATGAATAAATAAATAAATTATGTAGATACATAAATAACACCGCCATCTCTATAATATCTGAATATAACAGAAGGGAGATATTTATGTTGATATTACAGAAAGGCGTTGCTTAATTTTTTTGTTGTTGTCATAATTGATCTTAATTATGATAATTAATAATTGATCATTTTGATCTGATCTGTTGTATTTCGTAACATCAAAACGTGTCTGATACATTGTAAATATGCTTTTTTTTTCCAGCACTGAAATTCTTGCTTTGCAGTTTATCTGAGCCTCATTACAATTCATGTAAGAATCGGATTATCATTTCAAATATTCAAAGCCTGGTGAGAGCAAAGGAGTCGCTCTATCAAAGAGCTCTTTGGGTTCAGCAGCAGCATTTAAATATTTATTAATTTATTTATTGTTAAACAACACACAGTGAATGAATCACACACACACACATACAAAAGAACAAAAAAAAAAAAAAAAAAAAAGCCTGAGTGTTTGCTTCGTATTTGATGTTCGATGTTTAAATCACTATTAAATAAATAAATAGCCGTGTAGGTTTTAAAGCCGTTAATTGTTTGAAAGTGTGTTTATTTATTATTTATGTAAATTATTTTTGTGACGCTGGATAATATTTACTGTCTATTTCGATATAAACAAAAATTAAAAACAATATTTGTTAATAACGACAAAACCATTTATATTAATTAATAAATGTTTAACATCATCATTACCGTGTCCATATAGATAATAATGACTAAAAGTTTTTATGAATCAGGAAATAAAATGTGTCAGGGAAGAAGAAAAAAAAATACAGGTCGAGTACTTTTAATATGAAAAGTAAACCGGAAGTTACCTATGTTGTCATATGTCGAGAGGCTAGAATCAGGAAGTGGACTTGTAATGTACTATTTTGATTGAGCCCGTCTCTGCTCAACTATTTAATTTACAAGTTAAAAATGGGACTTTTTGGAAAAACACAAGAGAAACCACCGAAGGACCTTGTAAGTGAAACATCGATCATGGTGTTTGACGATGGGTTGGCGGGTTTTAATAAATGTTCCATTGTAAATAATAGCAGGCCTATAAATAGCTCGCTTGTCATATTTCTTGGGTACAAACTGTATTACGTCATGTCTTTATTCGTTTTTTAAACGACGCACTTTAAAGTTACGTTTAATCGTGTGGTCCGCACGTGGTTTGTTATGAAAACCAAATTCAATAAATCGGCTTTACGCGTTTGTTGGTGAAATCCAGTCTCAACAGGTAGTTGAGCTCAAACTGTCTTCATCTCTTTTCCACAGATCAATGAATGGTCTCTCAAAATCAGGAAAGAAATGAGGGTTATTGACAGACAGATCCGAGGTGAGGTCAAAATACACCGTTTATCATTGTTTTGATCAGTGGCAGTCTATTCTAATAATGCAATTTAATTGTTCAGTTTTGGTAACTGTACTTAACAGGAGTTGTAAATGTGTATATTGTAAGATATTCAAAGAGAGGAGGAGAAGGTGAAGAGATCCATCAAAGATGCTGCAAAGAAGGGACAGAAAGATGTCTGCATCATCCTCGCCAAAGAGATGATTCGCTCAAAGAAAGCCATCAACAAGCTGTACGCCTCCAAAGCCCAGATGAACTCCGTGCTGCTCAGTATGAAGAATCAGTTGTGTGAGTGTAGTTTTTATTTTGCCGGCCCAAATATATGCGCTGCAAGTTGATAGAAAAAGAAAAAAAAACTAGACGCATTTCTGGTTTCAACATTTTTTGTTCTAGAGACATTCATTTATTCATATTCTTTGATAGGAAGAAAAGGGAAAAGTTACCCACATTTGGTTTTTGACCACAGAAAATGTGTACAGTTTACCAATTTACTCATGGAGCCATATTGAAATACTCATATCTCTTGAAAAAAGCCATGTAGGGCCTTAAAAATATGGATACAAAAAGAAAAGTTTGTTGAAAACCAAAATATAAAAGGGTGTTCACCCAAAAATTCAAATGACCCCATGGTTTACTCACCCTCAAGCCATCCTAGGTGTGTATGACATTCTTCTTCCAGACGAACACAATCGGAGTTATATTAAGAAATATCCTGGCTCTTCCCAGCTTTAAAAGTGAATGGTACCCTAGATTTTGAAGCCCAAAAAAGCGCATCCATCCATCATAAAAGTAACAAAAGTAATCTATACGGCTCCAGGGGGTTAATAAAGGCCTTCTGAAGTTGTGAAAACATCTGTATTTATAACTTTATAAACCACAATCACTGGCTTCCGGTAACGGCCTTACGCAAGTAGTTAAGGTGGAAGAGTGACCTCTGACCCGACGTAGGATGTAGGAGTAGCGTAAGCTCAGGTGAGAGTAGACGCCTCTCGTGGTTCAAACAAATAGAGCTGGGCACCTCCGACATTTCTCTCGTTTTGGACTTCTAATTCGTGACCGGTGTTTTGTTTTGCTCTATCCTCTTCGCTTCCGCATTCATCAGTACGTCATGCGTCGGGTCAGAGAAGCTTAATGCTACTTGAGTTACAGGCATGCAAAAAACAAGAAGGTCACCATTGACTTATAATGCAACAAGGACTGCTAATGTTAACTTAATGTAAAATATATATATATATATATATGATGTTTACATAAAAAAAAAGGTTTTTAAATCATTTTTAGTGATTTGTACTCTGGCTCCAAATCTTGGGGGAAATTTTCATGTTGACCCTCCTCTAAAAAATAGTTGATTACGTAAATATACAAACATTGTATATTTGGAATGACCCAGAATTATATGATGAAAAGAACAAAAGTATTAAAAGTAAGAGAGTGGAAGTGTTATGTTTCGGGGTTGTGTCTGCTAGTGTCATATGTAATCATTTTCAAGTAGAGAAAAGAAGCTAAGAAACTGAAAATATAAGGTTTCAAAACCTACCTCATCATAATAAATCAAAAGATTAAGATTTTGCAGTGATTTTCAGGTTGCACAGACTCTTATATTATTGACGATTTTTTGAAGAACTCTTGGTACGCTACCGTTCAAAAGTTTGTTTTTGTTTTTGGGCAAATGTTGAAAGTGAGACTTTTTGAAATGTCATGCCAAATATTGGCTCATTTTGGATTTCATGAGAGCTACACATTCCAAAAAAGTTGGGACAGGTAGCAATAAGAGGCCGGAAAAGTTAAATGTACATATAAGGAACAGCTGGAGGACCAATCTGCAACTTATTAGGTCAATTGGCAACATGATTGGGTATAAAAAGAGCCTCTCAGAGTGGCAGTGTCTCTCAGAAGTCAAGATGGGCAGAGGATCAGCAATTCCCCCAATGCTGCGGCCAAAAATACTGGAGCAATATCAGAAAGGAGTTTCTCAGAGAAAAACTGCAAAGAGTTTGAAGTTATCATCATCTACAGTGCATAATATCATCCAAAGATTCAGAGCATCTGGAACAATCTCTGTGCGTAAGGGTCAAGGCCGGAAAACCATACTGGATGCCCGTGATCTTCGGGCCCTTAGACGGCACTGCATCACATACAGGAATGCTACTGTAATGGAAATCACAACATGGGCTCAGGAATACTTCCAGAAAACATTGTCGTGAACACAATCCACCGTGCCATTCGCCGTTGCCGGGTAAAACTCTATAGGTCAAAAAAGAAGCCATATCTAAACATGATCCAGAAGCGCAGGCGTTTTCTCTGGGCCAAGGCTCATTTAAAATGGACTGTGGCAAAGTGGAAAACTGTTCTGTGGTCAGACCAATCAAAATTTGAAGTTCTTTTTGGAAAACTGGGACGTCATGTCATCCGGACTAAAGAGGACAAGGACAACCCAAGTTGTTCTCAGCGCTCAGTTCAGAAGCCTGCATCTCTGATGGGATGGGGTTCATGAGTGCATGTGGCATGGGCAGCTTACACATCTGGAAAGGCACCATCAATGCTGAAAGGGATATCCAAGTTCTAGAACAACATATGCTCCCATCCAGACGTCGTCTCTTTCAGGGAAGACCTTGCATTTTCCAACATGACAATGCCAGACCACATACTGCATCAATTACAACATCATGGCTGCGTAGAAGAAGGATCCGGGTACTGAAATGGCCAGCCTGCAGTCCAGATCTTTCACCCATAGAAAACATTTGGCGCATCATAAAGAGGAAGATGCCACAAAGAAGACCTAAGACAGTTGAGCAACTAGAAGCCTGTATTAGACAAGAATGGGACAACATTCCTATTACTAAACTTGAGCAACTTGTCTCCTCAGTCCCCAGACGTTTGCAGACTGTTAGAAAAAGAAGAGGATGCCACACAGTGGGAAACATGGCCTTGTCCCAACTTTTTGAGATGTGTTGATGCCATGAAATTTAAAGTCAACTTATTTTTCCCTTAAAATGATACATTTTCTCAGTTTAAACATTTGAGAATACAACATAGATGACATCTCAAGTCAGTTCAAGTCAGTGACTTGACTGACTTGAACTGACTTGAGATGTCATCTATATTGTATTCTGAATAAAATATTGAAATTTGAAACTTCCACATCATTGCATTCTGTTTTTATCCACAATTTGTACAGTGTCCCAACTTTTTTGGAATCGGGTTTGTACTTTAATACAAGTGCAATACAGCTGCTCTATTAATCGTTAAAAGATTGTGATCTTGATTCAAACACCCATGCGATCTTATTCCTAAGGGGAAAACTTTTTATGTATTTGGCCGTTCATTTACACGCCTTATGCAAATGCAAACTTTTGAAAACGGGTTTCAAAGTGCAAGTTTTTGCAAACGATATCGTTATAATCTCTGTGTAAAACATTTGTGAGACCTGTGACATCATGTGTGTGTGTGTATACATGTGTAAGTCTGTAAGCGCGTAGTGTTTCTTTTATAAAGTGGCATTGCCAACTACTGGCCTGGCAGCAGAATACAGCATTTTTAGCTGTTTTCACAGGCGATTGTCGTCTGTGCATGAAAAACGCAAAGGAAAAATAGTTTTGTTTTTAGTACATCGTTATTATGTATGACAACGAGAGAACAGTTGTCAAATATAGGCATGAAACGGCTTCTGTCTTTTTTCTGCCACAAAGTATCATAATTTTTGTCTTACAATAATTCAAATGATCACAGAAGGACTGGCATAAAAGTTTAAAGTTCAGCTATAAATGACAAAATAGAGTAAATCACCTTTTGAAAGTAAATTGACCCCTTTAAATCACAATTGTGTCATTACATCGTTACACTTCACAAGTGAATGTTAAAAATGATTCAATGACAAACTATATTTGTCATTGAATCATTCAGCGCTGATTCATCCAGTATTGAAGCAAATGAAGTCTTTATGAGTGAGTCATCGAATCATTCATTCAAAACGATTTAATAATAATAATAATTATTCAAATTAATTAAATATTTTTAAATGGACTGCAGCAATTAACATTTTGTCAAAACCTCTAGTAAATTACATGCTATTTGATTTAGTTGACGCAGAATCGTGGGAGAATCTTGATCTCTATTTTAAACCAAAAAAATTGCGATTCTCAATTTTTCCATAATTGTTTTAATCCAAGGATGCATGGAATTGATCAAAAGTGACCGTAAAGACATTTATAATTTTACACATGAATTGCATTTTAAAATAAATTAAAATAGAAAACACTATTATATTTTTATATATAATATTATTATATATTATATTTATTTCTATAAATTGTAATTTTCACACTATTACTGTTTTTAACAAAACAGGATTACCGTTTTCAGAATTATTTCTGAAGTAGTATGTAAAAAGAGTATCATTAATCTTTTATTAATGTAAATTATACTATTTTTCATTAATACATATTCATTCGTAATGGATTATTTATAGTGTGGCGTGTTAAAATTGTACTAATATGTAGAAATGAATTGTAACCTGCATTAATGAATGCTGAAGTATTGTTGTTTCATGAACTAATATTAAGATAAACCTTATTGTAAAGTGTTGCTCATACGTTTGTCCATTGCTTTCCCATTACAGCTTTATTAAGAGTGGCAGGTGCCTTGCAGAAGAGCACAGAGGTCATGAAGGCCATGCAAAGCCTGGTTAAAATCCCAGAGATTCAAGCCACCATGAGAGAACTCTCAAAAGAGATGATGAAGGTACTTGCATGGACACTTCTTCAAAGAAACTTCTTGAAGAGCACATATAACATGTCTAACGTGGAGCACTCATACTACACAGGCTGGCATCATAGAGGAGATGCTGGAGGATACACTGGAAGGGATGGATGATGAGGAGGAGATGGAGGAAGCAGCAGAGGCTGAGGTTGACAGGATCCTCTTTGAGGTTACAGCTGGTAAGGAACCACGTAACCATCACAGGACCTCCTCAGCCTGTTCTTATTATGGAAAATGCTTTAGCACAAAACATTTAGTCATTATTAGGGCTGGGTTGAAAGTATTGATTTCACACTTGAAAAGTATTGAGTGTTCACACTTGGCATCTCTGTTTCATTTGAATAAGTGTGAACGCTGCCATCTGAACACCTGGTGCACACCAAACAAGCGCACCGAGACACCTGAAAAGATGGGTCTCGGTCCGCTTCCAAACGAACTCTGGTGCGGTTCGACTGAAATAAGAACTCGACACGGACCAAAGGCATGTAAACAGGAAGATGAGACCCTAAAAAGGACAGAATGCTCACGCATATCATTTTGTTTCTCGTAATAGTCACGATGTTGCCCATCACAGTTCGGTACAGGCATCAGAACCGCGTCTCCTCGCAGCAGATCTGTGTTTGTGTGTGTGACGGAGGGATTCCTGCTGCTGTTTTGACTCCTTTAAACATTTTATAAGCTCTTCACAAGTTCTCAGCTGGTCAAAATGCCATCATATGAAGGTTACGCATATACAACCAGCACACAGCATAGCTTGGGATGTTCATGTAAGATCCATCTCGAAATATAGGCTACATCATAAAAGCCGACCAATCAGGTTGTGAACACATCCCTATGCTTTTAGGTTCAGTGTTAAAAATGCCAATGTGAACACTAAGCGGACCAGGACTGTTTTTTTGTTTTTTGGTCTGGACCAAATGAACCAGGCGAACTGAACTACGCCCTTTATCGATTCCCATTTTGATGAACCAATATTGATTATCTTTGATGGCACCTGCTGCCATCCTATAAATCACATTAAGTTTTGTTACCTTTGCTAAGAAAAGCCATTCAATGACCATAAAAAATAAAAAGCTCTACAGAGGTGCATTTTGATAAATACCTACACTAATTAAATTTTCATTATACTTTTACTTAAAGCGATAATTCACCCAGAAATGAAAATTCTGTCATCATTTATTCACCCTCAGGTTGCTCTAAAACTGTATAAATGTCTTCATTCTGTTAAACACAAAAGAAGATATTTTGAAGAATGTGGATTACAAAACAGTTGCTGATCCCCATTGACTTCCATAGTATTTTCTTTTAATACTATGAGAGTAACTGTTTGGTTACTGATATTCTTCAAAATATCTTCTTTTGTGTTCAGCAGAACAAAGAAACTCATACAGGTTTGGAGCAACCTGAGGGAAGACAGAATATTTGGGAACAATATTTATTTGGGAATATTTGGGAACAATCCCTTTAATGTGTTCTTCGGTATTTAATGTATGTTTGAAAAAAATCCGTTATGAAAGCCACTGTTTATATGTTTACAGTTCAGACAATAAATTAGTTTAAACATATTTATGCCATTAAAAAGTTATTAGTATGTTTATAGTAATATAACCTACCAACAGTCAGGGTTCCCTGCAGGGTTTGACTTACTTTTTTGCTCGCCAAGTTACTAGCCACTCAGCATTTTCACTGGCCACAATTTTTACATCAATACCAAGGGGAGATATAGATATTTGCCATATAGATATTTTTAATATTATTTCATAATTTGGCAGTAGGTATATTAGGCTGCTGTCACTTTAAGACCTGACACACGGATCCATTATACTGTTACACGTGCGTTTTCTTTCTCAACTGTTTACGTTCACTTAAAACATAACTGACTGTTTACGTGAATACTTGCCAAGACCGGCATTTTGACATTATTTTGTGTGTTTTTGACTGTTTAAGCGCAATGGAAGTAGTGGAAAGAACTCAATTTAGTACTGAGAGGTGACTTTACGTGCGTAATAATTATGCGTAATACATAGCCTAGAAATCTAGACACACCCTAGCGGCAGCAAATCTAATTTGCCGCGAGTGTAGTCTAGCAACTCTCGGTAGACCTGTGAGCGGGAAAAAACAAACTCTAGTCAGGCCAATCACATCGTGTATAGAGTCGGTGGGCGGGCTTAACATAATGACGGCAGTGCTGTGACGGTTCCGTGTGCTTCTAGAAAACAAAGAAGCTGCCGAACAGCGGCCTTTCGAATCGGCTTTGGCCACGACTCTGGGAGACTTGGAGTACAGCTTTTCTTTGAGAAAAGAACAAAGAACGGCACTGAAGTCATTCTTAAGAAAGGAAGATGTGTTCAGAGTTTTGCTGACCGGATACGGCGAAAGTTTAATCTATTAACTAGCTCCGCTTCACCTTCTTCGTTGCTCTGATTGGTTGTAGCGCTATCCTATTACGTGCAGAGGGAATCTGAAAGACAACCGTTTATCCCGCCCCTCGGATTGAGCCCTGCCAATGGGGAGTTCCCGGACCCAACATCTTGATGTGGGACTGGCTCGTCAGGCTATGTAATACATGCAATCCCGTCGAAATTCAAGCCCTGTAATACCAGCAATATTCATCCGGAGCAAATGAAACGAGTGAATGAGGGGAGGCGGGTTTGTATGTAACTCAATAGATAGATTGTGTATGTATTCTGTGGTAAATGAGTATTGGAAGCATTTCAGTATCTATATATATTGAAAAATCTATATTTTTAACCACGACATTGCACTTAGTTTATTATTTAAATTGTCTAATATATATATATATATATATATATATATATATATATATATATATATATATATATATATATATATATATATATATATATATATATATATATATATATATATATACACACACACACATACACAATTCAACCCACCAAAGTGGCTAGTAGGAGTGACTGCGTTACATGCCACTGAAATCGGGTGTTAATGTCAAGCCCTGGCTCTCTGTATAGTTTACAGCATTAGTTGACAGTTTTTGACATGATATATCCAAATGAATTGAATCGCAAGCTTGTGAATCGGAATCGAATCATGAAATTTGTGTCAATGCCCAGCCCTAGTCATTATGCACTCAGATTATGCATATTAATTATCATTATTATACCGATAATTAATGCAGGAGAACCAAAGCTGAAGGTTTTGCTTTGTTTAATAACAGGTGCACTTGGAAAAGCTCCCAGCAAAGTCACAGATGCCCTGCCTGATCCAGTGCCGATCGGGGCCACGGCAGCAGAAGATGAAGAGGAGGAGGAAGAAGAAGATATAGAGGAGATGCAGTCCAGGCTAGCAGCACTGAGGAGCTAAAAGACCTGCGTTCCTCACCTTCAAGCTCTATAGGCATAGACAACATATCTTACGTCCTCTGTAGCTTTTCTACCCATAAAGACACTTTGGCACGTTAAATATAGGACTAAATTCGGACTTCACATAAAAAGAACAAAGCTATATTGAAGTAGATATAGAATAGAAATAAAATGTCTATATTTCTATCAATTTCTAACTCTTTATTATGTGCAATAATAATAATAATAATAATATTATTAATAATAATGAACAGTGAAGTCAGATATTCAGATGTTGTACTGATATGGTAGCAGGTGGATGGCTATTTCAAATCATTCATTTTTTACTCAAGCCCATTTTATTGATCGATATTTGGGCTCCACTCATTTGAATCTATGCCTATAGCTAAGCAGCTTGTCCAAGGATCTGTCGTGCAGTGTCGTCATATCGGTGTTGGTCTTAGTTGATTTGTCTCTGTTGTCGAATTCACAGTTTTATCTCAAGCCTTATTTGCGCTAAGTGAATAGTTCTTTCCTATATCTGGCAAATTTGTTTTACTGAGTAGGACAAATTCATGGAAGCCATTACTTGTAAATCTTGTACAAATGCTGAATATAAAAACAAATCCGTTTGCATTGTTATTTTGTAAGTAAAGTTGTCGGCAAGTTATAAGACAGGCTGTCAGAATAAAGGAATGGCTGTGCTCGATAACTGACTGGCTTTTACACACCAGGTGTTTTGGAACTTGAATGAGCTGATCCCATTTCTGTCTTCTTTTTTGTCTGGTTTTTGCTACTTTTTGGACTTTTGTTATGTTTGTTGAGTATTTTTATCATGCCTTTGCTTTTAGATGACTGATGTAAATGGCTGACAATTTATGTTATGGTTTCTTCAACCAGGCCCATATTATATTTTATGTTCAATAGTCTACATGTACATGTCTACATATAATGAAATCTCTTCATTCAGAAATCATTCTGCCATTATAATTAGTGTTTTTAGTATGGCGTGACTATTAATATCTGCTTATTTGGGCAAAAACTGCACTCTGGAGATACAAGTATGGATTTTATACAGATCCAGTCTCAATATGTTGGCTCATGAACCAAATTTATTATTTTTGCTTCATTTCATATTTTTGGAAATAGATTCACATCTGCACTAAAATTTGTTTTGTAAATGGGGAAAATATGTTGGTAACACTAATAAAATTTTATAGACAAAAGGAGTACACTTCACAACATTGATGAAACGAAGTTGTATTGTAATCTGTTATGATCTCATATATGTTTTAGTGTTTTTACAGTAATATAGCCCTTGCTGACTGTCATTATCTGCTGTTTTAGTAGGGATTCTCAGAGGGTTATTTTACCTGGCTCAATCTCTCTCTCTTCGACTCCCTCCCTGTCCACTCATCCAGAGCTTTGTGAAGGAAATCTGATCTTCTGCGTGTCTTTTCAGTGAATCTAGGTTACCTTTCTATAGAAGCTCTGTTTATTTCACAAAGACGGATGTCTAAGCTTAAACAGTGAGTTTAGAGTATTTAAATAGCATTTTTAAAACCACCCAATTACTTATATACTGTATATCATGAGTGTTTCCTCCGAGGAGGCAAGGGAATCAGTGCCTCTTCAAAAAAACTGGATCAGAAAATCCATTATAAAAATAAAGAAACGCAAATATTACAAAATGTGACAAGTGACAGCGTCCAGCAGCGACACCAGCAGGTAAAGTTACAGCCTGAGCCTGTTGAGTTTTAGACCCCCTAAAGCATGCAGTGGGTTTGGTGGCGGGTAATTGACCCTTTTCTCAGAAGCGGAAGTCATCATAGTCGGGTAAACTTTTATAGCAGTAAATGAGAGACTACATTAAATATGTAATATTTTTTGTGTTCCCATTTGCTCAAACAGCAAAAGAAAAACTCCACAAAAGTGTTTTCACAACTTTCAAAAAGAGGAAAAAGCAATAGAGAGATCAATAAGGGCAGTCAGAAGAGAGAAAGACAATTCTATGTGACAAATCAATTTTATGTCACCCTCACAGCAGCGTTAACTAGTTTCTTGTAATTTGATACGATGAAAAGGTAATATAATACGAATTATAGAGTTATGAATGTATATATAATTTTAAAAAAATGAACATTTTACATTTTTATATAATATATATATAATGAGCATTATGGCGTTAATGGGAACTGGGAAGACTAATTAAAAAGTAATCCGATATTGCAAATGCCATGTCATTTTGAAATGTCAACTTCACTAAACGCACTAAAACCATGATGACTTTTTTAGTGAGCAATAAGCTTGGTGAAATGAAAGGTCATCTTCAACTTGAGCACTGAATAAAAGTTTACTATTAAAAAGAACAGCTGAACATCAGTTCACAAATAAAATATATTGTGTAAATTGTTTCTGCCTTTAGTTATTGTTTGGGAATATATGTAAAAATAAATGTATAGTGGTTTTAATAAATAGAACATTAATTACATAGTTAATGTAACAATACAAAATAGAATTGTATTTGGTTTCTTTTTTCAAATGTATGTATGTATGTATATATATATATATATATATATATATATATATATATATATATATATATATATATATATATATATATATATAGAATACAGTATATATAATGTATATTATATATAAAATTCAGCCCACCAAAGTGGCTAGTGGGAGTGACTGCGTTACATGCCAACCCAAACCCGATTCCAAAAAGGTTGGGACACTGTACAAATTGTGAATAAAAAGGGAATGCAATAATTTACGAATCTCATAAACTTATATTTTATTCACAATAGAATATAGATAACATATCAAATGTTGAAAGTGAGACTTTTTGAAATGTCATGCCAAATATTGGCTCATTTTGGATTTCATGAGAGCTACACATTCCAAAAAAGTTGGGACAGGTAGCAATAAGAGGCCGGAAAAGTTAAATGTACATATAAGGAACATCTGGAGGACCAATTTGCAACTTATTAGGTCAATTGGCAACATGATTGGGTATAAAAAGAGCCTCTCAGAGTGGCAGTGTCTCTCAGAAGTCAAGATGGGCAGAGGATCACCAATTCCCCCAATGCTGTGGCCAAAAATACTGGAGCAATATCAGAAAGGAGTTTCTCAGAGAAAAACTGCAAAGAGTTTGAAGTTCTCATCATCTACAGTACATAATATCATCCAAAGATTCAGAGAATCTGGAACAATCTCTGTGCGTAAGAGATGTCATCCGGACTAAAGAGGACAAGGACAACCCAAGTTGTTCTCAGCGCTCAGTTCAGAAGCCTGCATCTCTGATGGGATGGGGTTCATGAGTGCGTGTGGCATGGGCAGCTTACACATCTGGAAAGGCACCATCAATGCTGAAAGGTATATCCAAGTTCTAGAACAACATATGCTCCCATCCAGACGTCGTCTCTTTCAGGGAGGACCTTGCATTTCCCAACATGACAATGCCAGACCACAGACTGCATCAATTACAACATCATGGCTGCGTAGAAGAAGGATCCAGGTACTGAAATGGCCAGCCTGCAGTCCAGATCTTTCACCCATAGAAAACATTTGGCGCATCATAAAGAGGAAGATGCCACAAAGAAGACCTAAGACAGTTGAACAACTAGAAGCCTGTATTAGACAAGAATGGGACAACATTCCTATTCCTAAACTTGAGCAACTTGTCTCCTCAGTCCCCAGACGTTTGCAGACTGTTAGAAAAAGAAGAGGGGATGCCACACAGTGGGAAACATGGCCTTGTCCCAACTTTTTTGAGATGTGTTGATGCCATGAACAACTTATTTTTCCCTTAAAATGGTACATTTTCTCAGTTTAAACATTTGATATGTCATCTATGTTGTATTATGAATAAAATATTGAAATTTGAAACTTCCACATCATTGCATTCTGTTTTTATTCACAATTTGTACAGTGTCCCAACTTTTTTGGAATCGGGTTTGTAGATATATTTTATATGTATGTGTATGTGTGTATATATATATATATATATATATATATATATATATATATATATATATATATATATATATATATATATATATATATATATATATATATATAGCCAAAAGTTTTGGGATGCCTGCCTTTACATGCACATGAACTTTAATGACATCCCATTCTTAATCCATAGGGTTTAATATGGAGCTGGCCCACCATTTGCAGCTATAACAGCTTCAACTCTTTCCTCAAGGTTTAGGAGTGTGTTTATGGGAATTTTTGACCATTCTTCTAGAAGCGCATTTGTGAGGTCAGGCATTGATGTTGGACGAGAAGGCCTGGCTCACAGTCTCCGCTCTAATTCATCCCAAAGGTGTTCTGTCGGGTCTCAGGCCAGTCAAGTTCCTCCACACCAAACTCACTCATCCATGTCTTTATGGACTGATGCTTTGTGCACTGGTGTGCAGTCATGCTGGAACAGGAAGGGGCCATCCCCAAATTGTTACCACAAAGTTGGGAGCATGAAATTGTCCAAAATGTCTTGGTATGCTGAAGCGTTAAAAGTTCCTTTCACTGGAACTAAGGGGCCAATCCCAACCCCTTGGCATAATGCAGTCAGGCAAGTACCGTTCTCCTGGCAACCACCAAACCCAGACTCGTCCATCGGATTGCCAGACAGAGAAGTGTGATTCGTCACTCCAGAGAACACTTCTCCACTGTTCTAGAGTCCAGTGGCGGCGTGCTTTACACCACTGCATCCCACGGTTTGCATTTCACTTGGTGATGTAAGGCCTGGATGAGCTGCTCGGCCATGGAAACCCATTCCATGAAGCTCTCTACACGGTTCTTGAGCTAATCTGAAGGAAGTTTGGAAAATTGTGCTGACTCCGCTCTGTGATTTTACGTGGCCTACCACTTTGTGGCCGAGTTGCTGTTGTTCCCAATTGCTTCCACATTGTTATAATGCCACTACCAGTTGACTGTGGAATATTTAGTAGTGAGGAAATTTCACTAAAGAATTTATTGCACAGATGTCAACCTATCACGGTACCATGCTAGAGTTCACTGAGCTCCTGAGAGCGACCCATTCTTTCACAAATGTTTGTAGAAGCGTCTGCATGCCTAGTGCTTGATTTTATACACCAGTGGCCATGGAAGTGATTGGAACACCTGAATTCAGTGATTTAGAGGAGTGTCCCAATAGACTGGGTAAACCCAGCCTGATCTACCGGTGATTTGATTTCGCCCTGCAGCGCCATTCGGGAAACCTGTAGATTCATTTATCTTGCTTCTGTTATACATTTGCGGCAACCAATCACAGACTGGCTTATCCACCTGGCGGGTTTAACGTAATGACGGATAGAGAAGGATGGCTCGATGCCCATTGATCACGCCTCTTGTGCAGTAGAAAATACAGAGCAGACTCCCAGACCTATATATATATATATATATATATATATATATATATATATATATATATATATATATATATATATATATATATATATATATATATATGGGTCACTGACAAATAAAGCTTAAAAAAAGGTGTATATATATATATTTTTAAACTAATATAATGCATATTTTTGGAGTCATGAACAATGTATTTAAACAAGTTTCATTTGTTAAATAACATTTCAAAGTATTTCAATTCATTTTTGACTGTTTTGTCAGGCAGTACAGCCAAATAGTTGTATGTACTGTTGTACCAGCTGACATGGAAAGTGTACCAACCTACCCATAACGAGCAGATTTGACCAGTATTTCAGAGAGATCTATAAACCTTTCCACAAGGATCAGTTGGGGCCTGGATGATGCGTCACCATGTTTACTGTTATTACCTTGTCAATTCATAATAAAAGAGCCATGTTTGCAGCTGTGCTGCCCCAACCTTTGAGAACATTTCTAACATAAAATTATGCCATAGCATTTAGTTTTTATATTATTATTAAGACACCATTTTAAATAGTTTTCTCATCTGTTCATTAATTTGTTTAGACAGTTGCATTTTGGGGGTTTAAGATAACAAAACATTAAATAATATTTGTTATTTAAATGTACTAAAAATGAATTCAAACTAAATAGGTGCTATAGAATAAAGTGATATGACATAATTTTATCAAATTATTTTAAAAGGAAATAATGCACTTGGACATTGTCCCATATATATAGACCTTTTTCCCCATTAATGTTACTTAATATATATCTATTTTGGGTCGTATTAGTTGTTGTTATTTTTGCCCATTATCTGTAAACCACATGTTCGGATCACAGCGCCTGCGCTGACGCGTCTGTCAAACGATAAATGCCGACAGCAGTCTCGAAGGAAACTCCTCCCTGCTGACAACACGCCGCTCTCAGCGCAATGGTCTCCTGGATTATTTCTAGGCTTGTGGTGTAAGTCTTCATTCTGCTCTTCTAAAGCATTTTCACTGGGATGCATGAGAATGCTTCATCTTTATATGATGTGTTGTTTTCCAGCTTTCTTTCTTTCTTTTTTTTTTTTTGTCTTTTTTTTTGGTTGATGCGATAATGCCAGGGTTTCTAGGGCACCTCTTAATTCTAGGCAGAATAGAATCACATATGGTTATGTATCATCGTCCTGATTATGTCTTTTGATTATGTTGATAGGCTATGTTATAAAGGCTACTGTACACTTGCAAGCTAAGGGATATGGATGATTCTCCTAAATGAGAATCTGACACCAAGTGACACGGTGAATTATGCAGCATATAAAACCAATTTTAGCTCAGCTCGTTATATTCAACTCAGAATCTAGAATTCAGTGAAAATGCGAAACATTCGATTTCGAATGTTGAATCTGTTGTTTGGAATCGAGCAGGTCTTTGATGTGTCAGTGTAATAGAAAGACAATGGGATGGTCAACCAGCTGATGACCACTAGTGTGTGGCTTTTTCAGCATTTAGGCTACTTTATTTTAATTATCGCTGTAATTGACTTAACATTAGCGATTTTAAGTGCGCGTGTCAATATATTACGCGTAAATGTATAGCGCTTCAGTCAATCCTCTTGCAGTGTGTGCAACATCTCTAAATAGCTGTTCAATTCATTTTAGATCACAATATCCGATGACACTGCACATATGCCACAACTTGTGTTGTAAACTAGCTGTGTGAATAGTTCAAAAATAGACAACAAACCTATGTGCTGTGCCCTAGATAGTCTGCTGTGTGCTCTATTTAGTCGGTAATGTTTTGTTTTGTGGGTCCCTGACGGTCAGGAGTGACTCTGGATTGGGTTTGTGGGTCGGTCATTTGATCGGGTCGGAGGCGCAGCTGTTGCTGGGCTGGTTGGTTGGGAGAAAGAGAGGACACTAGAATAGTGCTAAACTCAAATGCGTAAACACAGGTGCATTGCACTTCTTTTGGCTATCTAACACTTTCCAATCACCAGTTTAACCTATACAGCCGCGCAAACGCCGCTCGTTTCGGCCCATTGGCTTCTGGTGTTTTCTTTGCGCCCTTGAGAAGCATTCACTTGTCGTGTCTATTTTTATCAAGCATGCAGAATGTAAACCTGGAATATAAACGGGGTCGTGCAGTTCTGTCGCCTGTTTACGGGCTACAATGGGCAAGAATTGCAAGAAATATATTGTGGGCTGAGTAAACGATGCTCCGGGCCTACTAAAGGGAGGCTATCTCAAATATCAATAATGGAAAGGGAGTGGACCGGTTTCCTTTCAGGGAAGTGGACCTAGATGGGAATTATAAGTGGCTATTGTTATGTAATTTTGCAATATTGTTATAATCACGTAATACTATTGTCTTAAAATTATCTTACAAATCTCTTACAAAACTTAAAAACGTGTTATTTCTGAAGAGATCTACATGCGCAAATGAGGTAGGCTAATACAAGCAATGATGTCATTGTGATGAATTTTCTGGTAGAGGAGAATGGGGATAGTTGTCACACTCCTTATTCCAGTGAATATTTCCTCAAAACAAGTGTCTTTTGAATACCAATAATTTACCATTATTGCCCCCACTGGGGTAAAAACACTTAATTTAAAGGGATAGTTCACCCAAAAATTAACATTCCTCACCCTCAAGTTGTTCCAAACCTGTATAAATGTCTTTGTTCTGCTGTTCACAAAGGAAGATATTTTGAAAAATGTTATATAACCAAGCAGATCTCGCCCCCCACTGACTACCATAGTAGGAAAAAAATTATTTGGTAGTCAATGGGTAAATGATGACAGAATTTTAATTTTTGGCTGAACTATCCCTTTAAAGCACATAGCCTATACACTATGGGGCAAGTTTTCACAATTGGAACATGTTGTTTATTGACACTGATCTGCAAAAAAATAACTTTTTTTGACATCTGAATCTTACAATAAAATATATTTTTAAAACAACAACAACAAAACAATGAATTTTAATGTGAATGAATTTAAATTAATTTTTAAATAATATATTTAAGGACTTTTCAGAAAAAGAAACATAATTCATAAAACAGAACAGAAAAGGTAACACTACATACATTTTCTGAAGTAAAATTGCACATATTTTAAAATATAACATGAAACTAATGATTCACAGAGTGGTTGCAGTAAAGATGAAAAGGAGCAGGATCTGTGCGCACTGCGCAGCAGTCTTTATTTAAAGGAACACGCTGACTTTTTGGGACTTTAGCTTATTCACCGTATCCCCCAGTTAGATAAGTCCATACCATTCTCATCTCTGTGCGTGCCGCAACTCTGTCTGACGCACACACCGCTAGCCTAGCTTAGCACAAAGACTAGAAGTAAACGGCCAGCTAGCCTACTGCTCAATAAGTGACAAAATCACGCCAACATTTTCCTATTTACATGTTGTGATGTGTGTAGTTACATCGTGGACCGACGGAAAATGAAAAGTTGCGATTTTCTAGACCGATATGACTAGGAACTATACTCTCATTCCTGCGTAATAATCAAGGAACTTCGCTGCCGTCCCATGGGTGCTATGGCGCAATGATATTACACAGCACCTGAAAATAGGCTAATTTCCGTCAACATAACCAATGTGGCAACCTGCTTGCACAGGGAGCGTGCTGGGGCCTATTTTCAGGTGCTGCGTAATATCATTGCGCCGCTGTACCCATGGTACAGTAGCAAAGTTCCTTGATTATTACTCAGGAATGAGAGTATAGTTCCTAGTCATATCGGTCTAGAAAATCGCAACTTTTCATTTTCCGTCGGTCCACGATGTAACTACACACATCACAACATGTAAATAGGAAAATGTTGGCTTTATTTTGTCACTTATTGAGCAGTAGGCTAGCTGGCCGTTTACTTCTAGTCTTTGTGCTAAGCTAGGCTAGCGGTGTGTAAAAGGCCAGACAGAGTTATGCACGCACAGAGATGAGAATGGTATGGACTTATCTAACTGGGGGATACGGTGAATAAGCTAAAGTCCCAAAAAGTCAGCGTGTTCCTTTAATAACAAACTCAAAATAACAATTTATCAGAAACCTCCAAATATGAATGGAATTATCAAAGTTTGATGAGAACTCAACAAAGAATGACTGAAAACAAGCTTAATCAAGGTTAACAAGGGGAGGAAACAAGAAACAGGTGAGTGCATTAATCAAACAATGAATAACCATAGTAACTCATTCAAACAAAGGACACAGAACAGGACACAGTCAGACAAAGAAAACCCAATTTAGGGGCCGTTTACACAACACTGTTTTCAACTAAAAACTGAAAATTTTATGCATTTTGGCAATTCATTTATATAATTAATTTATACAACAATGGCACTTTGGGGGCCTAAAGACGCAGACTTTTGAAAACGACTCTGCCATTGTTGTCATGTAAACTACAAAAAAGTGAATTTGTGAAAACTGACGTCATGCACATGTGTATTACGTGTTTATAGTGTTTCTTTACAAAGTGACATCGCCAACTACTGGCCTGGCAGCAGAACAAAGTGTTTTTAGTCTTTCATGGAGCCGATTTCATGGATCGGGTTTGACGCCTGTATGCGAATAACACAAAGGAAAAACCTTTCCGTTTTTAGTATTATATTGTTATCATGTAAATATACCCTAAAAGTCCAACTGAAAACACAGACATTGCGAGACCTAATGTGACAAATGACCTGCACAAATATGATGTCTTGACAATGAAAAATACCTTTGTCTTTTCCATCTGTTTTGCACTTATTTATCTTGTTTGTTGCATTTTTCAAAGGCTCATATTTGGTACCCTTTACCCGGCATACTCCTCATATAAAGCGGTTAAATCAAAAGATGTGAGAGAATATGTAAGTACAGCTCAGATATGTTTCCATCAGTTGAGCTTATTAACCTTTTTTGTATTTTATTAATTTTCTGCTGTTTTTTTTTTCTTTTTCAAACAGGTGAAATGGATGATGTACTGGATAATATTTGCACTTTTTACTACAGTTGAAGTGATTACTGATATCTTTTTGTGCTGGTAAGTACATGCGCCATTGCTTTTGTCATTACCTATTGTTAGGAATTACTTATATTTTTATTTCTGCTGATGCAAATGGCAGTTTGATGTAGGCGTTAACCAGCATGACACATGAGCGTATGATTGTATTTTATTGTGTTTTGAAGGCTCCCATTCTACTATGAGCTCAAAATGGCCTTTGTCGTGTGGTTACTTTCACCGTACACAAAGGGATCCAGTGTGCTGTATAGAAAATTTGTCCACCCTACACTGTCCTCTAAGGAGAAGGTACTGCATTTGATGTGATCCGCTCACTGTTCCTTTTCTTTTTTTCCCCCCTTTTGTGATGATCTATTTATTTTTACCGTCTAGGCTGAAAAAAAAATCCAAAGACATCATAGAACTTTCACTAATACATTTAATATTAATACAAAATGTACTTATTAAAGCATTTCTATTCTTCTAAATGATAAACAAACTAGCAAGCATAATCTTTTACAGCAGTGGAGAATCTCAGCTGTTTTAATGGTAAGAAACTGAATTGTTAGAGTCGAGGAGGAAGTGCACATTTGACTCTTTTTTCCTGGGTTGATTTCCCTGGTTGACCGAGGATGAGCAGTGGTAGGAAATGGTACTGTGATTTTCCACAGTCTTTCCTCTGCTCTTTATTCTTGGGGCAGGAAATTCGTCAGCAGGACAAACTAAGTCCAAATGGATTTGACAATCACGGATAACAAAGAGAAAACTATTCAATGTTCTTTTGCTCATAGAAAGTAAAACATGATGCTGATCTTAAAGTGTACAATTAATTGAATCAGTTGCACACTGTCATATGTGAAATATTCTTTATGACTCTTTCTCAGGACATCGATGAATACCTTTGCCAAGCAAAAGATAAAAGCTACGACACCCTGGTGCATTTTGGAAGGAAAGGCCTGAATGTGGCAGCGACAGCTGCAGTAATGGCTGCCACAAAGGTAGTAATCTAATACTCTCACCTTGTTAGAGGAAGTTACACTTTCCATGAAAAGAGTACAAAGGCTTTAAGCTCTTGAAGTTTGTTGTCACTCTGTTACCAAAATGAGTTAGCAAAATTACCAAATTCTGAATATAGGTTTGTGTGGTTTCTTTATGGTCTAGCAATAAACAATAAATAACCATAAATGCACACATAAATAAAAAATAAACGAACAAACAAATAAAAATTAGGTTACACTTTATTTTAAGGTGTCTGTTACACTGCTGCGTTCCAGGCAGGTTTTTGAGCCCGTAAGTTATGACTTTGTATCGTTCCAGGCAAAGTCACGCCAAACTGCCTGAGCGCAAGGCATTGTGGTAACATTAGCTAGATGGAAACAAAGCATGGCGGAGTGTACGGGGCTTATGCTCATTTACAATCATCTCTATCGCCAAAGGTGCTTACTCCTTGCTTATTTGAGGGAAACGGAGGAGGAAAAAAAAACGGCGCATAAGGCAAGAGAAGCTGTTATTCCTTTTATTTGACGTTATTTGTATATCCATAAGGGCTGCCATTGTTGTTTCGCAGGCTATGTGATGTCAGAGCGCGTAACTGGGAGTACATCGATCTAGTACGAGTTCACGGGTGGGAAGTCACAGGTTAGACTGCCGTTCCAGTGCACTTTCATGGGTAGAAGGTTGGAAAAACATGGGTTACGGATTGCCTGGAACGCGGCATAATACATTTAAGGCTCATTTTGTACAAACAAAACAGACTGTTGATGATAGTCTAGTTCACAGCATGACAGTATTTAGACGTTCTTAAGGAGTTCCATCTGACTCTCCATGTTCTCGATCCAGGGTCAGGGCGTTCTCTCCGAGCGACTTCGCAGTTTCAGCATGCAGGACCTGTCATCTTTCCAGGCAGAGGGCCAGGCTAAGAATGCAAGTTCTGTAACCACTCAACCTGCAGCCGCGCAGCACAGGACACGCACCATGATGCGCAGCAAATCAGAGACCGGTTACAGCAAGGGTAAGCAATGCAGAGCCAATTCTCTTAACCCTGAAGAAGATCCTACTATCAGCCAATCAGATTTCTGCTAATCCTGTTTGGTTTAGCTGCTTCTCTCAATCATCCCTTACATGTAATTAATCCTTAACCTGAGCGTTGTAGCCCTGCCAATGTCCTGGGTAAATGTTTGAAATTGTTTATTGCTCTTTATTCTTCATCTACTTCTGTTACTCATTACTGTGATTCAGTGAAAGGATCGTAGACTATGTAAGCTATGTTTTCTCTTAAAGGGATAGTTCACCCAAAAAACATTCAACGTCATGTTGTTTTTAGACCCAAAAAGAGATATTTGGCAGAATATTCCTGCTCATTTCCATGCAGTTAAAGTGCATGATTACGGTCCGTCTTAGCTCCAAAAATATAGAAAATGACCAGAAAAGTACCTATACAACTGAAATCTTCACTTCTACTCTAGCTCTCAAATCTAATTTATGTTTGCGCACATTCACATATGATGACAAACTGTGCCGTCATTGACGTTAAAACTGGCGCAACACATCTTCACATGCCAAATGTACGTGATCTGAGAGCCAAGTAGAAGATTTCAGCAAATAAAGTTAATTTCTGCCTGTTTCTCACTCAAAGCCATGGCTTCAAGAAGACTTTTTTCATTCACTTGAGCTGAATCCAAAAGAGCTGCCAGGACATTCTGCTAAAGATCTCCTTTTCTGTTCCAGTCATATGAGTTTATAACATTTTTTCTTTGAAACTATTCATTGTTTGTTACACCAATCAGGCATAACCTTATGACCACTGGCAGGTGAATTTTATTATCTCTTTCTCATGGATTATCTCTTCCTCACGGCACCTGTTAGTGGGTGGGATATATTAGGCAGCAAGTGAACATGTTGTCCTCAAAGTTGATGTGTTAGAAGCAGGAAAAATGGGCAAGCGTAAGGATTTGAGTGAGTTTGACCCGGGCCAAATTGTGATGGCTAGACGACTGTGTCAGAGCATCTCCAAAACTGCAGCTGTTGTGGGGTGTTCCCGGTCTGCAGTGGTCAGTATCTATCAAAAGTGCTCCAAGGAAGGAACAGTGGTGAACTGGCGACAGGGTCATGGGCGGCCAAGGCTCATTGATGCACGTGAGGAGCGAAGGCTGGCCGTGTGGTCCGATCAAACAGATGAGCTACTGGAGCTCAAACTGCTCAAGAAGTTAATGCTGGTTCTGGGTCACTATGGGAAGAAGGCAAGCCGGCGGAGGTGATGTGATGCTTTGGGCAATGTTCTGCTGGGAAACCTTGGGTCCTGCCATCCATGTGGATGTTACTTTGACACTTACCACCTACCTAAGCATTATTGCAGACCATGTACACCCTTTCACGGAAACGGTATTCCCTGGTGGCTGTGGCTCTTTCAGCAGGATAATGCTCCTGCCACAAAGCACAAATGGTTCAGGAATGGCTTGAGGAGCACAACAACGAGTTTGAGGTGTTGACTTGGCCTCCAAATTCCCCAGATCTCAATCCAATCGAGCATCTGTGGGATGTGCTGAACAAAGAACAAGTCCTATCCATGGAGGCCTAACCTCACAACTTACAGGACTTAAAGGATATGCTGCTAACATCTTGGTGGCAGATACCACAGCACACCTTCAGGGGTCCAGTGGAGACCATGCCTCGACGGGTCAGGGCAGCAAAAGGGGGACCAACACAATATTAGGATATAATGTTATGCCTGATCAGTGTATATTATCCGTTCCACCATAATGTATCTCTCTGCCAAATATTCATCAACACATAACCAAATGACAAAACTTAAGGCCCGTTCACACCAAGAACGATAACTATATCAGCATCCACACCAGTGCACAATATTGTTCTGTTTGTTAAAAGCCCACTGCAGTTTTGCCATCTGCCACTTTAAATGATCGAGCTCTTTAAAGCAGGATGGATTCTGATTGGCTGTCAATGTTTTTATTGGTCATCAGCTGGAAAAAACGTTCTGAAAGTGATTCCAATGATATATCTCTGTGCAGTTATCATTATAGTTGTGGTGTGGACTCTGCTATTCTCTTATATTTAGAACAGTTTTTAGAACTCTATCATTATATTTATAGTTATCGTTCTTGGTTAGAACAGGCCTTTACAGACGACAGCTATAATGTTTTAATAATTATTTTGTTTCTACAAGACTACCCTAGTCTACAACACAACTATAAGGAGCTGTTCATCTTTGTTTTTCTACGTAAACATGCACTAGACAAACATGTTTTACCATTGCATCTTTTTCAGTGTCTCACGTAAAAAGTTAAACTTTTTAAAAACGCATCTTAGCGTTTTTTTCCCATTCCACTTTACTGTCTCATGTTTTAAACACATCCTGTGTTAATGGCCCCTAAGGATTATGACACAGAGAAAAACAGTGGAAACCAGCTGATGAACTATATAAATCAGAATCCAGACGACTATAAAAGGCTTGAGCATTTAAAGTGGCAGATGACATAATTGCAGTGCACTCTTATAATAAACAGAAAGTTGGCGTCCGATGTTATGTCACTAATATAGTTATTGATGTTTAGTTATCATGCTCCGTGTAAACGGCCTTTAATTTTTTTTAAAGCCACTTTTCCACTGCGTGGTACAACCCGGCTCGCTTTACTTTGGCTCGGTTTTGATCTTCAAAGTGGGTGGGATTGTAGACTGATTGTAATAGTTGCGCCACCACCTTGTCTAATGATCATGATACAGCCATTTATTATGTTCAAGTTGTGTGCGACGGTCGTTTAAAGCAAGTCATTTAAAAAAAAGTTGTGCGAACAAATGATACTGCGGTAATCTAGTTGCTGAATCTAGGGGGTTTGGTGTCTTGTGTCGTAAATCCAGTGACGCTGATAGTGACGATTCTCTCGCAGTGTTTACACGTCACATTTTAGTATTGATAGAGCTCGCTTAGGAACCTCAACCGAGGTGGTACTAAAAAAAGTACCTAACCCACCAAAAGTTAGCCGTACCAAGTTGTACCATGCAGTGGAAAAGTGCCATAATACAAGTATCTAGTTTTCATTTTATTGATTATTCATCAGTTTTCAGTTTATATACATTTATCTGTTCTCCTAGTACAGGAAGTGATTAGCTAGGGATAAAAAGGCCTTTCCTATTCCAGTTATAGATGTGAGAGTGCAGTTCAGGAACAGCAAAATGTATAAGAATTGCTTTCCTGAGGAACATGAAGTATATTGTTCACCTCATCAATCATTTGTTAGCATCACTGTCTTTCACACAGTGTCAAAACTAACTATGGTGACTCAACAGTTTTCCATAATAATGTATACACTGGCCAGCAAACAAAAAGTCACTGTTTGGATTTAAATAGGCAAACGCTTAAGAGTCTATGATTGGATCATTATTGCGGTGATTATTATGCATGTTTGGCAACAGTTCTTCTAACCCTAATTGATGGAGTGTGTAGCATTTTATTTCTTAAACAACCATGTAGAAAGACACATCATGGACATATTTCAGGATGACAATGTCAAGTCTCAATCAGGCTCAAATTGTGAAAGAATGGTTGGGAGGGAGCATGAAGAATCATTTTCACACATGAATTGGGACCTGTGAGTCCAGTCCTTAAATTCACTGAAAGTCTTTGAGTTGTGCTGGAGGAGACTTTACAGTGTTGCATTGTCAATACAAGAACCAAAAAATGATGCACTTTTGATGGAAATATAACATAACATAACATTTATTTCCATCAAGAGGTGCATCAATTTTTGGTGTATATTCAAAGTTTAAGTGAAGTTGGTGTCACAGTCATTGTTTTGATTGTCATGGTACAGGCCATGATTTTGACATGACCGAATATGAGATGTTGAACGTGGAGCCTCCTGGCCCGCTGACTCCCACACCCACCTCGACCCCATCGCAGCCCACTTTGCCTCAACCTGAGCCCACGACTCCACTGCTTTTCCCCCCTGAGTCCTTCCAGGATAAATCCGCACCCCCACCTGTAGCCTCAGAGGAGCCCCAGGAGGAGGAATTTGCCTCTGCTTCACTCCAACTCAGATTTAAGAGGCGTGCCCCTGAGGTACCCCTGCTTTCTGATGGCTAGCTTTTGACTTGCCTGGCTGCACTGGGGCTCTGTTAGCCATGTTGTGACTAACCTGCTCAATCACTAACCAACGCTGCCGTTTACCAGCAAGAGTGAACTGAGTGGGTCTAACACTTTTACCTCAGGTCACGGTTAGCATTTGTTTACAGTGAGGAGAGACATGGCTGCTAGCAGTGTTGTGACTAACCAGCTCAATTACTAAGCAGTGCTGCTGTTCACCAGCAAGAGTCAACTGAGTGAGTCTAAAGCCCGGGATATACTGCACGATTTTAGCAAACCTATAAGATCATTACAAATCACACTGCGCGACATGGATCTATTACACTTGGGTACGACATGCATGTATACTGTACACATTCAGCATGTGCTAGTGGTAAACAAAAAGACCATGATGAATCACACTTTGGCAGTTTTAGTTTTTATTTGTCCTGAAAAAAAGAGGATGCAGTGAAAGAGGAAGGGAAAAGAGCTTGAGGTAAGCAGTTTTAAGATTGCAAGATTGTGACAACTCTCTCACTGTACAACATAGGACCACCGATTAGGAGCCACGGTCACAGAAATTGCCACGATTGTTTCACGATGGCAATCTTTCGTCTGGGACAGCCAGTCAAAATCATACAATGTGCGGTTTTGGGCTTTCCCAGGCGAAAGATGACCATTTCTGTGGTTGTGGCTGCTAAACGGCGTACAATGAGAGAGGTTCAAAGACAGCTGTTGTCTCAATCTTGCGACCAAAGATAGCCTGCAATAATTTTCTGACAGTGTCAGAAATGTAGCATGATCATCTCACAGTGTATTTGCTGCTGCAACCTACGCCTACCGACTAGCCAATAAAAATGCAACATGAAATGGCGTATTGATCAACGTGACATGCTGCTAAAATTAACTATTTACCTCAAACTCCATTTTGCACAACTGGTATGCTAAGTTGGCCTCCTTTCCCCTACCCATGACTGCGTGCATCCATATTCTCCGCTTTCGCTTCCTCCTCTTTTTTTTTTCAGCGCACATAAAAACCACAACTGCTAAAGTGTGATTCATCTTGCTCTATTTGTTTACCACTAGCACATGCTGATGACATTTTATTCTTCTATACTAACTTGCGTTGTAGCCTACGATTCAATAGGTGTCATCATCATACAGTCTGCATACTAAGTTGATTAGATCCATGTAACACAAGTGTGATTGATAACGATCTTATAGGACTGCCAAAATCGCACAGTCTGTAGCAGCCATAACATTCTCACCTCAGGTCACGGTTAGCATTCGTTTGCGGTGAGTCATAGGGGAGATGTGGCAAGGAAAGATGCCTCGAGACTCTGTGATGAAAGAAAGACACACTTACACAAGCTAATTTGTTTATCACATAAATGTAAGGCTTGTTCTCCCAAAAGGTCAGATTTGAAATCTACTTAGCTGACAAAGGTTTCTGTTGGTATTTGTTAACAATTATTAGCAACAGTTCATGTATGTATAAAGACTTGTCTATACTATGTGAGGGGAAAATATTAAGCATCGTTTTATGAATAAAACAATGTTTGTAAAAAAAAAAATTTATATTGTCATAATGCTAGATTGTTAAAATATTATCAGGTGAATATTTATTTTGTTGTTTTAATGTTGTTTAATTTTAATGCTTGATGTATGATGTACAGCAAACATTAATATTAAATTATATTAAATAATATTTTATTTTTATTTATTACCGTTTAAAACTAGGGCTATGAACGGAATAAAATAATCATTAATAATCTCATTATTTCAGTCCGGTCTTTAGAAAGCAACTTTACAGATTAATAATATAACATTTGGTAAATGTGTTTAAAAATAGTGTGTTAAATATATTTAATTTGTATATAATTCATATGAAAAGTATTTAATATACAGCATTTCATATTATACATATATTTTATATTAAATAAAATCACATTTAAAATATTAAAAACTGTATTTTTTTCCCCTGCAAACTTTCCATGAAGCTCTGAGCAGACCCCAGTTTGAAAAACCCTGCTCTATGCGACCCGCCAGCCTTACTGCCAAAACTGCACCACATTTTGTTGAACCCTATTTTGGAGGTACTAAGACTTCTACAGAAGCTAACTGGACTCAAGAGTCAGCTAACCTGGAATCAAACCAATCACATCTAATTGAAGATGCTGGTCAGAGCCACAGTGAATTATCTGATGTGAACCATGTCTTGAACAAACGACATCACAGTACAGCTAAGATTAAGAATTGTTGACTTGCATTGGAAGAGTTACAAAGGCATCTCTAAAGTCCTTGATGTTCATCAGTTCACTGTAAGACAATCTGTCTATAAATGGAGTTCAGCACTGTTGCTACTCTAGGGGACGCCCTGTAATAATGTCTGTAAGAGCACCATAATGTTACACTGTGATTAATATCAGTATTCTGATATTAATACTATTATTAATAAAAGGCATGCTGCTGCCTTTTACAGATGTGTGGAAGGACAAGAGTAGCATCTAAAACACACAGACAGAATGATAATAACGTGTGTGTAGAAGCCCTTACAGGACATCTGTATTTCTTGCAATTGTGAGCTTATGATTTTATATCTCACAATTGCAACTTCATTTCTTATATTTGTGATTTTATTTCCTGTTATTGCGACTTACAATGGTGTAATTTTGACTTCCCACAATTGGGACCATTTCTTATAATTGTAATTTTATATCCTACAGCTGGGACTTTCTTTTAATTATGACTTTGTTTCACAATTGCAACCTCCTTTCTTGTAATTTTGAGAATAAGAATACTTTAATTCTTATAAACGTGACTATATCCCAGAATTTATTTCTTGTAATTGACAGGCTCTACAATTTAATTAAACACATCACATATTATAAAGGCACTTCATACACTGAAAAAACGTGAAAACACATATTGTCCAATTTACTCAATCATATTATTTTACGTGACAAAATTGTGTTTCTCTTCTAAACTTGATTTCTTTGCATGCTTTCGATTAAATGCAGTTCTCTAAAATGTGCAATCTTTAGGGCGAATGTGAACCAATCAAGTACTCAAAAACGATTTTTGCTTGAAACTGTTATTTCCAGCATGCTTCGCTTGGGACTTAACGAGGAGAGTAAAAATTTTGAAATTAAGTGTTATTTTATGGGTTTTTGGGCAAGATGAGCAAAGGGGAGACTTGATAGTGTTTAATGTTCAATTATGTTGGAATTATTAAAACAATTTTAAATGACACTGGGTTACCATTGGAGAAGGGTGGAGCATTTGCTTAGGCTGTGGACTGATAAAGCACGTTATTACTGCTTTGCCCATTGAGCATTTCATGCTTAGCATTTAACATGCCAATATGTGCTATAGCTAATAGTTCGGAAGCTAGCTAGTACAGTCTTTTAGTCAGGTGACACAAAAATATAAGAAATGTAATGAATTAATCCCGTTAGGGAACCATATTAAAATAATTTATAGACTACTGAATTAATTTCATGATTTTGAAACTAGTGAACAAATTATGTTTAACTTAATTGATTTATGTGGAACCGATGTACAAGATTAAATCACGTAAATCCAACAGTGCATTTAATGGTGCTAGATGATTTGTTAATTGCATTTAATTGATTACACCTTCAATAAAACATTTGCAATTGGTTTATAAAAGGTGTTTTAATGCATTTACATTCTGATCAGCAGGGGTCACCAGCATGTGGCGTTTCGAAAGTTCTGAACCAGTGAATCATTTTGCGAATCGATTGGCTCAGTTGATTCAAAGTCTTGAAAAGCTTAGGCTGCATCTGAAATCACATATTCTCTTGAGTAGGTACCTATTTTGAATAAGTAGTTACTTCACAGCTGCTCAAAAAGTATGTTGTACATAGTATGAATGAATGTAATCTGGACGTACTACATTCACCATGTTGTCATTATCATGTGACCTACCAGCGTCAGTTGCGTCGCGGCACTGCTATTCATAAATCCCCTCCCGTGGCCTCATGGGATATTAAAGTGTCCTTTTGCCTACTCTTTTAACTGTACTGTGAATTCAGGCATACTTCTTTTGTAGATGCAAATGCAGCCTTAGGCTTAATCCAGAAATCCCTAAACCCTCAATCACTATTCCCTACGTTAAGGCTGATTTATACTTCTGCGTCAGACGCTGTGGGCTGCGCATTGATTTTCATTTATATTTCTGCGTTGCTGTTTGGAGAGTTGCACGTCAGGGTACGTCGTAGGCTACGCGTGCTACACACTCGACGCAGAAGTATAAATTGGGCCTTAGTCCACTAATACAGTTCACTTGAAGGAGTGAATGAAAACGAGTGAGTGAATTCGGACAGACGTCGAGTGAACATCGGCTCTACACTCGTTATTGCAGTGCAATGTGGGATAGAATGAGTGCACTCGATAACATCCACTATGGTTTCAGACACCACTACAAATGGCTGTCCCCTCAAATAGTGCCCTATTTGATCGTATACGGGGCGATTTCGGATTCAGCCTTAGTTTCTCTCATTACTACCCAGGGGGCACTATGTGAATTACCTCTCATCTTGACTAATCACATGAATGCAAGCAGAGTCGGTCTACCCTATAGGAAGTTCTCTTTTATTATGCTAATTTGCATTAGCCAGCTGGTGCACAAGAGAATACCAGCACTTTTTTTTCCACTTCAAGCACTGCGTACACTTGCTAAATGAAGCCTTGCTAAATGTTCTTTCATGAATTAAAGCTGGTGGACGAGTTTAACTCCTGACTATACTACAAATACAAGCTAACTGACTAAAACACAAAGCATGTTCAGTCATGCATTCCCAAAACATGTTGGACACAAGTTTTGTTTGTCTTTCCTTGGATTGACACATCACAGAAATACACATGTACTTAGTCCTTACTCAAGTTGCCTGATCTTGTGATCATGTTTATTTGTGAACAGCAAACATGACGTGTGCATGTCGCTTGACATATTCTCACATATCTCTTCTCTCTCTCAGCCTCCTCCTAGATCCCTAAGACCTTTCACCCGATCCAGATCAAAGAACGCCCTTTCTTCAGACACTGAAGCCATGTGACTGTGCATATGCCCCAAGAGCGCTTTAGCTGTCTAACCTGCAACATGAGGAAGGCAACAAGAGAAGGCAGAGGGAAAGAAAAGGGAATGCAGCCAAAATGTTCAAATATTCAAAAGCAGCCTTGCTCTGTAATGAGGTAACCAAAGCGATGTGCAACCTTTCGCTTCTGATCTTTGACACTCATCCATTTAGGCAACACATCTGTGTACATACTGCTGCTCTCAGACTCTTTTAGGGTTATTGAACTTGTTTTGTACATATTTATGAAATGTTTGAGTGTAGATTGTTGATTTCTTGGTATGATTTTGGGAGAAACTAATGCATGCATGCCCCTTATGTCTGGAGTCATACTTTATTTTTAGAGGGGATGCGTTCATTTCCGCCCCCTCAACAACTACTGGGTAGCAATGTGTTTCCGAACCAATCTTTCTTAGAACAAAAGTTCTTAGCAAAAACGTACTGCACTGAGATGGTTGGTGTGTTTGGCAAACATAACATTTATTTCATGATTTATATATAAACAAATGCAAAGGTTCTTCTGTAGAGAGGGACTTTTTAAAACAAGCTTGTAGTTGAACCAAATTAAGGTATTGATTACAATGCCTGACGTGATTTATGATTTAAAATAGATGGACAAAGTGCAATGAATTTTATAATTCTGCTTAACTTTCAATAGCTCAGCCATAATCTTTTTGTGCTGTATACTGGGAGTAAAAAGTCTGGAAATATTAGTATTTTTAATGTTTTTGTAATAAGTCTCTTATGCTTATCAAAACTGCATTTATTTGATCAAAATACAGAAACACACAGTAATATTGTGAAATATTATTACAATTTAAAATAATGGTTTTCTATTTCAATATACTTTAAAATAAAACCAGTCATAAGTCGCACAGGTATATTTGTGGCAATAGCCAACAATACATTGCATGGGTCAAAATTATCGATTTTTATTTTATGCCAAAAATCATTAGGATAGATCCCATGAAGATATTTGATCAATTTCCTACCGTAAAATATATATAAAAATGTATTATTAGTAGTAATATGTGTTGCTAAGGACTTCATTTGGACAACTTTAAAGGCGATTTTCTCAAGATTTTTTTGCACCCTCAGATTCCAGATTTTCAAATAGTTGTATCTCGACCAAATATTGTCCTATCCTAACAAACCATACATCAATGATGTATAAATTTACCCTTATGATTGGTTTTGTGCTCCAGGGTCACATATGCTGATTTATTATCAATGCATTTACTGCTTAATACTTTTTATAACCTGTGAAAAAAAAAGAAAGAACTGCATTTATTTAAAACAGACATATTTTGTAACACTATACAATACCGTTCAAAAATTGGGGTCAGTAATTATGTTTTTTTTTTTTCCTTTTTGAAAGAAATTAATACTTCTATACAGCAAGGATGTGTTAAATGGATAAAAGTGATAGTAAAGATTTATATTGTTAAAAAGATTTCTATTTTGAATAAATGCTGTTCTTTTTAACCTTTTATTCACCAATGAATCCTGAAAAAGTATCACAGGTTCCAAAAAAATATATATCTATATTAAGCAGCACATTTGTTTCCAACATTAATAATAACTGAGTATCAAATCAGCGTATCAGAATGATTTCTGAAGGATCATGTGATCCTGATGGCTGATGAAAATGCAGCTTTGCATCACAGAAATAAATTATCATTTAAAGTATATTAAAATAGAAAACCATTACTTTAAATTGTAATAATATTTCACAATATTACAGTTTTTTCTGTGTTTTTAATCAAATAAATACAGGCTTGATGAGCAGAGACTTCTTTCAAAAGCAATAAAGTAAAACAGTAATGTTTCCAAACTACCGGTAACGTCATTCAATAGCCATCTTGTTAAAAATACATTAAAAAAATAGCTTTTCTAGACCGAAAGAGGCAATTAAGTTGATACTTGTTTATGGACATTCTTATTTTACTTCTTTACTTTAAATTTTAGGCATGTATGTTTTTTTTGTTGTTGTTGTTGTTGATTTTTATCATTTAGAAACCTTTCAAAATATGGCATTTTTAAGCCTTTAAACTGAATTTTTCTTAGTTGACCCTTTTCAGTTGCTTGATGTTGCATGTATTAACAATGACAATTTGAATGTGTCTCACATTTTTGGCCTCCACCTTCTGAGCGTGTTCAGTATTAAAGTACCTTATCGGAGCTGGGGTGGGCATTAGTGGTGATTTGGTACAACACAAAGCGGGTCCTTCACTTCATCTAGTAGCTAGTAGTTTTACTTTTGTAGCATTTACGAATTTAGTCATATGTGGGAGAAACAAATGTCTAAAAACACTGTGCAATTAGCATGCATCACAGAGAAACTCACAGTTATCATTCCTGATCACAGTCGAGTGTATTTATCACTGAAAATCTCTGTCATGGAGAGGGGCAGCAGTGTGTCAACTAGAAAAGAACAAAAAGCATAGCAAACTTTGTTTAGAAAAGTGTTTTAAACTGTGAAAACGATGACAATCCTAATCTCATAAACATGCTTCATCAAATTAAAGCTTTTATGTATTTGAGATCTTGTAGCTGTTCAAATGGTTATATCAAACTTCACTGAAAAAGAAATATATAATCTGCCTCAGGAACAGTGTCATTTTATCACAATTTTATTCACACTTGTGAAAAACATCACTGGTTGTGATAATCTGGTTGGCTGGTGTTCTTTGTGTTGGCTTTGTTTTTACAGCAAGATCAAAATGCAGCATTTTTCTCTATGAGATGGGTATGATTTTAAAGTGCTCTGTGGAACCATCTTTGGCCTTTTACAGCATATAAAAACAGCTGACTGTTGCTTCTTTAAATATTCAGGTCATTAAAGGCACAAACTTTGAAATTTCATACCATGTGAATAGCAGTGTAGTCGTTCATTTTGGTCTTCTATCATTCAGTAGGAAAATACATAGAATAGCTATTTATGAAGCAGTGTTAAAGGGATAGTTCACCCAAAAGTGTGTGTGTGTGTGTGTGTGTGTGTGTGTGTGTGTGTGTGTGTGTGTGTGTGTGTGTGTGTGTGTGTGTGTGTGTGTGTGTGTGTGTGTGTGTGTGTGTGTGTGTGTGTGTGTGTGTGTGTGTGTGTGTGTGTAAGAAAGAAATTCATACAGGTTTGGAACAACTTGAGTGTGAGTAAATGGCACCATTTTTCTTTTTTGGCTGAACTATCTCTTTAATTTCGTTGAAATTTTTCACTGATGAAAACGAGATGATTTAAAAAAAAAACAGTTTTGAATGACTATGATGACGAAAATCTGTTGACGATTTGGGAATAGATCCAGTCAGAGCTCAGAACTGATGTCCTCTGTGAGATTTGGGACATAAATTGTCATACACTTGCTGCATGTCTCATAAAACGTTAAAAATGTAAACGTCTGGGAGAAAGAGCAGAGCGGACATATTGATAAATCTGAGAAAGCGCGATGACGTGAAGGGGAGCTCAGTTCAGTCCGGGTTTCGCGTTTCAACGAACAAATACACACAACATAATGGCAAAAGATCCGTTTAGGCGAGTATTCTCGCAAACAGTCGGTTATGTCTTAAGTGAACGTATACGATAATATGAACGTAACATGATGATATAAAGTATGAATTTACTTAACTCGTTTTCGTATTACGGAGCCCCTAAAGGGTCATGGTGGTGGTAGAAATATATGAGATGGAGAATTTTTTTTTTAATGTACTTATATGCTCTGTTGCTTAGTTACGTGCATTCCTATCACCATTTAAACTGCCCTGTCAATCATCTTCTCACAGTTAAAATCCTCCACATTTAATTTGATTTCCTACCGTTTCGGAGAGAAATGTAGTAGCACATTGATCTGCCAGTCATCATGGGTTTTTCTCACGTGTTTGCAATTTGCATAATTATGCATTTAAATGTCAACGTTCACAACGCTGTTGCAGAAGAAATATAATGTGGATCACACTGAATAATATATTTTCGTCAGGTTAGATACTTATTATTAACAAAGTCCATTTAAGACAAGTCACTCGGCGGCCATCTTTGAAACGCTTTTCGGGCATGCAAGTGCAGCTCAACAAATTCGCTAAAACTGTTTGCCAAATTAAATTTCATATTTGAAATCAATGAAATCTGTCAACAAGTGTCTGATACATTTTGTCGATAAACACTCGAATCATGACAAATAAACAGTAGTTTGTAGTTCCAATCGAATCCTCGTCCAATGCGCAAGGGGTTGTGGGAAATATTAGCCGTTAGAGTGTGCACTTTGGATTTTAACCAGATAAAGTACTATCGGGTATCTTTGGTATACAAATGTGTCAACACACTACGATTTGGGACACACTAATTCTCATTTCGAATACTATTTAGTACAAGTAGTGTGCAAATTGGGACGCAGCATCGGTCAATGCTTTCGCGTTGCCTCGAAAATGTTTTGCGTTCCACCAAGAATGTTTGCGTTCGCTCACATGTCCCTTTAGGGGCTCCGTACTAAAGGGACTACATCAACAAAAAGGTGTTAAATATGAATCTCGTCGACTACTCTCCGCATCAGCAATTTTCAAAATATGAAAGTGAGACATTACACATGCGTGCTTAATCATGTCAGACAAAGAGATGTTTTTAAATTCAGGGACTTAAGTAGAGGCTGTGCCTTTAAAGACTATTAAAGTCCTGGCTGTCTGTTAAAAACAATTTGAAGCTGAAATAGTAGTATCATGTATTTTTGAGTTGTTTGTGCCTGGTTGTTCAAGAGTAAGAGTAAAAATGCCTTTTCACCATCCTCTTAAATACATAACGGCTTGCAGCATCACCATATTCCACATCTGTCATGTCTGGCAGGCCAGAATATACTGTATGTCATTGTTCAAGTCCTTTATTGAATAAATCTTGAGTGAAAAAGACAGAAGTTTATGTAAAAGAGTGAAATCTCTGTCAAAATGTATTGGCATTCAAAAATTAAAAGGTGAACGTGAAACCCTGTGTCCCAGTGCTTATTTAATATACAAAATACAAGGTTTACTTTTATTTCTTTCCCTGATCTGGTGTAAATGATTACAAATAAAATATTGGTTAATTCTATTTTATAATACATGTTTATTTTACTGAAAGTAGCTGAAATTAAATTAGTTTTATATTTCCTAGCTAAAGATTTTGACAACACGAACAAAATGTTAAAATATATTTGAATGCTTTTTATGTTCCTCCTTCAAAGGTTTTGTGAAAGAACAAAAACATTGAAATAATTTTTCCTTCATTGCATTGTAATTCCAATGCATTGTAGGGGATACATGTTTTTAAAATGAATTTATTCAGATGCATTTACACAGGATGAATCCTCAACATTTCTTCAATAGTGAATTCATACACACACACACACACACACACACACACACACACACGTATCAATAGAACACAACAGAAATACAGATACACATATCAGACACATCTTTATTAGCTTGAGAACGGAACAGAAGGAAGTTAGGAGGGTTTTACACCTTCAGGTTCACTCTATTATGGTACTTCTGGTACGGGTCGTTGAGGTACCAGTTCCTTCTTTTCCAAAAGGATGTTGTCATTTTGTCCAGCAATTTACATTGGGTTTTATTACAGAACACATGTTCTCTCAGGCGCTTCTTCCGGGCTGCTGACTTTTTCCACAGCTTTTTCTTATATCCAGCCTAAAAAAAACCAAAACAACAGCATTAATTAACACACAAAGAACAAGCCCTGGATTTCCAACATGCCGCCAAAGAATTGTATGACAGGACAGCTCTGAATAATATGTGTGCATGCTTTACCTTTCTCCTCACCCACAGGCCACAGTGGAGCCTGAGAAACCTTTGAACCACCGACTTCACAGACTTCCTCTTGCCTTTCCTCAGACTGTAGTATGTTAAGTTCCTGACTGGCTGGAACATCAATGAAGGGATGAGGGGAGTTACGCTGCAGAAAAGAAAACATCATTACAAAAAGAGCAGTCAAAACATGCAACTAAGCAGATAAAGCTTTGGAACATAAAGTCATAAATCTTGGGGAAAATAGCTACATTTCTGAAGCTTGTGTGAATTTGCTTTTATCCATCTTATTTTTCAACACGGAAGCAAGTCATTTCATGAGAATATGTGAGACTTTGATTCATTTGTTGCTGTAAGAAGTATAACAGTGCAGCAACAAATGGTTAAACTATTTGAGCTATAAACCAGCGTGTTTATGATTGACAAAAATATAACAAATACTAGTCTGCAACATCAAGCGGCATAACGGGACTGCAATATTCCATTTGATTTCATGGTGACTTTAAAAGGATAGTTCACCCAAAAAGCCTGAGTATTTGAAGCGCCAAATCCATCCATCATAAAAGTAATCCACATGGCTCCAGGGGGTTAATAAAGGCCTTTTGAAGTGAAACGATGCATATTTGTCATAAAAATATCCATATTTATAACTTTATAAACTATAATCACTGGCTTCCGGTAACGGCGTGAGTCGAGTTCTGGCAGAAGAGCCGACCCGACACATTGAGTAGGATGTAGGCTTTACGGGACACACCATAGGATTTATGGTGTGTCCCGTAAAGCCCGGGACACACCAAGCCGACAATCGGCCACCGGGCAAGATCCAGGCCGTTACCGGAAGCCACTGATTATAAAGTTATAAATATGGATACTTTTCTTACAAAAATGCATCACTTCAGAAGGCCTTGTGGGGCCACTGGGGGAAAATAATTCAAAAGGCACATTCATGACAAAGGATGATAACTTTAACAATAATGTTTTATTCTATGAGAATAGGGAAGTACACAGATATAATGATGATGACACAGGGGAACCATATAACTGAAATCACGTTTAGAAGGATTTTTTGTTTTTTCCAGCTGATGAACTATAAAAACATTGACAGCCAACAGACAGACTGAAGAATATGTGGTTAAACAGGCGAAGTCTTACCGATTGAGCAGGCCAGTGTGTTGTAAGGGAGCAGTATGAACAGGAGGTGGTGGTCTACAGACATGTCTCTGCACTACAGCTGAGAAGCGAGCCGTCTGAGTGAGTCTGACAGCAGGGGTGAGACAATCTCTCCCGAAAACCGACAAGGGTCTCAGCAAACCTGATCATCAGAGGAGAAACAACTGTAGCCACATCAATACTGGCAAAAATATACCTCTTATGAAATGGTTACTATAGTTATACCATGGCAATCACCATGGTTTTACTACAAATAAAACCAAAAACATGGTTACTAGTTATACCATGGTAACCACAAATTAATGGTTTTGCTACACTAACCATAGTTAAACCATGTTATTGTAGTAAAGTAGTGGTTATGCAAATAAGTGGCTACTACATTTTTTACTATAATAAAAACAGTTAACTTTCGTAAGGGTGGGCGTTTTGTGTTGTCTAATGAAAGATTTTACAGCAGCATGACATTCTTCACATGCTACCACAATAACATAACGACAATGTAACCGAAAATATAGCATTCAGGTCGAATAATATAAATAGGAATAAATAAACTTTAAAAAGCCATCTAGTGTACAAACAGTCTCCACACATTGTAGCAGACATAGGAACCTTTAATTGCGTATCCCAATGCACACCAACTTTAAGAGTCTATAGAAACTCATTTTTATTCTAGCAATGCATTTCTAACATTTCAAATATTAAATGTGCACATTTCATACCTGACAGACCTCTCGTCAAGGTGGCCGCCATCTTAACGCCACTGACGCTGCGTCAGCTACAGTGGCCGGTTTGGACAAAAAGAACGCGCTGCAAGAATACACGGAGTAGAAAGGTCCAACCAAAACTAAAATGTATTCCCAAAAAGCAAACAATATTATAAAAAAAAACATAAGATATAATAATAATTATATATTTGAGAACATTAATTGTTATTTAGGTACAATATATAGGCTACACACAACTAATTAGTACCTCATGATGTTCCTTATGTGAACGATACAAAGTCTTGAGGAGAAAGTTGCTTAATCTAATCTTTCTGAGGCGGATTTGATATTGTTCTTTAATTTGTCATATGACAGTTCAGGTAACAAAAGTACATGTTGGGGATTTCTGAAGGGAAGTTTCAAGAATCAACCATCAAACTTGCATAGAGACACTACACTTTCATATCAAAGTTGTGCAAAGCAGTTTATTCCAGTATACAACATTGGAAAGTCCAAATTTTGTTTTAAAACTAATATCTACCATCACATGTTAAATACAAGAAATAATGCAAATGTATATAATATAATGTACAGAGGACCCCAGGTAGTCAAATGTACCAAAAACAAAATTAGCTTAATCCAGCAACATAGTCCAAAATGCTTTCAGTGCCATGGCTTAACTTAATATCCAGTGCAAAAAGGCAAGAACCAAAAGAAAACACCCCCCAAAAATACTGAATGGTTTACTCTCCACACTCAAATAGCAGTCAGAAACAAATCTATAAAGATGTAACTTCATAACATGGTCAGTAGTTTAAAAATGGAATGCAGAAAAGTGTGTCTTCATTCATAAATAATTAATAGTACCGTACCAATATAAAGCTTAGAACAGTTCAATAAAAGTTCTAAATCAGGGGTGTCCAATCCGGCCGTAATTACACACACTTGATTCAGCCAATCAAGATCACTAGATACTTCCAGGTTTGTTGAAGCTAAGTTTTGTAGGAGTGTGGCCCTCCAGGAGCAGGATTGGACACCCCTGAAATATTCAGACAAAATATGTGCAGCTGAAAATGTACATGATAATGTCACCAGCCAGCATAAACAGGCTCTGCATCACAAGGGATTCCGTAGAATCGACCAGGTGGTCGGTCTTTTCGCAAGAGGGGTGCACGGGCGAGGGACAGCTCGCTGTCATTATCTCTTCTCCTCCGCAGAACCAAAACGATGATGAAGAGAAGACCCACTGTAGAGGAGAAGATGAATTAGAAGAGGGTGACAACTGACCTTCTGCTAAGCACTAGATCTGCACGATTCTGGATTAACTGAGAATCACAATTTTTTTTTTTTGCTTCAAATAGAGAGATCACGATTCTCCCTGAGCAGACAATTAAACAAAATAGCATGTAATTTACTAGCGGTTCTGACAAAATGTTAATTGCTGCAGTGTATATAAAATATTTAATCAATCTGAATGAATTATTAAATATAGGTTTGAATGATTGAATGACTTGAATGAACGAATGATTCAATGACGTATGCATTTAACAGTCACTTGTCGCCACCTACTGGTGTAACCATGTAATTGAAACAATCGTTATTTCAAGTGTCAAGTTACTTTCAAAAGGTGATTTAGGTGTATTTTGTTCACTATCCGTTATACGTTTATATCCGAACGATAAATGTTCATCCCAGGACTTCTGTGATAATATGAATTATTGTCACAGAAATAATGACAGATTACACAATAGACAGAAATAATGATACTGTGTGGTTGAAAAGACTTTGTGAAGCCCCTGCATACCTATACATGACAACTGCTCTCTCTGGATCAGCGGCAGCGCCAATACAGATCTGAATGTTCGCTGCGATTGTACTTGTCAAAGGTTTCATAAACAGGCGAATCATCGTCATTTAGGAATGAGATGGCATTTAGGAATTAATCGTGCAGCTCTAAGCACCGTCATAAAAATGTTACTGACATTTTACACTGTTCGTTTGTTGGCCAGAGGAGAACTGTCTCCCTGACTGAGCCAACGTTTCTCCCAAGGTTATTTTACTCCATTCTGTCACCTGATGGAGTTTGGGTCTCCTTGCTTGGTTCAGGACACTAAATATTCAACAATATCATTGATCTGCCTGCTTTGACACCATTGTATGAGAGCTGAACTGAGCTGGACAATGACATCACCGTTTTATTCAGAGCTGCTGTATAGATAAATGAACTAAATTAATAACTGAAGTTGAGGACAACAGCTTCTCTTTGGTTTTTAGAAATGACTGAATGACTGATCAAATTTAGCACTCTTATGGAAATATTATATTTTGTAATTATTTAAATAATGACTAATTTTGTAATTATTTAAATAATGACTAATTTTCAAATTGTTTGTTATAAATCAACACCTCTGGAAAATGTTATGGGGTTTCTAATCAAAATATGACTTTCTGTTACAAAACAGGGAACTGATTTCACACTGTAGAGGACTTAAATCATGTTTATCAAGCATTCTGGGAGACATAAGTTAATAGGGAAAGAAATGACATACCAATATTCCTATAAAATATTAGATATTATGTTGAAAATGTTGCCAACGATTAATCCCATTAATACACTTCTTTTGTCATTACGTTGCTCCAAGAACACATTAATATGCAAATGAGAGACAGATTGCATTGAATGGGAAAACCAATGTATGCCATTTTACCCACATGTTGCATAAAGTAAAAAATGGTATATCAATTCATTCCGTTATACATCTTTCGTAACATAGTTGAGAATCATCTTTAAACAAAGTTTGGTTAAAAAAATCCTGAATCCTAAAAAGTTGATTGATGAATGAAAAAAAAAAAAAAAAGAAGTTTTTGCATATACATGTAATTTCATGTCATTTTATAATGTTCGGTGAATTTGAATTGGCAAAACCCAATCATTTCAACAGGAATCCACACAGTAGGGAATTTTGCGTGTGAGTGAAACATTTCTCTACGCAGGTTTCAAGCTTTTAATGGATTTTCCTCGTTGACCGACAGAAAGCTGCCTGGTTTGAAAGCGACTTCTGTGTGAACTGTGCTTCATAAAGAACTACACTATTGACAATACACAATGGACTTTAAGTGTAAACAAGGGGCGGAGCTTAGCAAAAAGACTTTAATCTGTGAAATTGACATTTTCACATTTTGGTTTGGGAACAAAAGTTCAACTGAGATATGATGTGAACATTTATACCTCCTCCTCCAATGACAAGCAGTGCAATGGTAACAGGAGCAAGTTCACACGTCTCCCCGGCCTTTCTGAAGAAGGTCTCCATGCAGTAACCAGGGGCCGTGCTGCCCTCAGGACAGAATGCATCAGTGGGACATTGGATCGGATTTACATCAGGACTCTGGAAAATATAGACATGCATTACATGTAGTGACATACACTCACCTAAAGGATTATTAGGAACACCATACTAATACTGTGTTTGACCCCCTTTCGCCTTCAGAACTGCCATAATTCTACGTGGCATTGATTCAACAAGGTGCTGAAAGCATTCTTTAGAAATGTTGGCCCATATTGATAGGATAGCATCTTGCAGTTGATGGAGATTTGTGGGATGCACATCCAGGGCATGAAGCTCCCGTTCCACCACATCCCAAAGATGTTCTATTGGGTTGAGATCTAGTGACTGTGGTGGCCATTTTAGTACAGTGAACTCATTGTCATGTTCAAGAAACCAATTTGAAATGATTCAAGCTTTGTGACATGGTGCATTATCCTGCTGGAAGTAGCCATCAGAGAATGGGTACACGGTGGTCATAAAGGGATGGACATGGTCAGAAACAATGCTCAGGTAGGCCGTGGCATTTAAACGATGCCCAATTGGCACTAAGGGGCCTAAAGTGTGCCAAGAAAACATCCCCCACACCATTACACCACCACCACCAGCCTGCACAGTGGTAACAAGGCATGATGGATCCATGTTCTCATTCTGTTTACGCCACATTCTGACTCTACCATCTGAATGTCTCAACAGAAATCGAGACTCATCAGACCAGGCAACATTTTTCCAGTCTTCAACCGTCCAATTTTGGTGAGCTTGTGCAAATTGTAGCCTCTTTTTCCTATTTGTAGTGGAGATGAGTGGTACCCGTGGGGTCTTCTGCTGTTGTAGCCCATCCGCCTCAAGGCTGTGTGTGTTGTGGCTTCACAAATGCTTTGCTGCATACCTCGGTTGTAACGAGTGGTTATTTCAGTCAAAGTTGCTCTTCTATCAGCTTGAATCAGTCGGCCCATTCTCCTCTGACCTCTAGCATCAACAAGGCATTTTCGCCCACAGGACTGCTGCATACTGGATGTTTTTCCCTTTTCACACCATTCTTTGTAAACCCTAGAAATGGTTGTGTGTGAAAATCCCAGTAACTGAGCAGATTGTGAAATACTCAGACCGGCCCGTCTGACACCAACAACCATGCCATGCTCAAAATTGCTTAAATCACCTTTCTTTCCCATTCTGACATTCAGTTTGGAGTTCAGGAGATTGTCTTGACCAGGACCACACCCCTAAATGCATTGAAGCAACTGCCATGTGATTGGTTGATTAGATAATTGCATTAATGAGAAATTGAACAGGTGTTCCTAATAATCCTTTAGGTGAGTGTATAATAATGACAAATATGTTAACCGTTTTCTTAGATAAACATGGAAGTAAAAATCTACAGTATACAACTTGCATTTCTTTGTGTTCAAGCAGGAGGAACAGTAAAGATTGTATGAGTGTGTGTTTAAGGGAGTAATCGCTCACAGGGCAGTAATGGTTTTCAGGACACAGGTCACAGCTCTCCTGACCCCAGCGGACCTGATAGAAACCACTGCTGCAAATCTGACACATGGTTTGATGGGAAGGCTTGTGCATTCCTGTCAAAACATATTGACATCATTCGAGTTTCATAAGTGTGCTGGGGAAATACTGATTTACTTGTTCAACAAAGACCTTTATTCATGCACTGATCTATGCAAAAACTGATTTAATCATGTGTTCTGAGTAGCATTTATAAAGTGGATGACCTGTTTCCAAAGTTTAAAGGGTTAGTTCACCCAAGAATTAAAATTAGCCCATGATTTACTCACCCTCAAGCCATCCTAGGTGTGTATGACATTCTTCTTTCAGACGAACACAAGAGTCCATAAAAGTGCATCACAACTCCTCTCGCAGTTCAAAATGCTTACGCTACGTCTGACGAGTGTAACTCGTGTGCAATGCCGTCAGACGTAGCGTAAGCATTTTGAACTGCGAGAGGCGTTACGCTTTTTCCGTAAGTTGAATACAGAAGACAGTCCGACGGAAGTTAGAAATGTTACTTTATAAAGTTTTAAATGTGGATATTTTCCTTACACAAACGCATTGCTTCATTTCAGAAGGCCTTTATTAACCCCCCAGAGCCGTGTGGAGCAGTTATGATGGATATGGTTGCATTTTTATGGACTTCAAAAACATTCACTGCCTTTATAAAGCTTGGAAGAGCCAGGACATTTTTTATTCGTCTGAAAGAAGAATGTCATATACACCTAGGATGGCTTGAGGGTGAGTAAATCATGGGGTCATTTTAATTTTTGGGTGAACCTTTAATATCACTAAAGATTTCATATATTTTCATATAAGGCATATACCTGGGCGACAGGGTGTACATTCTTTGGCAGCGATCTGTAGAGCCTCTGAGCCTGCAGGACAGATGCGGCATTGGGTACAACTGGAGGAACTATCAAAAAGGGAAAAGGGGAGAACTGTAACAATTAAATTTTTTTTTTTACAACAAATAAAAGCCGTCTTTGGCACTGCAATGACACCGCTATAATGAGCGAGTGCTAATACAACAAGAAAAAGCTGTGTACTGAAAATGAGAATGTCATCGAATCTATAAATTGAGATGGTTTAAAGTGCCCCTATTATTATGCTATTTTAAAGGTGGAGGTCTCCAACAACAGGTTTACATGCGCTTAATTTTCTCATAGTATACATTGCACATCACCACAATGTTCACTGATTCTCAAACGGCTCGATGGATGAATCAGTCTCTCTAAATCCCTCCTTTTCGCAAGCTACTCTGCTCTGATTGGTCAGACGGCCCAGTTGTGATTGGTCTACCGCATACAGCATGTATTTTCGGAAACAAACGCATATTACCATAACTGAACGTCAGCTCCGTTCAGGAGGCTTCCTGTTCCTAAAGCTCAGCGATTGTACACACTGTAAAGACAGCAATGATGACACTGATTTTACAGTCCCAGCACGAGTCCAAATCGATGAAGGAAACATTGGAAGAACTAATTTTTCAAGCCGAGCAGGAATTTGTTAAAATGAGCTGAAAAGTATTATATCATGTCAGTAAGAGTCAAGTTAACCATGCTTTTCAGAGTCTCTTAGTAGGAAAGGCTTGGAAGAGAAATGGCCCCTCACTCAATATTTCTGGAGCGAAATCAAGTCATATGACCGTCCCCTCAGAATAATTGTGTTTCATCAGTGGGATGCTACAGTTTGAGGTATGAGAAGTTTCAACTGTAATTCCTCACCATCAGCATTAGCAAGTGTGCTTCCTTCAACAAACCTGTGTGTGTGTGTGTGATGTATTGCAGTGCACATGTGGGAACTGTATCAATAACATATGCTGATGTAAACATTAACGTTTACAAAAGAAATCTTGCTCCATCCTTTATCTTTACTCAAAGTAGAATGACAGACAATCTGCATTATCAGACACAGTTTCAGGTAATACTGCAGTCCACAGCTGATTTACAGAAGTAAATCAGTAAGACAGTAATAATGTGAGCTAGCCGGTTAGCCAGATACCTACACAATATGGAACACAAGCACATTGTAGAGCACAGCGTCTTCTTGACATGATGCCATCCAGTATGCTCTGCAGTGTTTGACAGGGTTCAATTTTCCCTGGTGTCTGCGCGTGCAATAAGTGAACGGGCAATAAGCTAATGTTTCGTGGTGACGTCACAATGAAACGGCTTGCGACTCGTTTGAAAAGAATCTTACTTTTAAGAGACAATAACTTTATATATGCTGCACGAGGTAATTTCCTTTAATGGTTAGGAAGTTAGCACAAAAATACGTATATATATGGTTATATATATAGTTTGGAAACATTACTATTTTTAATGTTTTTGAAAGAAGTCTGCTCATCAAGGCAGCATTTATTTGATCAAAAATACAGAAAAAAAAAAAATTTTGTGAAATATTATTACAATTTAAAATAATTGCTTTCTATTTTAATATACTTTAAAATGTGATGCAGAGCTGAATTTTCAGCATCATTACTCCAGTCTCCAGTGTCACATGATCTTCAGAAATCAATCTAATATGCTGATTTAATATGCTGAGTTATTATCAATGTTGGAAACAGTTGTGTTGCTTCATATTTTTTGGAACCTGTGATAATTAGATAGTTAAAAATAAATAATTATTTATTTATTTTATATAAAAGTTAATAGTTAAAAAGACAGCTTTTTTTTTTTTTTTTTCAAAATAGAAATATTTTCTAACAATATAAATATGTATGATCACTTTTATCCATTTAACACATCCTTGCTAAATAAAAGTATTAATTTCTTGCAAAAAAATAAAAATACTCAATACTTAAGTAACACAATATTACTGTTTTTCTGTATTCAGGCTTTCAAAAATATTAAAAATAGTAATTTTCCAAACATTACTCAAAGCCTGGGACAAACTTTAAAGTTAAATTTTAAAGTCCCAGTGAACTGGAAGTAGCAAGTGAGTTTTCTTCAGTGCCGTGACGTATTTCCAAGTGAAAGGGAATATTGAATAGAGGGCAGGGTTTCACCTCAGCGCTCCTCCTCTCCCTCTCTCGCTCACAGCAGACTAACGGCTGGAGGGGAGTGGTTACGCATTTTCAAACCTAAGCCGTCAAACTGACATCATCTGAGAAGGAATGCCGTTTCCAGACCAAAGTTACTTTTCAGACTTTGATTAAAGATTACCGGGACAAACAATTTTTAACTTGCACGGATTAATTGTTCACCCTAAGACCTGTAATGTGTGCTAACAAAGTAAATAGGGTCAGTTTTGATTTCGTGAGGACTTTAAGGTGCAATGTTCAGAAAAGAAACTTACTTGCAGTACGTGCCTTGTGGACATGGGTTACACGATGTTGAATTTTGCAAAGATGTGTAGAAACCTAAAGCAATAAATGAAGGTAAAAAAAAAAAAAAACGTTTAGCCTTTTCAACGTTTATTAAATGCTTGATGAATATTTAAAATTCCAGATTACATTTTAAGTAAGATATAAATAGTAGAAAAATACATTATCTTAGATTTGTGAAACTCAAGTATTTTAGATTTTTTATTAAATACATCTATTTTTATATAACAAAATAAATTTCTGATATTCTATAAAATATGATAATGATATAAAATATTCCTTTATATTTCGATATGAAGTATCATGTACTATCAGTTTTTTTCTCCACCCCTCTCTGTGTGTCAATTGATTTATATAGCAAAGCGGAAAAAAAAGAATGAATGAATGAATAAATAAACACATCACTTGTTACCTGGTGCACAGGCCCTGCAGGAGACAGAGCCTGTATTATTGCTGTAGGAACCAGTAGGACATGCCTGGCAGACGGGGCTTCCTGTGGAACTAATGAAAAAAAAATAACAGCCTTGCCATGGAAAGAATGCTTATGCTTTGATTAAGCATAAACAACGTAATGTGTTCTTCTCTCACTTGCTGTAAAAGCCAGTTGAACAGGGCAGACAACCCTGCTGTCCTGCTAGAGGCTGATAGAAACCCTGGACGCAGAGAAGACAGGCTCCAGGTAACACACACAGGCCTGCCTCAGGACAGCAAGAACACAGCAGAGTTTCTGAGAACACAGACAGAGAAAGCGCACGTGTCAGCTTCAACATGAGAGGAACACTTTAAAGTCGACATTAAATGAAAATGAACACACCGTTATTATAATAAGAGCCAGGAGCGCAGGCCGTGCAGGTGGAGGTGTTGAGCGTGGAGCAGCTGGGCCCTATAGTGCTGGGAGCGGCAGTGGTCACGTTTGCACTGACTGTGGTGATCGTCACCGCAGGAATGAGTGTTGTCTGACTCATCACCACTCCTACACAACAACAGATGAAAAAAACTGGCTTAAATCAAAGCTGGCATATCATATGACAGAACGTTCTTAAAAGCCCAATTAAATGCTTTAAAGGCGGGGTAGGTGATTTATGTTGGTTGAAAGTCTCTTCACATCCTGATAGTAATCATTAAGTTAAGTGGCATAAATGTATTTATATGTATGGTATATATTGTCTGTGGAAGACATAGATCAGAATGCAATGATATGATGTCCTACCTGCCTGTCCACGTATATAATTTCATACCTCCGCGCACCTGCTCACGCAGACATCACATGTCATCAGCACGCTTCATGCTACGCAGACGACCGAACACCACAACCAAAACAGCCGCAACCTTTTACAGTTCCTCCTGAACCAAAACAATGCAGCTTGTGCTGCATTCACGCCATAACTACTGTCATTTGGAAGAGATGGAAACCTGTGACGTTATACTCTGAACAGTTTGTGACTCGAATTTATGCGTTTCAATGGCAACACTATCAACAGCGAAAATTAATCTTCAGCAGTCAGGTGATACAGGCCAAAGCTCGTTAAGTTATGTTCATTATTATTGTAATGTGATGTGCTTTGAGACATGAGGTAGTTTAACGGGGTCTCGTGACATTTAGTTTGCTCCCTGCCGTGAGAGTTCATGTGTTTTGGTGGAGGCGTGGCTTTGGAGACTGTCAATGGAGGGACAGAAAGCTCTCAGATTTCATTAAAAAGATCTTCATTTGTGTCTCGAAGATGAAAGAATTATTGATAGTTTAAATTCTGTTATTAATTATCTAATAAACAGGGCTTGACATTAATACCTGCCAAATGCAGGTGTATTTCAGCAGTGGCGTGTAACACAGTCACTCCTACTAGCCACTTTGGTGGGTTGAAATTTACATATAGCCTAAATATACATTTTTCAATTGTAGTCTTTTAAAAGGGTATCTGAAATAGAAAATGCAATGTAGTGTTGTCAAAAATATATAAATTTTGCGATACTGAAATATCTGAAATGCTTCCAATACTCATTTTCCACAGAACAGATACACAATACCAGCTTTTCTATACAATTTTACTCATTCCTGCATATTTTGTACTCACACCCAAAGTGCGCGCACATAAAGCCGCCTCTCAGTACTAAATTGAGTTAGTTTTCACTGCTTATCTTGCTTAAACAGTCAAAAACACTGTGATAATGTGAAAATGATGGTTTTGGCGAGTATTAACGTAAACACAGTCAGGTATGTTTTAAGTGAATGTAAACAGTTGAGAAAGAAAACACATGTGTAACAGTATAATGGATCCGTGTGTCAGGTCTTAAAGTGACAGCAGCCTAATACGCCTGCTGTCAAATATTAAATATTAGAAAAAAAAATATCTATATGGCAGTTTTTCCCCATGGTATTGATGCAAAGATTGTGGCTAGTGAAAATGCTGAGTGGCTAGTAACTTTGGAAAACCACTAGCCACAGTGGCTAAGGAGCAAAGAAGTTAATGTCAAGCCCTGCTTATAAAGCACAATAAAAGTCACAAATGACATTATTTCTTGCTCATTTTGGCTAAATACTGCTCCTTTTGACAAGGTTAATTTACTAAGTATTATTATAATGGCATCACATGAATCACGCTCACATTCCTTTGACTGTGGGTGTGTTTTTTTATTGTCTGTTGGTGTATACTGCAAATGGCAGAGCATGCTTGTTAACCAACAGCAAAAAGGCAAACAGAGTCCTTATTGTGAGCGTAATCACATTAGCCATCAGCCGGTCACCCTCAGCGACACAAGCTCCCACTGATGAAACACAATTATTCTGAGGGGACGGTCATATGACTTGATTTCGCTCCAGAAATATTGAGTGAGGGACCCAGGAACCATTTCTCTTCAAAGCCTTTCCTACTAAGAGACTCTGAAAAGCATGGTTAACTTGACTCATACTGACATAATATAATACTTTTCAGCTCATTTTAACAAATTCTTTGAAATACACAAACGAGGAGGTTGACAAAATCACATAGACATTGACGAATGAATGAATGAATCAGAGGTCATAAAAACATAAAGATGTCACTAGGGAAAAGTGTCACTGCATGCCATGCAAATAAACAACCAAAGTACAGCGTTTGTTTACTATACATCAGAGCTGTTAAATAGCTTGGGCTACAGATTTTGGACAAAAGCATATTGTTAGGATAAGGCCTGTTAGTAGATTTCACAAATAATGTATTTGGTAAAAACTCTCAAAGATGTACTAAAGTTTTCTCTGTGGCTCCACCACTTTTTGTTTACAAAAGGTAAATATATGCATATCTATTTTTCCTGATATAAATATTAAACAGTAGGTTGATAGATAGATATGTTGTCAACAACTAGATACAGAGAGAATATCTAAAAAAAAATCAAACATTCACAAAGTAAAATGTTGCTGACGTTCAACAAGAAAAACCTTTTTATGCTATTGTATGTTTTAAAATGTTTCAACAATACAAGCTAAGTAATAAAATGGGTTATGAAAGCATGTTAAAAGTCACAGCTGTTCTGTTGATTTGGAAACTCACCCAAAACACAAGCGGTGACGAGAACAGACAAGACCCCCAAACGCTTCATAATCCAGCGATTTACTTCAAGAGACCCCACATCTGTTTATCCATCTGCATTCATCACGGCCAGACGACAGTGTTAGTAAAAGAGTGCAATAGTGGGAACTGCTGAAGATTTCTTCTCGCTCTCATTCCCTCTTTGGAGCGCTCATCAAAGTCATATGACACTAATCATGTGATCACATTCCTAATCACAGACTGCTTTACTTTACCTTACTATGTTATATAATCTACAAACGTTCTATACACATGAATTAAACTAAGCACGACCCATAAATTAGTCTTAATATGTAAAGTGGGTGACACATTAACTAGTCCAACAGAGTTTCTCAATGATTGTTTTAAAGTCCCGCCCTTAAAACAGGGCCATAGAGTTACCATGGTAACTGTCCGGCAAAATACCATACACTCTGAGAGATATTCTTTTTAATATTGTAACTATTGGTAACCGATATACAATATAGAATGTATTTACAAATATGCAAAGTAGTTTCTGTATTGCCTATTTCCTTATTCCCTCAATTTTGAAGGTTGGTAAAGAAATAGGGACATTTCTGTAATTTGTGGCACATAGCAGTAGAAGATTACCAAAGTTGTGTAATTCTACTTTTTCACATTGTCCAATCTGCCCCATTCTTGTTTATTAGTCTACCTGTCACCTCTCTTTTTGAGCTTTGAAGTGTTAATGCTGCCTCTTTGTCGCCATCTCTGTTTGAAACCTGCAATTGCAGTTATTTGCGGAATTATCATCTTAAAGGGATAGTTCACCCAAAAATTAAAATGACCCCATGATTTACTCACCCTCAAGTCATCCTAGGTGTCCTAGGGGACGAATACAATCGGAGTTATATATATAAAAAAAAAACGTCCTGGCTCTTCCAAGCTTTATAATGGCAGTGAACGACTGTTTTGAAGTCCATAAAAGTGCATCTATCCATCATAAAAGTGCTCCACACGGCTCCGGGGGGTTAATAAAGGCCTTCTTTACCAACGGTGATTAAATCTAATGATCGCTTAGCTCATATCACATCAAACCTGCAAATGATTATTATTGTTATACTTTGTTCCCAAATGGTTAATGTTAACAACATCAGCATTACGTGACTGCGTTTAGTGTATATTAGCGCTACCTGTAGATTTTAATATCCGTACAGTCTACTCTTTTGCTTTTGACTACGGGTGAATCTCCAGTTGTCACTGATGATTGGCGTTTGGATCTTTCTGGATTACATTCCGCCATCAAAATGATACATTTAATTATTCCAGCTGTTGTGAGGAAAAGGCTATAAATGATCCGCCACCTGCAGCATCCTCACATGTACTATAGCCTGCTAGCCGGACTCCTCCTCTATGTATACAGACGTGACGTAATGATGCAAAGACTTGTTCGAATTTCCCGCGAAAATCCACCAGTACCACTCAAATGATAACGCATTACTACAAGCTTACCGTTGTGAACCAAAGGTAAGGAGATCGTTTTGGTTATGTACTTTACTATTTTGGATAATTTTTAACCAAAAAAAGTTACGGACTGCAGCCTTAAATAGTGGCTTTTCATGAATGCTTTGGATTGGAATACAGACCTAAGGTTGGTCTCTTTAAAAAACACACACACACACACACAGTAGGTTATTGCAGAAGTGCACTTAAAAAAAATACAAAAGTGTAAAGAAAAATGATTTTAATGTATGAATATATGAGTAATATGAAATTTAAGTTTAAAACAAATGTACTGTACTACTGTATTTTATAAAAAATATTTACAAAGCAAATTTTACTTTAAACCTGCTAGAAAATCAAAGCCAAATGTGTTCCAGATTTGAAGTTAACAAAAAAAATAAGTTCTTATGAGGTTTTGTTTAGGCGCTATACTAAAAATAGCCACCGGGTATTGATGATGTGTTCTCATGTGACAAATGAATACATTTATGTCACAATATCACTTCTATCACTTTCTAAACAGTTGTCAAATATGGAACCTTGAGTCTCAGACCTTTCCAATGACGTGTGTTTTGACAAGATTAGAAAAGTTTTTTGATTATAAAATAGTAATAGCACTAAAACATGACACTGCCCACTAGGGGAAGGAACCTTTCCCCACCCCTTTACTAAAATATGTGATGGGGTGGGGAAAGGCAATAAAAAAAGAGCAGCAAGCATCCCGCTAGTGCGGTATCATTTGAATTTGAACGATTCGATTCCAGTAAGGTAAAAAAAAAAAAAGAAGCTTAGATATCATTAACATTTATTCTAAGTCTTATTGCAGAAAAATTAATTGCAGCTGAATACCATGAGCAAAAACCAATAGGTCAAAGAACACTTTTGCCTATATAAATATAAAATATAAATTTCAAGCATTATTAAAGACAAGTAAACACTCAGTGATTAAAAAAGAACAAATAAACATATTAGCAACTGCACAAATAAATACAACTGAACAAAGATACAATTAAAATAATCAGGTATTCAGGTACAGAAACTGTACTCAAACGTAAAATAACAGCATTTTATGAATAAAATATACATATAGTTATGCAAATATAGTTACAAAAGTTATTCAGTCAAGAACAGTGAGTGTATTTTCTCTTTGTATTTTTGTTTGATTGTAGTTATTATAGAGACGGCAGCAGGAATAATAGGCGGCTGTCACTTTAAGAGCTGCGCGGATTCGATATACTGCTACACATGCGTTTTCTTTCTCAACTGTTTACATTCACTTAAAACATAACCATCCGTGTTTATGAGAATATTTTGGCATATTTTTATGTGTATTTGTGTGTGTGTGCGGCACAGAAAACAGCGAATCGCTGGTTCTTGGAAATTTGGAAACGCTTCTAAAATGGAACCACTTCTCGACAGTTAAGAGGTTAAATATTCTGAACTACAAGGAGAGAAAAATAGGATCTTTTTCAACATAACCATTTCCTCTTCACTGTTTATTATAAGACTAGATCATGCCCTGAGTAACACATATGATATCACACCCAGACTGCAGAAGTAACAAACACAGCCAAAATTAAACCAAATTTGTACGATAACACTGATGAATTAAAACACTGCATAGTGGATATACAAAGATAGAGGTTAAATACAGTGTAAAACAGCCCTTGATGGTGAACAATCACAGAGATGGTCATTCAAAACATGGCAATTACAATATAAAAGCTGAAAATATGTATGGCTAAAAGCGTTAAAGGTGATATTTATGATATCCAACACAGCATTTAGTGCATTTTAGCTTCAGATAAGTTACACATGTACTTTTACATTAGAACAGAACTTTCTTTATATGTATAATTTAACTCAACAGTAAAATATAATTTATTCCCTATATATATTTTCTTTCTCTGTTTTTTAGAGTGCAACCTCTATGATGTCCGATGCAGATGGTCTGTCATGGACAAACTGGTCTATTTTTGGAAGTCGGAAAAGCAAAACTCACAGAGTCCATAGAAATTTGACCAATTGCAAAGCAAAACATTCTTCAAGCTTTGTTTAAATTAAATAATCACTTGATAGAACAGTATTCACTCTAGCTGCTTGGCTGACATGTCTATTTTTACTTCCTTCCCTGTCTTTGGTGGAAACCTCTGGGCAATTCCATAGGGAACATGAGCCGCCACAGTTCCCAGTTCCGCCGCTCCCTCCACGTGGAACATTTGATCGTCGAAGAAGATGTGAGGTCTGATCTTTTCCAGCATGGGGCCTTTAGGGGCTCCTGCCAGGAAGAGAGCCTCGTCTGTCTCCAGGCCCCATGAACGCAGTGTCTTGAGGGCCCGGGTGCCTGAACTGGCTGCACTGCGAGCTGTAACCAAATAGGTGCGGATGGGACAGTCCAAGCGCTGGCCTTTGGCATAGAATTTCTGTTGCAGTTTCCCCAGAGCTTCCAGGAACCCCTTAAGTGGTCCCTATAGGAAAAAAGATAATTCATTATCGTCAGAAGTAGGGCTGTCACAAAATTTCAATAGTCAGTAAAAATACCAGTAAAATTTTGCGGTTCTTGGTACCAATTTTGGTACCAGAGCAAAAACTGTTGAATGGTACTCATCTGTTGGTTATCACTGTCAATAATTGCAGTTTCCGATTCAATCATGCATTTAAATACGGTTGTCAATCCATAAACTTTGTCAAGTCAAGTCAGCTTTATTTATATAGCGCTTTTTACAAAGCTGAACTCCTTCAGGGCCAGAATGGAGAAAAAAACCTTGGGAGAAACCAGGCTCAGTCGGGGTGCCAGTTCTCCTCTGGCCAACGAACAAACAGTGTATGATTATAATTCTGGCAAAATTACAGGTCAGAAGTCATATTAGAGCAATAGATATTCGTAAGATTATTCGAAAGATTGGAGTCGTCACGCCGGAGACGGTTTTAATGAGGATGTTGTGTTGATGCGGCATTTACGGGGGGAGTTTATTTGACATGTTCTCTGCAGACACTTCAGGGATGTGTTGGTCATGTCTAGATGCAGGTCCACCATCTGATCTGGATACGGCCTGGATTCGGCTGACTGCAGTAAACCTCGCGATAAACAGAGAGACTAACATTAGCGTAGATGCCATTCTTTTTATGATGTAACGAGTACATCAGGTGTTATGGGAAATGTTCCCGGTTCCGGCTGACCTAGTTAATGCAGCCTAACAATCATTTACTGATTTGAATAATAGAAATGAATAATGTTCTATGTGTAAGCCATAGTAAAGAGATGCGTTTTTAGTCTAGATTTAAACTTTACAGTGTAGCTACTATGGAAAGCTAAACTTGTATTCAGATTGTGAATGGGCAATATACAGAAAGCAAGAGAAGAGCCCTCCATTTATAATCACTTAGGGGCCGTTTACACGACACCGTTTTGGCCGTTAATTTGCATGACAATGGGGTTTTGTGGGTCTGAAAACAGAAAACCATTATCGACTCCATATAAATTACTAAAGCACAATTGCTTTGAAAATGGTGACATCAAAAGTGACATTGCCAACTCCTGGCAGCAGAATACAGCATTTTCAGTCATTTTCGTGGATCCATGTGAACGCTGTCGTCTATACACGAAAAACGCAAAATGAAAAACATTTCTGCTTTTAGTACATTGTGGTAGGATAAAATACCCTAAGGCTGTCAATCAAAGCAGAAGCTCACTGAATAATGCACTCTTGCAAAAAACTCTCGTTATAATAATACATTTCTCTATTAATTGCAATACAGGTTAGTCTTAAACATAAAATAATAAATGTAAATTGTACAGTGCTATTATTTACATTGTTTGTTGGATATAATGAAAGGATTCGCAAGCTCTCCAAGTGTCCCACAGAACTACAAACCACACCCCTACTAATTACGCGCCGACAATGAAACAGCCATATGTGATGTCATCAGAGCCCCTCCCTCTGGATTCGCTGATGTCATCACTAGTACTGCTTCACATTCCTCGCTTTTTAAGCTTCACTATCGCCATCTAGTGATAAGGCATACAGACCATATAACATAGATCACCAGACGCAGTAGTTCATCCTGTTTGTTTTCCTAAATTTTTTAAGTATTTTAAATATTAAACTCTTTAGTAAATTTTAATGTTATGCAAGATTTAGGGTAAGGTTTGGGGGCTTGAGGATAGCGTTAAAGGTGCTGCATGTAAGAATGACAGCTATTGGTTGAAACGGGTACTGCAGTCCAAATTCAAAATATAGTTTTCCCCGGCCCCTCCTCAGACTTGACGCTCACGCAGGTTGCCAGTTTGAGGACACACAACAGGAACAAGCGTAATTCACAATGGAAGGTGAGGAGACTTACTTTTTTTAGATGGGTGCCAAGGCTTTTTAGGTTGGGTAGAATCTGCGATCTCTGACACAGTATGCAGTGTTTTCCGCCAACTGGCAACCTGTGGTGTCAAAATACTATACATACACCGCAATGTGCGGTATCACACAGACCAAAACAAAAACAGGCATTCCGACACGGAACGCACATTTCAAAGTAAAATAACTGACTGTAGCATTGTTTTTCAGAGAGACGAGTATGTGAACTTAGCATGTTTCCTAAATATCTGCAAACATATTATGGTGCTTTTATACAGTACACTCTTTAATTACACTCTAAATGCTGGTTTGTTTTTAACCAAAATTTGGGTCAAATATGGACAAACCCAACTCTTGGGTTACATTTTTTTAAATAACATTTTTAACCCAATGGTTGGGTTTGTCCCAAAAATTTTTTGGAGTGCACCATGAAGGTACTGATCTATCTGTATTCATTTATTTTATGTTTTACTAATAGCTGTCATTTCATTCTTTCATAAGATTCTAAAGCAATACAGGTTAGTCTTAAAATAATTCACTTCAAAAGATTGTTTTTGTCAAATGACATCCATGCTTGTTTCTTCATGGGAGGTGGAACTTGTTGTAGTAGGTGGAACTTGGAGGGGTGTGGTTTGTAGTATTGTGGGACGCAGATGGAACCTTGTGCGTTTTCAGTCACATTAGTCTTTAAGAATACAACATTTCTGGACACATTTCTGTCCAAATCTTTGGACACTGCAACAGTCGTTATATGACGTCACGCTCTGCTGCGTCTTTTTTATAAACACGAATTCAACATATAACAAATAATAATATACTCAAAAATGTAAAAAAAAAAAAATACAATCTACATGGCTTTACTGCAAAATAATTATTTTAATTCAGCCAAGAAGTCACGCCATGACGCGTCAATCTTCTACTGGTCACTCATCAATGGGACAGAAAGTGCAGTGTGACCGCCCCTTTACATGGATTCCAACTAACTTACTGACTAGCACCTCTGATAGATCATTGAGTTCACGCACTCAACAGACAGGATTGTGATTGGCTACAATGCTTAATGCTTGTAAGACACGCTAAATAGAAACCTTTGGTGCTCAGAAAGCGTTCCAACAAATACGAATGATAGCGCTTGAAAGCAGCGTCTATCAGCGGATACCGAATAGACTACGGAAATGCTGGTACCGTCATGTTCAACAGGTGTTCGTTTGACAACCCGAGTCACAAGTATAATATCCTTGTTTTCTTGTGAAAAATTACTTACATTTGCAGTCATTCACATTTTGGATCATCAAATGGAGTTCTCAACATTTTAAGAAGTCACGCCATATAATATTGCACTGCTATTACATTTGAATTGAACATACATGATCAAGAGGTTTATTCTCATGGGCTTTCTCGTGCTCAAAGAACTTGTCCAGTCCGTGAGCTTTGTAAATTCTCTCCGACTCATCCGAGAAGAGAACGGCATCTCCATCAAAGGCCACTCGCAGCTGAGTCTCCGACACCTCTGTGATTTTCCCCTGTGAGAATACTGTAGCTGCTGCAATTCCTAATAAAAAGAATTTCACATTCAAACCAAACAAGTATATTTCTACCGTTAGAAGATAATTAATTCCCCAAACACTCCACTCACCTTCCTCAAGGGCTTCTCTAACTTTCAGTGAATCCGCTGACAGATAAAGGTTGGTGTGGTACGCTTTCAGATAACCAATAGGACTGTTGCCTCCCGTCATACAAAAGCGCTCTATAAACAGCTCTGAAAAGTATTTACACGCATAATTACACAGAGGACAACCTCCAAACGGAAGTGCACTTAAAAAGATACCATAACACAATCTTTTGATAACTGCTCAGATAGGCACAAACCAAGCATCTGTAAGGAAACACTGTAGTTGCACTAAAAAGTTTTTTTTTTTTAAAGAATGTCAAAGGTAATATGTGCACTTAAAGGGATGGTTCATTCAAATTTTAAAATTCTGTCATGTTTTATTCACCATCATGTTATTCCAAACCTGTTTGACTTTATAAAACAATATTTTAAAGGTTGGTAACAACACAATTTCTGTCACCACGGACCTCCATTATATATTTTACATAATGGAAGTAAATGGGAATCGAAAATGTCTGGTTACCAAACAATTTTGGGGTTTGGGTTTGTGTAAGTACAATATCCATATTTAAAACTTTATAAAGTAAAATATCTAGCTTCTGGCAGACCGCCTTCCATATTCAGCTTACAAAGAGTGTGTGACGCCTCTCGCAGTTCAAAACGCTTACGCTATGTCCGACGTCATTGTCGCGCCGTTGAAAGTTGAATACGGAAGGCGGTCAAGTTTTGGGCTGCCATTCACTGCCATTATAAAGCTCGGAAGAGCCAGGACATTTTTTTATATAATTCTGATTGTATTCCTCCGTAAGAAGAATGTCATAGACACCTAGGATGACTTGAGGGTGAGTAAACCATGGGGTAAGTTTCATTTTTGGGTGAACTATCCCTTTAAATGTTAATTAACAAAAAAATACAGTTGTTCATTTTTTGTTCATGTTAATTCACAGTGCATTAATTAATGTTAACAGACATAGCATTTGATTTAAAAATATATTAGTAAATGTTGAAGTTAACATAAAATGAAATGCTGTAGAAGTATTTTTCATCTTAACTAATGTATTTAACTACATGAAACTTATTGTAAAGGGTTTCCAAATAGTTTAATAATTTGCATTATGACGATATAAAATATATTTTTTAATTCATGTTAAAATCATGTTAACACATTATGTATGAAAATATATAGCTGTCTTTATACATTAGGAATGGGGTCTCTCTCCTCATATTTGGGGATCCATGGCATTAAAACATATTAGATGATAAATACTAGTGTATTACAAGTTTGCCATGTTTCAAAGGGACACATTATTCCTGATGTTCATCCAGTGAAAGCAGAGCTTTTGACCTACGGTGATGATTAATTGAGTTTATGAGCCGAAGTCCCACATGAGCATGATTGCTGGTCATCAGAACCACATCAAAGAGCTCTTCACTGTCTGGATACAGCTCTCTGAGGCGAGCATTCACTGCCTCCACTGCCTACACAGCAAAGAAAAAAATCATTTCCCTATTTCATTTTAAATGGAGTCATAGTTTTTCCTCATTCCTGACACCATTACCGTGTGTAAGTACATAGAACAGGTTTGACCTTAACGAAGGGGAAAGCAGGTCCGGGTGCGAATGGCTCGACCTCATGTTGGATCTGGAAGTTCAGGTAATCCTCCATTCCCTGCTGCTCATAAATGTCCTGCTCCTGATCCATATTGAAGAGGGCGCGGGAGGACACGGCAATAGTGATGGCGTTCTGAGGCTTTGGCTGAATAAACAATGCATTGTTGACAGCAGGACATTCATTTTTGATTACTATTAGAGTGTTATTTCGAATAGATTTCAAATTTTGTAATAAATAAATAAGCCTTATCTTAAAATTAGCCTATCCTAGATTTGTCTACAAGGGTAGCCTACTGTTTAAACACACAGTTACTGCCTAATATTTTTAAACTGAAATCCGTCCGGCGTGAGGACGATCCGTTTAGATCTGCTCTGACGTATAGAGCTGTGTAGGTGGGTCCAGGAAGATTTGTCTGCAAGGGTACCGTTTAAACACACAGTTACCTGACAAATATAAATAGTAAAACTGTAAACCTGACTCTCCATTTTCTTCCACTCCAGATTCAGGTTATACTATATATTTTTTTATTTTATTCTCTTATGAATATTTTAAATCCATTTCTGTGTAAAGCACTTTGAATTGCCACTGTGTATGAAATGTGCCATATAAATAAACTTGCCTTGCCTTTTCTATCCATTTAAAGCTGATGTAATAAAGACAACATTGTCGACAGCCAATTTCAAATAAATAGATAATTAACAGTGTAGCATTGGTCAGGAACTGGATGGATGGATGGATGGATGGATGGATGGATGGATGGATGGATGGATGGATGGATGGATGGATGGATGGATGGATGGATGGATGGATGGATGGATGGATGGATGGATGGATGGATGGATGGATGGATGGATGGATGGATGGATGGATGGATGGATGGATGGATGGATGGATGGATGGATGGACAAGAAAGAAAGAACAGATGTTAAAAATATATATAAACAAACAATTAATATCAACATCAAATGTTAAATAAAAAAATAAAGACCAAAAATGTCAATAAACAATTTCAGATGTTTTTAGACAAACAGATATACACTCACCTAAAGGATTATTAGGAACACCATACCAATACTGTGTTTGACCCCCTTTCGCCTTCAGAACTGCCTTAATTCTACGTGGCATTGATTCAACAAGGTGCCGAAAGCATTCTTTAGAAATGTTGGCCCATATTGATAGGATAGCATCTTGGAGTTGATGGAGATTTGTGGGATGCACATCCAGGGCACAAAGCTCCCGTTCCACCACATCCCAAAGATGCTCTATTGGGTTGAGATCTGGTGATTGTGGGGGCCATTTTAGTACAGTGAACTCATTGTCATGTTCAAGAAACCAATTTGAAATGATTCGAGCTTTGTGACATGGTGCATTATCCTGCTGGAAGTAGCCATCAGAGAATGGGTACATGGTGGTCATAAAGGAATGGACATGGTCAGTAACAATGCTCAGGTAAGCCGTGGCATTTAAACGATGCCCAATTGGCACTAAGGGGCCTAAAGTGTGCCAAGAAAACATCCCCCACACCATTACACCACCACCACCAGCCTGCACAGTGGTAACAAGGCATGATGGATCCATGTTCTCATTCTGTTTACGCCAAATTCTGACTCTACCATCTGAATGTCTCAACAGAAATCGAGACTCGTCAGACCAGGCAACATTTTTCCAGTCTTCAACTGTCCAATTTTGGTGAGCTCGTGCAAATTGTAGGCTCTTTTTCCTATTTGTAGTGGAGATGAGTGGTACCCGGTGGGGTCTTCTGCTGTTGTAGCCCATCCGCCTCAAGGTTGTGCGTGTTGTGGCTTCACAAATGCTTTGCTGCATACCTCGGTTGTAACGAGTGGTTATTTCAGTCAAAGTTGCTCTTCTATCAGCTTGAATCAGTCGGCCCATTCTCCTCTGACCTCTGGCATCAACAAGGCATTTTCGCCCACAGGACTGCCGCATACTGGATGTTTTTCCCTTTTCACACCATTCTTTGTAAACCCTAGAAATGGTTGTGCGTGAAAATCCCAGTAACTGAGCAGATTGTGAAATACTCAGACCGGCCCGTCTGGCACCAACAACCATGCCACGCTCAAAATTGCTTAAATCACCTTTCTTTCCCATTCTGACATTCAGTTTGGAGTTCAGGAGATTGTCTTGACCAGGACCACACCCCGAAATGCATTGAAGCAACTGCCATGTGATTGGTTGATTAGATAATTGCATTAATGAGAAATTGAACAGGTGTTCCTAATAATCCTTTAGGTGAGCGTATAAACAATTACCACTATAAATAAACAAACAAACAAATAAATAATTAAATAGGATTGCCAGTAAAAACATAAAATGTTAAATAAATAAATTGTGTACATTACAATAAGACCAACAAGTGACTTAACGAAACGTTTTCAAATAAACTTTTTGTTGTCGTAAATCGCTGCGCAATCTGCGTTGTTGCAACCGTAATCAACGCACGCACAGTAAACGCAACTGGTCGTATAGCGTTTGTTCATATCGCTTTTTCTAAAAACGTACAATGACTCCTACCAAATTCTGCGTTGCGATTCTATCTCGGATCATAGTCCCCTTCTGCTACACTGTTGAATACAGGCTGTTTTCCTCCTCAGTCGCGTCACTGCACCAAATGCGCTCACGCCGTCGTGTCCGCGCGTCTGTTTAATGTCTCGCATCAGGTGGCGCGTGTGTATTTTTAGAGGCATTATCAATTGCAGCTCAACACAAACCCTAATGTTTTCCATCACGGAAAGTAGCTGCTATGTTGGTATAAGACTCACCGGTGTGGGCTTCTTGCTGGGGCTGGACTGGTGGTTCTCCTTCCTCTCCCAAAAAGTCTGCATCTCTTTCATTAGTGGTTTACTCATGATAAACAGCTGAGAGAATGACAGCCCTGAATGACCTACACACACACTGAGCGGTCACATCCCCTTCAGACTGCAATCAAACGAGCACACACTGATACTGATGTGGGGGACACCGCCTTCATCCTCACCATCATACCCATCATCTACCGCTTCCAGGGACCAGTGATGGAGGATCTCCCTGTGGCATCCACTCAGTGAATGTGGGTGTGCAACAGTGCTACAGTTTGTGTGATTACATCATCTGTGCAAATGGAGCAAATGTATTTTGGATTCTGGGATCTTGGCCAGATTGATCTCAGAAATGTTCTGGTGTTATGAGGCACCTAAAAGACACTTGAAAGGGGGGTAAACTGCATGATTAGCACTAATGCATGAGAGCACTTCATAATGCTGAGTGTATTGTATTATTCATAAGGCTCAAAATAAGGAAAAGATTACAGTCAGGAAGATTTTTAAAAATGTTTTTGAAAGAAGTCTCGGAACCCACTTTATATTATGTGGCCTTAACCACTATGTACTAACATTTAAATTAATAATTTGATACAATGCACTTATGTACATACATGCTTTTACATTGTATTTAAATTTTTTACATTTTTAAAAATACCTGCATGTAATTACATCTGTAATTAATTTCTGTAGTTACATTTATAATGACACTGTCAACACTTCCCTTACACCTAACCTTAAACATACCCACACCACCACACCTGTCCCTAACTTTACCCTTAAACTGACCCATACCACCACACCTGTCCCTAACTTTACCCCTAAACTTACCCATACCACCACACCTGTCCCTAACTTTACCCTTAAACTGACCCACACCACCGCACCTGTCCCTAACTTTACCCGTAAACTTACCCACACCACCACACCTGTCCCTAACTTTACCCCTAAACTTACCCATACCACCACACCTGTCCCTATCTTTACCCTTAAACTGACCCATACCACCACACCTGTCCCTAACTTTACCCTTAAACTGACCCACACCACCACACCTGTCCCTAACTTTACCCTTAAACTTACCCACACCACCACACCTGTTCCTAACTTTACCCTTAAACTGACCCACACCACCACACCTGTCCCTAACTTTACCCTTAAACTTACCCACACCACCACACCTGTCCCTAACTTTACCCTTAAACTGACCCACACCACCACACCTGTCCCTAACTTTACCCTTAAACTTACCCACACCACCACACCTGTCCCTAACTTTACCCTTAAACTGACCCACACCACCACACCTGTCCCTAACTTTACCCTTAAACTTACCCACACCACCACACCTGTTCCTAACTTTACCCTTAAACTGACCCACACCACCACACCTGTCCCTAACTTTACCCTTAAACTGACCCACACCACCACACCTGTCCCTAACTTTACCCTTAAACTGACCCACACCACCACACCTGTCCCTAACTTTACCCTTAAACTCACCCACACCACCACACCGGTCCCTAACTTTACCCTTAAACTGACCCACACCACCACACCTGTCCCTAACTTTTACCCTTAAACTGACCCACACCACCACACCTGTCCCTAACTTTACCCTTAAACTGACCCACACCACCACACCTGTCCCTAACTTTACCCTTAAACTCACCCACACACACCACCACACCTGTCCCTAATTTTACCCTTAAACTGACCCACACCACCACACCTGTCCCTAACTTTACCCTTAAACTTAACCACACCACCACACCTGTTCCTAACTTTACCCTTAAACTGACCCACACCACCACACCTGTCCCTAACTTTACCTTAAACCTACCCACACCACCACACCTGTCCCTAACTTTACCCTTAAACTCACCCACACCACCACACCGGTCCCTAACTTTACCCTTAAACTGACCCACACCACCACACCTGTCCCTAACTTTACCCTTAAACTGACCCACACCACCACACCTGTCCCTAACTTTACCCTTAAACTGACCCACACCACCACACCTGTCCCTAACTTTACCCTTAAACTTAACCACACCACCACACCTGTTCCTAACTTTACCCTTAAACTGACCCACACCACCACACCTGTCCCTAACTTTACCCTTAAACCTACCCATACCACCACACCTGTCCCTAACTTTACCCTTAAACTGACCCACACCACCACACACCACCACACCTGTCCCTAACTTTACCCTTAAACTTACCCACACCACCACACCTGTCCCTAACTTTACCCTTAAACTGACCCACACCACCACACCTGTCCCTAACTTTACCCTTAAACTTACCCACACCACCACACCTGTTCCTAACTTTACCCTTAAACTGACCCATACCACCACACCTGTCCCTAACTTTACCCTTAAACTGACCCACACCACCACACCTGTCCATACTTTTACCCTTAAACTGACCCACACCACCACACCTGTCCCTAACTTTACCCTTAAACTTACCCACACCACCACACCTGTCCCTAACTTTACCCTTAAACTTAACCACACCACCACACCTGTTCCTAACTTTACCCTTAAACTGACCCACACCACCACACCTGTCCCTAACTTTACCCTTAAACTGACCCACACCACCACACCTGTCCATAACTTTACCCTTAAACTGACCCACACCACCACACCTGTCCCTAACTTTACCCTTAAACTCACCCACACCACCACACCTGTCCCTAACTTTACCCTTAAACTTACCCACACCACCACACCTGTCCCTAACTTTGCCTGTATCCCACCTCAATATCAGCAAAAGTGTGTGCAATACAATATGAACACAATAAGTACATTGTACTTGCATCAAAAGATAAGTACATAGTAGTTAAGGCCATCTAATATAAAGTGGGACCGAAGTCTAAGGCTGATTTAAAAATAAAATAAAATAAATAATAATAATAATTGTGTGAAATATTAAATTATGATGTAAATAAACATATAAATATGATGTAGATAAACAGACAGACAGAAGAAAATAGCAGAATAACTCCAGTTATGTAAAGAAAACTTCATTTATTACTTTCATTGCATGACATAAATACTTAGTAGACTTTGAAAAGTTCTTTACATCTTATTAGACTGAACCTGCCATTACAAAATAAGAACAAGCTTTGAATAAATAGAGTAAATTCTCTCATTGTGATTATCTTTATACAGAAAAAAGTAATTTTGTACATATATTTTGTTCTCTGTAAAATAAAACATCTGTATAATTTTAAAGACTCATATCTTATTTTCAATAGAAAACAAAAAACAAAACAAGAATGAGAATCAGAAAAGGGCACAAATCAGAAACAGAGCTTATCACATGACAGGCTGGAAGTCGAGTATGCAGACGGGAAGTATTCGACCTTTGGCTGATTCTCAATCACCATCTCTTTTCAAATCATAAAACATTCCAAGAGTAGCTGTAAAAATCAATCCTTCAGTATCATGCCGACGTACAATCAAGACATTCCTGAGGAACAGTCATGATATCAAAACAGGAAGCAACAAGAAGAAAAAAGACAATTGTTCCACTCAAATGTCTACTTGATCATAACACTCAATAAAGGATGAAAATCTGTATACAAGACTATATCGTACCGACCCAGAAGTGATCCTAAAGCTAGATCTGCTGTAGTGTGCAACTGCAAATTGATTCCAGTGTCCGGTGAAGCGGTCTATCCCAATACTGACGGAACTAGAATCTATGGAAGCTTGTTTCCACCACTGAATTAAAAAAAAAAAAGAAGAAAGGTAATTGTGACTTTTTATCTCACAATTTCTGACTTTTTTCCTTGCAATTGCGAGTTCAGTCGCAATTCAGAAAACTGCATGATATAAACTCACAATTGCTAATTATAAAGTCAGAATGGTGAGATATAAAGCCACAATTGCGAGTTATGAAGTTGCAAATGTGAGTTATAAAGTCAGAATTTATAAAGTCAGAACTGCGAGATATAAAGTTGCAATTGTGTTATAAAGTCAGAATTACGAGATATAAAGTCGTAACTGTGCTATAATGTCCGAACTGAGATATAAAGTTGCAAATGTGAGTTATAAAGTCCGAATTCTGAGATAGTCGCAATTTAGCGTTATAAAGTCCGAATTCTGAGATAGTCGCAATTTAGCGTTATAAAGTCCGAATTCTGAGATAGTCGCAATTTAGAGTTATAAAGTCCGAATTCTGAGATAGTCGCAATTTAGCGTTATAAAGTCCGAATTCTGAGATAGTCGCAATTTAGCGTTATAAAGTCCGAATTCTGAGATAGTCGCAATTTAGCGTTATAAAGTCCGAATTCTGAGATAGTCGCAATTTAGCGTTATAAAGTCCGAATTCTGAGATAGTCGCAATTTAGCGTTATAAAGTCTGAATTCTGAGATGAGATAGTCGCAATTTAGAGTTATAAAGTCCAATTCTGAGATAGTCGCAATTTAGCGTTATAAAGTCCCAATTCTGAGATAGTCGCAATTTAGCGTTATAAAGTCCGAATTCTGAGATAGTCGCAATTTAGCGTTATAAAGTCCGAATTCTGAGATAGTCGCAATTTAGCGTTATAAAGTCCGAATTCTGAGATAGTCGCAATTTAGCGTTATAAAGTCCGAATTCTGAGATAGTCGCAATTTAGCGTTATAAAGTCCGAATTCTGAGATAGTCGCAATTTAGAGTTATAAAGTCCGAATTCTGAGATAGTCGCAATTTAGAGTTATAAAGTCCGAATTCTGAGATAGTCGCAATTTAGCGTTATAAAGTCCGAATTCTGAGATAGTCGCAATTTAGAGTTATAAAGTCCGAATTGCAAGATATAAACTTCCAATTCAGACTTTACAAGTGACATTTTTTTTTTTTTAAATGATCTTTTAAATAGTTTTATTCTGTGGCAGAAACAAGCTTCTATAGTAATATGAAGGCAAAGGCAAAGCAATCAAGAGGTACTTTTAAATCTTATTTATACCAACCATCTGGAGATAATCAAACGACCTTACGGTTAAGAAAAAAAGGAAGTGCAAAGTCTGAAAAAAATATAGCTGTACCCTGCCATTCCAAATGATCATAAGGGAAACGTAAATGCCATTTATCAAAATAAACCTTTGAATGTGTATAAATGCAAATATCTTGGAACACAAGATTTTAGTTTTGCAGAATTACAGTACGTCTTAAAGCTGTGTGTCTGTAGACATTGTGAACGTCCAGTAAATGCGAGAACGAGATATGACGACAGGTTTGAATACGGGAATGATTAGCTTAAACACTCGGTCAAAGGTAATGAGGCAGAAAGAGGTAAAGTATTAGCCATCAACCAGCAGAATCAAACTGCCTCAAGTGTGATGTAGCTTACAATATTGCTAGAACTGGTCATACTCAACTCAATAAATGCCACTACACAAGATGCATGCAAACATATTAGACCTTTACCTTACTAGAAACCTTTTGTATGTGGCTGCTTACAATAATAACTTTGGCAAAAAGGAATGCATTCTTTGTGATTAATAAGGCAAAATAAATATATGACATGATAAATTATGTAATTCGTACTATTTCAGTGTCAGATTATTTAGTGCTGGAAAACAGTATCTATTAAAAGTATCTACTGAGAATGTTTAACACTTGTCTAAGATCTCAGAAACATGTAATTAACATCAGAAATCAGGTGCATGGTTCAAGATTAATGTAAAATGACTTGAGATCATTACACATAATAAATCATCAACCGTGGCATTGATGCAAGCTGTATCTGACTTCAAATGCGCCTCTATTTGCCATACAAAGTGCATAATATGTTAGCCAGTAGTGTTTGTCATATCACGCAATATTTCAGATAACGTGTTTAGGTCAAAACTGGTTTGCGGCACAGTATCGACATGCTCAATCTTAGAGCAGCTTGACTGCAACAACTGGTGCATTTATACGGCTCCTGCGTAAACTGATAGCAATTACAGATATTGTCTGTTTATAATAAAATAACCCTCAGGAAGGTGATAAAGTTATAAAAGCAAAAATAAAGCTTTTTTTCCTGATCATATTGAGATCTTAAACCAACACAGCATCTTGATAACAAAAGCTTAAGTATCTCTTTCATTGGTGAATGTCAAAAGGAGGTCAGATTTTCAGGTCATATTTCACCCTAAATTCAATCGGGAAAAAAATTTGCATAAAGAAAAAAACATTTTACGTTGAGCGCAATTATTGTGAATATGTCACAATTTAAAAATAACGTATGAATATATATTTTTTACATTACAATAATGAGAATTGGCAGAGGGTGCACAATTATCCTAATATTAATGCAGAAATATTTATGGTCCTTATAAAACCGCTTCATTTTCTTCAAGTAACATTAATACAATTTTCAGTTTTTTTTTATTTTGCAAAAAATTGCGACCCAGATGTCATATTCTTGACAGGTTTCACAAGATTCAAATGTGATTAACTTTCTACAATTGCAAACAAAAAGTAGTGGTTGGTCATTGCAGTCAAATCAATTAGTCGCATATAACAAACGTTTTTGTTTTCATAATACGTGCATGCGTGTATGAGTGTGTGTGCATTTATGCATATATATATATATATATATAAAAAAAAAAAAAAAAAAAAAAAAATCACACACACACACATATACATACATATGTATAATAATATACACACACATATGTAAATAAAGACTTTTATGTTAGATGCGATTAGTCGATTTGACAGCATATATAGATCCCAAAAATGTGCAAAGACAAAGAAAGGCATCTGCCTGTTAGTGTAGAAGACCGTCAAGGTTGACTGATACGGTAGTGTAGGCATACTGTAACGGGACGGAACCGTGTGAGAAGGGTCAAGAGTGATGAGGTAGGGGGTGTAAAGTGTTCTTTTGAACCATAGGGAAAAGCAGAAGGCTCCCAAACTGCTGTAAAAGGCAATTACTTTACAGCTACAGGAAGAAAAAAATAAAAGGAACATCCAAATGTTGCACATTCATTTGCATGAGGAATATGAGAGAATCTTCTCTTTTGGAAGATGCATTAAATCCATCTCAAACTTTCAAGCATATATACACATCTTTTTTTTTTTTGGCCATTCGACTAAATCCCCAAATATCACTACTGTTTTACAGAAAGCAGCATTATTTTCAAAAAAAAAAGAAAAGAGAAAAAACATCTGTGCTATATTGTCCACAAAGGTGTCACTGATGGTGCAGTTAGTGTTAGTATTATTGTCTTCATAAGTCACAGTTTGTTATTCTATATATTTATCATGTGCTCACAGTTTACATTCATTCTAGAAATCTGAGCCCATAGAACCACAGCCACAATTACTACCAGACAAAATCCTTGTTCGGTTGTTCGGGTGCACTTCTGTTTCACAGAATAGCCTGTTTGTTCCATGCTTGATTAAAGCAAATTTGTAATTAAGCTCATTATTCAAAAGCAAAGCCCTAAATAAATACTTTGGCTCCCATAACGATGGGGTACTTCCTTTATGTGCTTGAGGCCTTCTGAACAGTCCATTTGAGTCCTTCTCGCTTCGTTCCCTGGTCAAGGCTTATTCTTTCGCTTTGAAGTGATTGCATTTAGTGTTCATATTTACAATTTTAAATTTTTGGGGAATGATGATGTGCATGTCTGTTCTCGCTGAAGTATCAAACCTCAGTAAAACTTCTCGTAGTGTGCTTATGTCTCTGTGTGTGTGTGGATGTACGCTGTGGTCAGATACCAGTCCTGTCGCTGTAGAAAGGCGTTACGTGGAACATGTAGCAGTGAGTGCAAACTCTCACCGGCTTCATCTGACCGTATCTAGGCAATGGGGCTGAATGTGAAGAGCAGCGGGAACAGAAGATCTGCAAGAAATATAAATCATCTTATTAGGATTTGAATCAGGTTAAATTGTTGTTCCAAAACAATGTTCTTTCAGCTGAAAGCTATAGTGAGTGTGTTTAGATTCAAATCTTAACTATTAAGCTTAATAACCTGATAGTTATTAAACTGCTCATACAGTTTAAGCAAAGGTTGATCTGCACATGTAGAGTTTTGCCCATTATTTCTCTCTGCATGTAAACAAATGTTCTAGTGGCTTGTTCAGTGTGGGCATGTCTTGTGTGTGCTTGTTTAGGTTTAGACATCAAAACAAGAGAAAAACTTTTTTCGGGCTCCTACACATTTCAATTTCACAATTCCGTACTTTTCCAGACTCAAATTTCCAAACCTCTCTGTAGATTTTTCAGACCATATTTATGGTTCATACAGCATTATATTTGGTATACAGAACAATCATCTGTAAACATTTTCCCAGGTTTTTTTTATTGGTTTTCTCACAGTGATAACATGCGCTTACATGATGAGAAGGAACCTAAAACGCTTACATATAATATATACCCCGCCAAATGCAGGTGGATTTCAGCAGTGGAGTGTAACAGTCACTTCTACTAGCCACCTCCGAAATGCTTACAACACTCATTTTCCGCAGGATAGATACACAATACCAGCTGTGTTTTCTTGCTCTCTCATCTCTCCGACAGTGAGCTGAACACACGAACCCGCCTCCCCTCACTCGGATGGTCCGAATGAATATTACTGGCGTTACAGGGCTTGAATTTCAGTGTGGTATTATGCATAATTTTACTCATTCTAGCTGATTTTGTGCTCACACCCAAAGTGTGCCTCTCAGTCCTACATTGGAGTACTTTTTCGCTGATTATTGCGTTTACACAGTTAAATACACACAAAATAATGCCAAAATTATGGCAAGCCACGCCACACCAGTGACACAGTGCAACGGAACCCACAATTCAGTCGGCAATGCGTGACCCATTTAAAGTAAATGAGAAGCGTTAATGACGACGCCCTGTGTGAATGCACCGTTACGCTGCATTCACATGACATTACCGCTTCTCATTTATTTTGAATGGGTGACATCATGCATTGCCAAACTGAATTGTGGGTTCAGTCACGTCGCTTCACTCACGTTGCAAGTTGCAGAAGTTGAAGATTTCTCAACTTTTCAAGCGCCAACGCAGGCGTCATCCAATCAGATCGCCCTATGCAAATACCCTAGAGCAGACGCTAGCCAATTGCGTTCATGCAACCCTAGAGCAGACGTGTGATTGGCTGTTGTCATTATGACGATCGCATCAGCACCAAGCTTCAGTCACGCCCTCTGTCAAGCGGTAACGCAGACGCCCCGTGTGAATGCAGTGTAACAGTATCATGGATTCATGCGTGGTCTTAAAGTGACAACTGCCTAATATACCTGCTGCCAAATTATGAGATACTATTAAAATATCTATAGTGGCAGTTTTTCTCCTTGGTATCGATGACAAAATGTAGCTAGTGAGCAAAAATAAATAAATGTATGTCAAGCGTCATGTATAACCTACAGTATGATACTGTAAATGTGGTTTGTGTAGGACGATCAAACAGCAAGGTAAGTACTGACTGATTTAGAAGATCATTTGCTACCTTATCTGTTGCTGGTTTAAGTGGCACAAACACATTAATTTAGTGAAGTTCAAAAAAAGACTTGCTTATGGTAAGGACAAACAGTTTTGCACAATGAAAATATGTGTCGTGTTCGACAAACACTAAACTTTTGCCATGAAAACACTTGTATGATACATTTATTTTTTTTTATTCTTAAAACTAAATCTGGAAACACAAAGCTTTTTCTGTACTCAGGAATCAAGGACTTTTCCAGACCTAGAAATCTTAAATCACATTTCATAATTTTCAAAACTGCCTAGGAATCCTGTCACGTAAACTTGGTTTGGTTACACTTTATTTTAAGGTGTCCGTGTCACAGTGTAATTATGCATTTAATTACGGTGTAATAATGTACAACATGTACTTACTGTAGGGTTAGGATTGGGGTTTGGTTTAGGGTTAGTTGCATGTAATTATGCATAATGTACAGCTATTACTACAGTAACTACATGTAACAAGGACATTGTAAAATTAAGTGTTACCATAGGTTCTCTTGCATTTTTATGAGCTGAGCTTTTTATTCTGAAAGTATTTTCCCATTTATTTTCTACATAGAGAGCAACAAAAATAAAATAAAAACAGTAACAAAATTCTAAAATATAAACCAAATATTCCAGCTCCAAAATGAATCACAACATTACAGACATTGATTTGAAGCAACAACTAAAAAAGCTTAGAAAACACTAGTGTTTTGTTGTTGTTGTATTATGCTTGCTCATTTTGCCAATTTTTGTTTTTAGATTTCCTTTAGTAAAATGTAATGCTCACTTATAAAATAATAAATGTATTTATATAAAATAGTTTGAGAGTTTAGGAAGACTGATTCTTTAGAAGTTTCTAAGTTCAAAAACTCTATGGAGAAAATGAATGGGATTTTTACACCTGGAGCCTCTATTGCACTCTATTCTGTTTGAAGGGTTTGAAGATTGGACTGCTGTACCTTCCCACAGCTCCTGCAGTGATGTTTTCTTCTGATGACTGTAAATGGCGCTTTACATGCAATGCAGGAATTGCAGGCCTCATCTGGTACCCATTCAGGAGGGTCTGATGTTGAAAGAAGAATAGAGAAAGAGTTGCAAAAACTGAAAAAGTCTACAAATATTGTAAGCAATGGCCGTTTATTCCAAAAGCATTACATATTAGCATAAAATAAAATATAAAAAGCATTTCTCATTTTCATTTAGTTTAAATTGATGTGCTAAAATAGTTAACTAAAAATTACTAAATGCAACAAATGTACTAAATTTAAGTCAAACGAAAATGTTTAGATATTAGTATGTCAATGATACTACAATAACACAGACTTCAATATCAGGGCTGGTTTAGTTTTCCCCTGGTATTAAGAAGTGTTTTCATCAATCTGATCACAAGAGGATGACGCTAAATACAAGTGTAAACAGGGTCTAAAACGTTTTGAGCTTGTCCACTTTCAACCACTTCCAGAGGTAGTCGAAAAACACATTTAACCGGATTGCTTTCGTAGTGTAAACACTCATGTGGTCAACTGTTTCTAACAGCCACAAAAGACCGTCTACTCTCCGCCTACTGACCTAATACATAAACATTAAGGGAAGTGGACTAGCCAGACGGGATTAAAACTTTGTCAGCTAAAGACCGAAGTTTGGTTTGAAGATGAAATGCGTACCAAACTGATTTCGGTCCAGAAATCAGGACAGAAGTGGTTGAAAGTGGACAAAAAGAAGACCAAATAAAACACCAAGTTTAAACAGGAACGTGTCGTCTACTTGTTATCCCTCATCCACTTGTTATCTGATTGACCAAAACGCATCTTAAGACCAGGTGTAAACAGGGCCTCAGTGCCTGACTTCGATGATGCTCTTGTTTAAAAGCTCACAATTCTCTTGAATGTCATTGTGTGATGCTACATTAGGATTTGTCTTCACAGAAATTACTGGAATAGTCAAACATGTTAATACTTTGACCATATAGCATATCTTAAAACCTTTTGAAAAAAAGCTTTGTATATCTAGTGAGCCTACGATGCTTTAAAATTCGGCCTAGATGGCCGCTCACTAGGGCTGAATCCAAATATGCCTACTTCCTTACAAAATGAAGTAGGCCAAAAAAAAAGTGACAGGAGTAATGCATCCAAATTCACAGCTTCATAGAACACTAAGCAGAAAGCTCCTGGATGACCTACTACTTCCAGCGAGAATCTGAAATGTGCGTAAAAAGGACTATTTACTATCCCATAATGGACACGGCAGAAGATTTGTAAATGGTAAGTGACAACTCGCATATTACATCACATGACAGTGTGATGATTGCAGACCAGAAGTCGTATCATGAACATCAAAATAATAGTCCCTTCATATTGTGAGCATATAGTTAGTGTACTGAACTAACCTTCAAACTGTCCCTCTCTGGCCTTGGCAGCAAGCTCTGATGAAGAGATTGTCTCTTGACAGAGAGCACAATCTTCCAGTACTGCACTGCCCAGACACGGACCTGAGGTGCATATCAAACAGCACATTAAACTAATGATGTCTGGCATCGAACGATGAAAACATGCTGTTATAGTTCTGTATCTTTCAGAAGCTCACTCACCTTTCTTGGGCTTCTCATTGTCCCCTTGGTCAGCTTTTGTAGCCATGACCTCAAAAAGAGTCTTTAAGATGCTTCGCAGGTCACTCGCATAATTTGTTTGCAACTGATCGGCCACACCTTCAGATATTTGAAAAGATGACATCAACACAATTTTTGTTACTTAGTTCCTGGGGTTTCATTTAGCAGAAAATGTGCTTTACTACTCAAACATGGCTTTACCAATTCACATCACAAAAGCTTCACAGGCTACAAATCCATGTCAATTCAATGTCATTAGGTACCACACCTGATATGCAGACAAACAGACGATGGATGAGGTCACTACTGCTATGGAAACGTGAGCGAATTTTGTTGTGAGCAGCAAGTCTGGCAGCTTGCAAAGCTACTTGAATCTCCTGGTGATCCAGATCCTCAGACATGTCCGAGCTGGTTGTCAGGCTACTAACAGGGCTGAAAGAGAAGATTATTAAATTTAAATTAATAATAATCATCATAATAATAATAAACCAAGTCTTCTAAAATATAACTTATAACAGTAATTAAATTATCTTTTTTTTTTTTTTTATCAATGAAGTATGACTAATAGGTCGAGATTGCTGGCCTTCATCAAGGGAGAAACTGGCATAATCAAGTTAATCCAGAAAGTGTGACCCTATGGCTGAGGGAACACTGTGGGTTTTGTGCAATACCTTGCTGGAATCACAGAGGAAGTTTTAGGACTTAATTTTCACATATCATTCACAGCGACATTAAAATAAATATATTTCTGGGGGGAAAAAAGTACACATTTTCCACTGCAAAAGTGGTGCTTGTTAAGGTGTTATGCGGGTGCTAGGTTGGTAGCCAGGGTGTTGCTATATAATATTCAGAGAGGTTGTTCAAAGGCATGCCATGTTATTACAAATGGTTGTTGGGTGGCTGACAAAAAGAATGAAAAGAACCCCCTGTTAGAGTCCCCAGTGTTTCCAAATCAACTTACACTGCATTCAATATATACATTTAATCAGTTCAAGCATTTCATGAGAACCAAACCCATGACCTTGGCATTGCTAACATCATACTCTACTGCCTGGGGTAAATGGTAGTGATACGAGCTATTAAAACATTACTGTGTACATCTCAACCAGCCTGAAACAGCACCATTGGCTTTTGGGACGGGGTATCAATGACAAATGGGGAGAGTGTTTAAAAAAACAATTTGAAAACCAAAATGACACACTTATTTGCCTTAGCTAGTACCACCACAAAAACTAAAACTACAGAGTGCTTCAGGAATGAGTCCTAAAACCTGGAATTAAGTTGACATTTTTGCACTTCCGTTCCATCGTCTCAAGTCAACTGTTTGTTTTTTAAATGGGTTTTTGGTTAATGTCAGAAATAAAATTGATATATTTTCAAGTTTTATGGCCTGGATTTACAAACAGGTCTTAGATTAAGCCAGGATTAGGTTTTAGTTCAATTAGGATATTTAAGTGGCTTTTATTAACATGCCTTGGAAGAAAACATTACTGATGTGCATCTTGAGACAAAACTTTAAGATCTGTCAGTCCAAGTTACTGTCAGTTAAAACACCCTTAAACATGCATTTTAGTCTTGGACTAGGCTTAAACCTCGTCTGTGAAGGCAGAGGGTATGCGTCTTGAAAATGGTAGTTGCTCACAAGTGGCTACAGAGGTGGTGCATATAGTCGTTTATAGCCTAAAGTTAGCTTTTTACTTCTGGTGACTGTATTTACACTTCAGAGCTTAAGATTCATGAACCCTGTGTTCAGTTGTGAAGATTATCTTGATGAAAAAAACATGTAAGAACCGTAAAGTTTTGTTGGTCACAGAGCTTATTTTCTGCAATAATCCAAAAGGCAATGGAAAAAAAAACTATTGGCCTTTTGTCGAGGGAACCAGGTTCTTGCTAACTTCTGGCCTATATAAATTTGTCATCCCTGCAGCACTCTATAGCAACAGTGCTGACGTATTCCACCATTACTCATCAGCTAAAAGTTTACCTGGGTGTGTATGAACTTGACAAACTGCATGTAGTGACAGAAACACCGTCAATGTCACTGCTGGGGACAGAACTGAGGGGGGACTCCTGAGAACTGCTGCGGACCATTCCAAAAAACATGTGGGGGTGGGGGCAACAGATGAAAATGAAATACAAGAACTGAAAAGAATGGCAACCTTCATAATGAAATCGATTCAGAACAAGGTAACAAACAAAACATTTTCAAAATAGGCAAAAATCAAGAAAACCTTAATGCATGCTCAACACAAATAAACAAACCTAGAGGTCTTTCTGTTATCTTCTTTGGACTGTTTTCCAAAACCTTCTGATATCCCTTTTACTGTAGTGTTAGGTTGTGTCCGGCATCCTGTGTCCTGATGGGTGCAACTAGGTCCTCCCTCCCCTTGTCCCGAGCCTCTATCCTGAGCAAGAAGAACCCCTGAGCTGCATTTCTCACAGCAGGAATAGTGGGTACAGTCCTGACTGCCCTCCTCTTCTCTTGCTTGGTTCTGCACAGAACAGTGTGGCACAGAAGGGGTGAGGTGGCCCTGAGAAGGGGGCAGGGTGAGCGGTAAATGTCCATTTCCTTTCCCTGGGCTGGCAGCAGCTACTGCTGATTGGATGACAGAGCTTGTGATGGTGAGCTTGTGCTTCTCAAATCCCAGCGCCATGCCCCGGCCAGCAGGATCCATGGCATCCTCGTGGTTGTCGACGCATCCGGCAGCACAGCACACACAGGAATTAAGCAGGCACTGAGTGGCAACTAAAGCCCCACCGTCACCGGGTTCAGAAACATCGGCTGAATGAGGCAAGACAACGGCCAAGTCGGTCAAGCTTGGGGAATGAGGGTTAAAAATAACAGTGGCTGAAAGCTTCATTCCACCGGTACGACTGGCGATTTCTTCTGCGGTCTGTACGCTGTCTTCCTCCTGTAAGCCTTCCCAGCCATTCACCATGGGCGACCTGTCAGAGTTCCCCAAGGACTCAGATGATTGGCTCAGTTTGCGCTGACATTCCAGATTGGTGGTGTTGCTTGATTGGCAGATTGTCAACCAACCATTACATGATGAGTCAGTCAACGGAACTGGTCTACTGTGGTCAGGGGATCTGAGGCATACGGTAGGAAGGGTAAGTTGTCCGCGAACCAGTTCGCTAGTTAAACCAGACTCCAGGTCGTCCATAAAAAACACTCTATCATCATCATGGTAGGAACCCGGGACTCTCCGTGGAGATGCTTGCTGGCTGGAGGTAGCACTAGAACCGTCGAGGCTACTTCCTCTATAGGGCCGAGGCTGGTGGGCTGGGGACTGACTCTGACTTGGAGGGGAAAGAAGCGTAGACATTTCGTCCCCCACTTGATGCACCATCATATTAAGTTGCTCTATCTCTTCTTCATCGTACTGCATGGAGCAAGCCAAGTCTGCATCTGTGGCCTCCTCTTCCTCACTCTCACTGGATGTTTCAAGCTGCTCCATCTTCTCCTCATCCTCCTTCCATACAGAATCTTCTTCCTGGGCTACACAAAGTGTAAGATCCACCACCTCCTCAACTCGGTCATCCTTTTCCTGTGTCTCTAGATGGCTCTCAGGAATGGTGGAGGCGGCTGGGTCATTGGTCGATGGCATGCTGGAACCTGCAGGGAATTCGCCATCCTGGGAGATGCAGAGGCTACGCTCCAGCGTCATGAGCTCTTCTTCTGTTAGAGTCTGCAGCAGATCCCTGATGTGAAGAACACAATTATATGATTCAGAAGCCTGGCATGTTCTTCAGTTGCTACATAATAAGTTAATATGGTTTGAAATGTAAAAATCTCAGTGCTGCTGTAATTCAGCAACTAAAAAGTTATGAATGCCAGTTCTATCCAACTACCATAAAGACTGTAGGCAAGGCAATTAGTTTTTTGCCTGTGAGATTCAATCGTTTTCCACATGAGGAAGCATACTCAAAGCTATTCCAGGGCTCGACAGTGTGAGTGTTTCACTCGCTTTTGCGACTAAAAATGGATGTGTGAAAATTGTAAAATGCATTTAGAAGAATGTGTGCAAATAAAAAAGTCTGTGCAGGTCCTTAAAGCAAAAGCTTGAAATTTAAGATCCTTAAATATCTTAAATAGTATTTTTTTTTTAAAAACACCTCTTAATGATCACTTTAAAAGGTATTAAATTTAGGAATGAAAAAAATCATTATATTTGTTTGTTAGATAAGGCCTAATGGGATTGAACTTCAAAAAGATGGGATTTCATCAAATAAATGTAAGCACTGCATGTTCAAATTCAAAACGTGGTGCTTCTTACTTGCACGTTCAACAGGCTTGTGGTTTCAGAGCAGTTAGCAATCAACGAATACCACGAATTTATGCCAAACAATTTCTTATGATCTACCGTTGATAAAATTATGACAGTGTTTACTTTATGATGTTCATATTGTAATAGATGGTTGTAAGAGTGCCTATTTCATCTTCATCATCTTTTTGAATGAGCAGCCAGCAATAGTAAAGCACTTCAGTTTCAAATTAAGAGTGTACATCCCGGACTTTTTTATAATTAAAATACCAGCATTTTGCATAAGGATCTTTTGTTTTGTTTTTCCTGGTTATTATTGGAATTTTTGGTGACACAAACTGTGTCTGGCATTTGTTTCAACGTAAACTCTTGTATGTTCTGTCTGGGCTGCCCAGTCTAAAAACATTATTTAACAAATATTATTACATTTATAGATTTTATCTGTTTATTACAGTTAAATAAATACATATTTACACAATTATGAAATAGTTGGAACCTAGTGTATTCTAATAAATTAAATTATTTTGCTTGTAAATGTCTCACCTTATCCCTTTATTAAGGAAAAACGTATTATTTGACATATTTTCATTGTGCCCCTCAAGTTAAGTTTTTTAATGAGACCCTAAATTTTTCAACTTAGCGTCAAGCCCTGTATTCCATAAATTCTAAGGACACATTTCATTCTCACAGAAATAAATTCAATTGTTTTCAAATGTTATAAATCTACAGTAGACTCTTGCATAATGTTTGAATTTGAAAAAAATAACAAGGCTACATCATACGCGAGTGGTGCAACAAAATAAAAGATAACCCATTACAAGCAGTGTTACTGTCTAGACTGGATGTGGCATGACGTGACTCAAGACAACGACAGTTGCCTGATGCCGTTCTATTTCTGACATACTCCACCACGCGCTTATGCTACTTCAGACAACAGTACAAATGGAGCGTTTCTGTAGACAGCCTCAAGATGTTGCGGTGTGGTTTAGACATCACTGACTACAAATATCAACCAATCAATTCTTAAAAAAAAAAAAAAAAACACTGAAGAAAAATACCAAACAAAAAAGCAAAACCGCATTGAAAAACCTGAAAAACCAGCTATATCTGCATCAGAAGACCAAATCAGAGGTGTCCGTGAATAACTATTGTGAACACAAAGCGTTTTCCAAGTTTGTCATACCTTATTTTTCTCAGCAAAGTACGGAAGGGCCGGAAGAGTTCAGACATGTCCTCAGGTTTGCGGTCGAGGTTAAGAGGCCCTTCAGAGTAGATAACAAGGCCACTAATAAGAGATAACATGACAAAGGATACCATTACCAGGTGAGCAGACAGAAACATGTACATATGAAAGAAAAGAGGATGACATATACAGTGTGGGGAAAATCAATACTTAAAGAGGGATTTGGAGGTGGTTGACATGAAGAAAACAGATAATTACAATGACATATCACTTACCAAACAATGGCAAGTCTAGGAATTGTAAACATAAGAGCTGGTTCGTAGTCGTCAATCATGTCTTGTGTAAGATACTCAAGCTTCAGAGCCCTTGAGATGGGAAAACATTAATACTGTATATATGAACATAATTAATATTAATACAAACCCAATTCCAAAAGAGTTGGGACACTGTACAAATTGTGAATAAAAAAGGAATGCAATAATTTACAAATCTCATAAACTTATATTTTATTCACAATAGAATATAGATAACATATCAAATGTTGAAAGTGAGACATTTTGAAAATGTCATGCCAAATATTGGCTCATTTTGGATTTCATGAGAGCTACACATTCCAAAAAAGTTGGGACAGGTAGCTAGCCTGGTTAAAACCAGACCATTCTCAGTAGTAACGGAGTTATGGTCTGGCAAAGCTTCATAGACAAATCATTTCCAAACGGGCGTCACCAACGGACGTCGCTCAAATGCCTCTGGGCGCAATTGGATAGACCTAAAACGGAAAAGGAGATGACGTATGCACCAAAGGGGCAAGCTGGTTTATTAGACTTTTGTCGAATCCAGTCGGTAAGACAACGATAACATCTTTTTTAGATATGAAGGCTTCGAGTGTTGTTCTTTGCTCGGGTTTTAACGAAAAGGAAAAGTTTAAATCGCTTAAAACAGACGCGATAGCTGATTCGAACGAGTGATGTTCCACGGCGGCATCCATCTTTGTAATGTACAAAATCTGCTTCACCGTAATGTACAAAATCTACTTCACCTTTACACACCATTGTGTAAAGCCCGCCCTCAACGTTTCTGATTGGTGCCGTGATTTCGAGGGATTAGAAATGGGCTTGAATGGGCTCTTTGCCAGACTAACTTGCAGAGCAAATCTAAATTTGCCGGAAGTTGTCTGGGTTTTCCCAGGCTAACAGGTAGCAATAAGAGGCCAGAAAAGTTAAATGAACATATAAGGAACAGCTGGAGGACCAACTTATTAGGTCAATTGGCAATATGATTGGGTATAAAGAGCCTCTGAGACAGTAGCAGTGTCTCTCAGAAGTCAAGATGGGCAGAGGATCACCAATTTCCCCAATGCTGCGGCCAAAAATACTGGAGCAATATCAGAAAGGAGTTTCTCAGAGAAAAACTGCAAAGAGTTTGAAGCTATCATCATCTACAGTGCATAATATCATCCAAAGATTCAGAGAATCTGGAACAATCTCTGTGCGTAAGGGTCAAGGCCGGAAAACCATACTGGATGCCCGTGATCTTCGGGCCCTTAGACGGCACTGCATCACATACAGGAATGCTACTGTAATGGAAATCACAACATGGGCTCAGGAATACTTCCAGAAAACATTGTCGGTGAACACAATCCACCGTGCCATTCGCCGCTGCCGGCTAAAACTCTATAGGTCCAAAAAGAAGCCATATCTAAACATGATCCAGAAGCGCAGGCATTTTCTCTGGGCCAAGGCTCATTTAAAATGGACTGTGGCAAAGTGGAAAACTGTTCTGTGGTCAGACCAATCAAAATTTGAAGTTCTTTTTGGAAAACTGGGACGCCATGTCATCCGGACTAAAGAGGACAAGGACAACCCAAGATGTTCTCAGCGCTCAGTTCAGAAGCCTGCATCTCTGATGGGATGGGGTTGCATGAGTGCGTGTGGCATGGGCAGCTTACACATCTGGAAAGGCACCATCAATGCTGAAAGGGATATCCAAGTTCTAGAACAACATATGCTCCCATCCAGACGTCGTCTCTTTCAGGGAAGACTTTGTATTTTCCAACATGACAATGCCAGACCACATACTGCATCAATTACAACATCATGGCTGCGTAGAAGAAGGATCCGGGTACTGAAATGGCCAGCCTGCAGTCCAGATCTTTCACCCATAGAAAACATTTGGCGCATCATAAAGAGGAAGATGCCACAAAGAAGACCTAAGACAGTTGAGCAACTAGAAGCCTGTATTAGACAAGAATGGGACAACATTCCTATTCCTAAACTTGAGCAACTTGTCTCCTCAGTCCCCAGACGTTTGCAGACTGTTAGAAAAAGAAGAGGGGATGCCACACAGTGGGAAACATGGCCTTGTCCCAACTTTTTTTGAGATGTGTTGAGGCCATGAAATTTAAAAACTAAAAAACGTATTTTTCCCTTAAAATGATACATTTTTTCAGTTTAAACATTTGATATGTCATCTATGTTGTATTGTGAATAAAATATTGACATTTGATACTTCCACATCATTGCATTCTGTTTTTATTCACAATTTGTACAGTGTCCCAACCTTTTGGGAATTATAATATATATATATTTGAATTGATAATGCCATTCATCATGAGTTTTTTTATTGCGAGGTAGTTGGTGATATCCAATCCAAGACCTGAATATTCACCTCTCAACGGTCTCACAGAAGAGCACAATCACCTCCTGCTGGATGTAATACTCTTTAGGGGACTTCACAGGCACCATGGCTGACACGTAGCTAAAACAGGCAACAGACAGATCCATGATAAGATTACATTACTTTCACGTTTTGTAAAAATAATACTTTTAATTGTCTGCTGAAATAACATGTATGCGAAGCTAACCTGCTGGTGTATGATAACATTAGCACCAATAAAGAAATCTTGCAATGATTTATGAACTGTCCAAAAGCATAAATGCAGTCTAGTGATCATCATAATTAGATCATAAGTGGATGCAAAAATCAAAACTGCTGTACACATTAAGGTACCTGAGCTCAAACTCAGCGAAGAGGCCATCAAACTGACGTAGCGCTTCCTTTATGCGGTCTGTATAGTTGTTGAGATCTCGTAGCGCTTGGTCTCGGGTGATGTTGCGCACTTCCTCCAGGCTACGGGTGAGGTCTTTAGCCAGTGGTCTCATGGCCATGCTCTCGATTTCACGATTCATGATGATCGATCCAGCTGCCAGGCACTGGAGAGAGGAGTGATATTACGGTCTCTGCTTCTAATGGGTTACGTCACCCTGACTCATGGCCACAAGTTACAGCTATGATACACTGATGTTCTGAAGTTCTTTATATTCATGTTCTTTTGAAAGTTAACAAGAAAGATCTCTAGGGAAGATCTCGTTCTGAAGGAAAGAAGTTAGTGTGCACTACCTCTGCCCCAAACCACAACTGCCCGGCAAGGTTGTCATGACGGATCTCTTCTGGGAACTTCACACAGAAGTCCCTGTTGGCTCGGTCTTCAGGTATGCATTCATCCATAATCTGATTTATGATGTTTAACACATTGTCCTATACATATATTGAGAAGACACACAACAAACAGGGTTAGAACATTCTCTTAAAGGATTTAAGGGTGACAGGTCACTGAAATCAGAATTATAATTTCAATGTTTCCCAAGATGATTCCACTCATGGGATTACCAGAAAAAAAAAAAATAATAATAATAATAAAAATAAATATATTTTTTTATTATTATTATAAAAATTCCCATGATTTATTTGAAATTTCCATAGTTAATTATTTTACAATTTTCTGATGATCCCAGGTTCTCTATAACTGTGGTCAAGCTATTTATTTATTTATAATTTAACATCATATCAGCAATAATGGCTATATTCATGGTAATCAACAATATTTCAATGTTAAAAATAAAATTAAATAAATAAATAAATCATGATTACAATATCACATCAGTACACTGTTTACAATAATTTAACAATTTTGTCTTAAAGATCAATATACAAAAGCATATTTAATATGTGATAGAAATGATTCCAAGAGAAACCTTTTTAAAAATGTCCATTTATATATTTTCTGAATAAAAATGTGCTGCTTCAAGGTATTTAGTGTATTTATTGGAAATTGAATTCTACCATCCACCACCATTCAAAAGTTTGGGGTCAGTAAGATTTTATAACAAATTTAAACTAGGAATTAATACTTTTATTCAGCAAGGATGTATTAAATTGATTAAAAGTGACAGTGAAGACATTTTTACAAAATATTTCCATTTCAAATAAATGTTCTTGTGAAGTTTCTATTCATCAATGAATCCTGAAATAAATGTCACAGTTTCCACAATATTTTTAATATTGATATTGAGAGGATGTTTTTTTCAGCAGCAAATCAGCATCATTAAAATGATTTCTGAAGATCATGTGACATTGAAGACTGGAGTAATGATGCTGAAAATTCAGCACAGGAATCAATTACATTTTAAAATGTAATAAAACAGAAAACTTATTTTAAATTGTAATTATTTCACACAATATAATTATTATTATTTTTTAAATGCAGCCTTGGAAAGAAGTCTCTTATGCCCACCAATGCATTCTTAGCTCCACAAACTTTTGCAACTTGTCATTGCAAAATAAGGAAAAAGCCTAATTCTTAAATATTAAACATTCCCGAACGGAAAACAAAAACTTGATTAAATGGTCCAAAAAAAAGACTACGCTCTGTACTATGAGACCAGTGATTAACCTGGCAGGAGCGGAACTGGTTGACCAGCAGGGTACACCTCTGAGGGTCCTTCCTGCCGTCCAGACTGTCCAGCTCAGTGGCCACCTGGTTCAGCTCTTCATCTGCATAGTAGAACTGGGCCAGCAGCTGTGGATCTGACCTCTGCATGGAAAAAGCAAGCAAATGTAAGCAGATGGTCTGAATGATCTAATCAAGTACCAGATGATCAAACAAACTAGTGAAAAGTAAGCAAGTATCAGAGTTCTGCAGTATGGTGTGGGTCTGGCACTGCGTGTAAAAATATTTGTCTTTTAAAGAGCGGTATCTTGCAACAACAGCCCTTCGCACACATCAGAAGCATGTAAGGTACTAAATGAATGTAATGATAGAGGTCAGCACTGGATTAAAGAGCATGAGGATCTAGACCTTTGGACTCCTCCTGCTCCATTGGGCACGCAACAGAAAACAATCTCTTGCATCATAGACTGGACAGTGAACACATTCCAAGGTGTATTTCAAAGATCTTGGTGTCTCAGAAAGAATTGGTACATTACATTTTTGATGGAACATATACACACACTACCACCAAAAACAGAATATGAAGACAATATGTTGTTGTTCTTCTTCTTATCAAAAAGGACAGTAAAGACTTTTAAATTGTTACTTGTTTGTTTCTGTAATGCCATGCCAGCTTCTGTGGCTATTTTCATGAGATATATATAGATACAAAGTGTGTGTGTGTGTGTGTGTATGTATGTATGTATATAGATACACACACACACACACACACACACACACACAGAGTCATAAGGGTCAGTTTTTAATTGAGATTTATACGTCATCTGAAAGCTGAATAAATAAGCTTTCCATTGATGTAGTTTGTTAGGATAGGACAATATTGGCCGAGATACAGCTATTTGAAACTCTGGAATCTGACGGTGCAAAAAAAAAAAAAAAAAAAAAAATCGAAATATTGAGAAAATAGCCTCTAAAGTTGTCCAAATGAAGTCCTTAGTAACACATATTACTACTAATAATATTTTTTTATATACATTTACAAGTAGGAAATTTACAAAATATCTTCATGGAACATGATCTTAACTTAATATCCTAATGATTTTTGGCATAAAAATAAAATAAATAAATAAAAAGGATAATTTTGACCCATACAATGTATTGTTGGCTATTGCCACAAATATACCCGTGAGATTTATGACTGGTTTAATGGTCCAGCGTCACGCATCGCAAGCCATGCAGGATGAGTAAAGTTTTGTTCAGTTCCTTAACCTTAAACATAAAGATTAATAATGCCGACGTTTGCCTTAGCAAGCAAAACTAACGTGTAACAACATGTAATCTACCTAAAGTTGAGTGTTATCTGCAAGTTGTGATTTGGAGTGTTTCCCAATTGGGACATCTAGGTTTCCTGGACTGTGGCTGTTTGTAATCTGCACATGAATGTGCCTGGGAAGTGGCACGTGGCTGGAACATGAACCAGAGCCGGGAATAAGCTGATTTGAACCGGTCAGCTCCATGATGCCCACGCAGGTGCAATCAAAACGCTAGAGACTCCAACTCACAACAGAAGAACTAAGCGTTGTATAGGGAACTACAAGGCTTATAGAAAATATCAGGAAGTAATATTGTTTCACTTTGTGCAAGTATTTGAGTTTCAACAGACTGTAAAAATATCTGTACAGTAATTAAATTACAGCAACACTGAAAGGACTTTTCTAAGCTTCATCCAAACATCTCAAATATTTGAAGAACAATCTTTTCTATTTTACTGATTACCATCCGCTCATTTTAGAGAGCGTCTGATACCATAGCTCATTCCCAATGGCATGTTTGTGAAGAATGTATCCAAGTGAGTCAGAACTGCACCCATGGGCCAGGGCTTCTTTGACAACAATGAGTGTTTGTACATCTCAAAGGGGTACCCAGGGTTTAATTCAACAAAACACTTTTCTGCTCTAATATCCTGTTGTAAGATTATTCAGAAAAGTGACCCTAATCTCTCATAGAAAGTCTTTAATGCATTAAAAACCGGTTGACAACAAAACTGCAGCAAACCACAATTGCATCAGTTGCCCATGGTGTGGATACGCAAGAATATTTAATAGCTAAAGCCATTGTGAGCTGTGGTGAAATGTGTTTTTTGATGTGTAAAATACAAATTGCTGACAGCAAGAAGGTTTGGGGCCACACAAAGGGCCATTAAACCTCAGCAAAGGCCACAACCAATAGACCTTATGCTCCAGAGAAACAAGAGCGCAGCAGTCTTTAATATTTCTATTTTTGTGGTAGCTCTGTATATTTCTATGGCATTGATGTCTGAGTTATTAGCTGGTGAAGTGGATTTACTTACTGTAGAGTTGAGCATTGTAATGTCAGTAGACCTTCATGCAAACCAATACAAAAACCAGAGGGACCACACAGCTAATCTCATCTAATCTAATCGTACATTTTCAGGGTTATTATCAAAAAAAAAACATTTATATGAATTAGTGCTGTCATATCAATTAATCACATCTCACATACAAGTTTGTTTATATATGTGTGTGCACATACATGTATACACAACATTTTATGTGAGAATAATCAATCTCACAGCACTAATATTAATTAAAACACAGTAGATGGAAAACAAACGAAAATGAGAAACGTCAACTAATTGTTGAAGCACTGAAATTACTAAAGGAAAATACTAAAATACTATATTTTAAAGCAGATGCTAATAAAGCAGCAGCGAACATGACTTTGTCCAGTCATCTGAATGTATAATAAAGGGATTCAAAACGTACTGAAGAAGATTATACATAGAAACACTGGCATATGACACCAAGGCAGTTCGCCTTATATGATGCCCAAAAAAAGCTGTCTAGGTAGGCAGCTCACATCATGTGATGCTAAAAAGCCGTTTATGTAGACAGCTTGCACTATCCGCCGCCCCAAACTGCTGTCTAGGTAGGATGCCAACAGCATATGATGCCTCGTATACTGCCTATGTTTTAAAACACATCCACTTAATAATAAAGCTGTTTGATAAGTATTTATTAATTGAACTGATGGCAACCTTACCTTTGGCTTATAAAGCCACTTTCGGAACCGATTCATCATGGGTCACCTCGCCAGTTTAGCGACAGCTCCGTACCAAACCCGAACCGGACCTTTAAACCCGAACACAAACACACAGCTAGTGAGCTAAGCTAGCGCCTGCTCTTCAATAATGCCGTGCTGACAGTGTTAAGTAGAAGCCAAAAAACAGACACGGACAGTGTAAATCCACTACTAATTAATCGCGGGCACGGACTCTGCCCTTATATCCAGCAGTCGAGCGGGTGTCTTTGTCCCCAAACACACAGGCTGCTCATGACTAAGCTTTTGAGCTAGAGCTCAGCCTGACTAACGTTACGGAAGTTGCGCTCGCGCTGCTTGACTGATTACACTCGGGTTGCCAAACAATCCGCTTTTTTATTTTTAAATGATTTAGTATAGTTTATTTTAATTTTTATCGCTCTTTCGTGTAGTTTACATAAATAAACAAATCAAATAAAAATTGTATTTTCTATTTTGCTCACATTTATTTAATTTTTTTTTTTTTTTTTTTTTTTTTTTTTTGTAAAGCACTTTAAGGTACCAAAATTCTCTTTAAAATAATTGTATCAATATTATATTTTTCCACTTAATGTTTGTTTTTTTTTGGACAAAAGAGAACAAAGGGAATATCACTGGAGAATAGTAATAGGCTATTGACGTCCTCTCAGGAAAAATCGGACCGCCTCGCTCGCTGTTTCCAGGCAACAACAAAACACTGTCGTTGCCCGATAGATGTTTTTCATAGGATACAATCATAAATGTAAACCTAGATAGATTTTTCTTGTGATAAATTGTATTAGGATGCTCCATCAATAATCTAAATCAGCTAAGTGAAAAAGTATATCGAGCTGCTGTCTATTGGTCCGAAAGTATATTTATTTTGGCTGAGAAATCCAGCGAGGATGAAGAACTACAAAGAACTTGTGAAGGAAGTAACAAGGCTCCTGGACGAGTTTCAAGAAGACAAACAATGCATTGACAGTTTTACACAGGATGCTGCCAAGGATCTTAAGGTATACAGAATATGTTTATTTTTCCTCCATACATATCTCCATGTGTTTCATTGCAGAAATCATCATATTCTCATGTCTTCTGTCGTTCAGAATTTTTCCTCTGCTGACCACAAGTTTATTATTGATACTTTGTATGGATGTATCATGCACAAAAAGCTTTTGGATGTTGTGGTCAACATCTTTTACATGCAGCATGGACACATTTTATTCAGAGTGGACCGAAACCTGTTCATTGGTAAGTGTATTTTGTTGATGTGGTAGAAATATACTGCAGTTTTCAAGCTCAAACTGCTATATTTTTGTTAATATTACTATCACCCAACTGTAGTTTCTTTTTGCTATATTAAGGGATAGTTCACCCAAAAATGACATAATTTACTCACCCTCATGTTGTTCCAGATCTGTATGGGTCCTCTGTTGAACACAAAAGAAGATATTTTGAAAAATGTTGCTAATCAAACATTTGACAGCACCCATTGACTTCCATAGTAGGGAAAAAAGGTAACACTTTATATTGTGTCCTTGTTACATACACTCACCTAAAGGATTATTAGGAACACCATACTAATACTGTGTTTGACCCCCTTTCGCCTTCAGAACTGCCTTAATTCTACGTGGCATTGATTCAACAAGGTGCTGAAAGCATTCTTTAGAAATGTTGGCCCATATTGATAGGATAGCATCTTGCAGTTGATGGAGATTTGTGGGATGCACATCCAGGGCACAAAGCTCCCGTTCCACCACATCCCAAAGATGCTCTATTGGGTTGAGATCTAGTGACTGTGGGGGCCATTTTAGTACAGTGAACTCATTGTCATGTTCAAGAAACCAATTTGAAATGATTCGAGCTTTGTGACATGGTGCATTATCCTGCTGGAAGTAGCCATCAGAGAATGGGTACATGGTGGTCATAAAGGGATGGACATGGTCAGAAACAATGCTCAGGTAGGCCGTGGCATTTAAACGATGCCCAATTGGCACTAAGGGGCCTAAAGTGTGCCAGGAAAACATCCCCCACACCATTACACCACCACCACCAGCCTGCACAGTGGTAACAAGGCATGATGGATCCATGTTCTCATTCTGTTTACGCCAAATTCTGACTCTACCATCTGAATGTCTCAACAGAAATCGAGACTCATCAGACCAGGCAACATTTTTCCAGTCTTCAACTGTCCAATTTTGGTGAGCTTGTGCAAATTGTAGGCTCTTTTTCCTATTTGTAGTGGAGATGAGTGGTACCCGGTGGGGTCTTCTGCTGTTGTAGCCCATCCGCCTCAAGGTTGTGCGTGTTGTGGCTTCACAAATGCTTTGCTACATACCTCGGTTGTAGCAGTGGTTATTTCAGTCAAAGTTGCTCTTCTATCAGCTTGAATCAGTCGGCCCATTCTCCTCTGACCTCTAGCATCAACAAGGCATTTTCGCCCACAGGACTGCCGCATACTGGATGTTTTTCCCTTTTCACACCATTCTTTGTAAACCCTAGAAATGGTTGTGTGTGAAAATCCCAGTAACTGAGGAGATTGTGAAATACTCAGACCGGCCCGTCTGGCACCAACAACCATGCCATGCTCAAAATTGCTTAAATCACCTTTCTTTCCCATTCTGACATTCAGTTTGGAGTTCAGGAGATTGTCTTGACCAGGACCACACCCCTAAATGCATTGAAGCAACTGCCATGTGATTGGTTGATTAGATAATTGCATTAATGAGAAATTGAACAGGTGTTCCTAATAATCCTTTAGGTGAGTGTATGTTACATGTACTTACCATAGTAATAACAGTAAATTATGCATAATTACATGCAACTGACCCTATAGTAAGTACTTGTAGTGACCTAATATTACTCAGTACTTAAATGTATAATTACAGTGTAACAAAGAGACCTTAAAATAAAGTGTAACCGGAAAAAATGCTATGGAATTCAACGTGTGCCTGGTTACCAACATTCTTTACAATATATTATTTTGTGTTCAACAAAAGGAGGAAACTCATACAGGTTTGGAACATTTGTGCGTGAACTATCCCTTTACTTCATGCCAGACATTCAAAAAGGTAACAGATCTTTGGTCTTGTTTGGTTTTATCAGTTGTCTGCTATCTTGCCATGTTCAGTCTTGATGATCTTGGCCTGGAGCATTTCGGCAGAATTATCAAGTCTCTGGACATCTCAAAAATGCACAAAGTAAGCAAAGCACATACATAAGGAGATTTAAGAATTAGATTTTGGCCTGTTAAACATTTATATTACAGTGAAATTGAATCATGAACTAAAGTATTTTTTAAACATTGTATTATATATTTCCTCATCCTTTGCTTTCCGTCTCTGTTATGGGGCAAATGTCCTGTCCGGTACCTCAGTTCCTGAGTTTTTTCTTTAACGTCAGCAACCTCACAACACATATCCAGAGGGAATGGATTCACATTTATGATGCTGCCGTCGTAGAAAATAACTGGATCACGCCACTGCTGAGGTAAAATTATAATAATAATAAAAAAAGGAAATGTATTAGTGCAGCAAATCACATTATTTTGCATTATGATGCATATGCACACTTGATACGTTTAGCTGATGAGACCAAAGGATGGTGTTGCATTTAAGATTTTAAATGCTTTTAAAATTGTGAAAAGTGTGTAAGTCATTAATTGAATTAGGTATATTAATTAGGTGGATGTTGTTAGGAATCATTAAATTATTAATGAGAGTATGAATTCTATCCACCATTGCTGGAGGCTTGAAGAGATGTGGCACAGTTTTGCCTGATGCTAGAACACAAAACGAATCTATCCTGCTCTAAACAAGACAGGTTTTGCACGTTTAGATCTGTTATTTATTGATGGTTGTTAGCAAGCATTGTGCAGAAATCCTCATTCCTCTTCTTAGATGGTGCAATGAGATTGAGATGCTGCTGGATCAGCTTGCCAAAAAAATGGGCAGAGGAAATCTGCCAAAAAAATCTCCCAGGAAAAACACAGAACCCAGGGAATTTGATCTGACCCAGCCCAAAGCTCGACCACTCCCTGCTCCTGAAGTCATTCCACAGCAGGATAAGACCAAGCCGGCAAGTATCAAAATAAACAATTATGTGTTTTATGAGTCAGTAATTTTTAAAATCTATTATAAAACACCTCAACTCTTTTCATTCAGTCATTATTGCATGATTGGTTGTTTGGTAAAAGGCAATTCATTTTTTTATTTTATTTTTTGGTAAACAAATTTTGAAGACTTTTTAATGTTACAAACCTTTAGAAACATACTGTGTATTTTTATTTTCGGCAATGACACAGACATCAGACCAATACATTATGACAGTGGTTCTCAACCAGGAGGTCGGGGCCAAATAGGGGCCCTCAGAAAATTTCCAAGGGGGTCATAGGATGACTATTTAAATTAAAAAGATTATTATTAATATATTAAAATAATCTAACTCTAATCTAAATTAAAAGGCTACAAAAAGCTATCAGTAACTATTAAATCAATAGCTAATAAAATAAATAAATAAATAAAGTATTGTTTTTATCAGGGGAAAAATTACAGCAGAAAAAAACCAAAATATTTTAGCCTTTACAGGGGGAGGGGGTGGGGTGGCCTTTGAGTCAAAAAGGCTAAGAACTACTGCGTTATGACATACAGACATTGTTCACTTCAGATTGTAAAACTATGATGATTGTGGCATTTGCCTCCCTCAGGTACCAGTCACAACTCACAGATCTCCAAAAGAACCAGAGATTCTGGATGAGATGAGGCAGAGGAACCGACAAAAAGCTTTAGTAAGCCTAAACAGAGACATACAGCGAAACTGCTTTTAATTTTGTTCATCGTTATTTACTTTGTGTTCAGATCTTACCTCATGGTGTACCTCCTTTTCTCCATTAGAAAGTCCTGAATGAAGCGAACTCTCAGCAATTCAGATGCGCAAACCCACAGAAGTCTGAGAAGACTCAAGTTAGTGTCTTACAGCACTATTGAATACGTCAGCTATGTTTTTTCTTTAATCACCACAGAATTCGAAAGCTATTCATTTTTTATATTTTCTGATGAATAGAACGTAATATCCCAGATTCTTCAAAGCCATGATGCAGAACTCAAATTTGACCAGCTTTATACTTCTGGCAGCCCCGCCACCCAAAAGGTAATTCTGACTAGAACTAAAACGTTTCTTGACACATGCACCATGTGCTTTTGAACTATTTCTGAGTATCTTTGCGCAGTTAAATAGTGAATGTATATTTATTTACAATGGCACAGACAAACAGCGTACCTGTCAGACTGAACACAACAGCCATACTGCGAGAGGGAGCTTTATATAATCGTCATTTGGAAGAAGCGTTGCAAAGGTAAAGTCACAGAATTCCTCAATGGTAATCAGATTTTGTTATTTTTCACACAAATGAATTTTGGACTAATTATACCTAATTATTGGACTAATTATTAACCATTATTCCAAAGCATTGAAAAGCAACAAATAGCATATTAAAGGAATAATTCAAGGAATAATGCATATTAAAGGACTTGTTCTGGCAGGTCACGTTAGTCAAGCTCGCATCAGCTAATTGCCCTCCTCCATCCCCAGTTCCTCCTCTTGTCAGTCAGGATTTGGCATTCTGATTCCCCTTGAATCAGACTAAATTCCTGAATTAGGTTGTACATTTTAATATTGACATTAATGCTATCTGCAATACATTGTTGGTTCTGTTCTGTTTACCCTAGGGGGCTTTTCAATGCTCTCCCTGCTCTTTAAGTGGAGTTCTTGTCCAGAACAGAACCATACCGCCAATCTAAAACTATATGCTAATTGTCTGTCATCTTTGACGATGGTGGTTCTGACAGAAACAACAATTGTCATCATTTACATCATTTCCAAAACTTGTTTTTGTCCATGAAACGCAAGTGATGTTCATGGTGCTCTTTTCCATATAAAGACAGTGAATGTCAATGGATGTTGCTTAATTTCAAAAATAACAAAAAGCACCATAAATTGTCTATATGACATAAAATTGATAAATATTTACATTTTTGAACTATTTCTGTCACTAATCAAATGTTGTGGCATTGACTCATTTGTACGAAACAGCTTCTTTGCTGGTTCAAATCACTAGCACTTTGGTTAAGGGAACTATGGTGTGCTACAAGGCTCTGTATTAGGTCCTTTGACCTTTTAAAATTATTTTGCACATACTTATAGAGTTCATGCCAGCTTGAGTACTGCTGTCATTAAAACAAAGAGGGGAACAACTTAATACAAATAAATTCTCAACTTCATGTTATTTTTTTCATTCTACATTTTCACCTATTGTTATGCTGCTCATATAACTTTTAATGTCCGATCTCAAATATTTGGACCAAATTGTATGTATATATGAATGGAATATAAACGTTCTGGTTGATGGGATAATACATATAAATATAGTTTGACCCATGCCAAGACTTCTGAAACTATCAACAGTTTTGAGCAAGGAACAAAGTGAAATTAGAAAATCTCAAAACTCATTTGCATATATTTAAATATAGTGCATGAAAACACATCACGTGGACTACATTTGTGATTATTTTAGGGTGACTTAGAAAATCATGAGATAGATGTGAGATTTTTGGGTAAACTAACATTTCCAGTTTTCCACTGTAGTATAAGAAAAATCCTTGTGTGTTCTGACGTATATGTATTTGGTTGTTCAGATTCGAGCAATTGTCACAGGGTGCAAGCGAGCCGTCTGCGTTCATGCAGTGGCAGAAGGAGATGAAGGAGAAGGATCTAAAGGAGGAACTAGCTGAACTGGAGCGCCGAAGACTGGAGGGACGGATCAGCCATGAAGAGGCGGTTCTTGCACGAGAACGCGTCTTGGAGCGCAACCACCATAAAGCTCAGCAGACTAAAGAGGAGGTGATCTCATAACAAACAACAGTGTTTGCAGCAATACATGACTGAGTCTGTATCATGTTTATGCTGATGTAATGTGTGATTGGTTCAGACTGCACAGCTCATGCGCAAGTATGCAGAGAAACGTTTGAAGGAGGAGAAGGAAATGAGAGAGCTCGTGCAACAAGTGGCAGATGGTCACAAGAACTCCAAAGCCGCCAAAGCTAAGCTACAAGAAATCAAACAACGGATAGGTACAAAGATTGTGGATGATATGTATGGCATAATTTTTTCATAAGGCATGACAATAAAACACTGTTTTTCTCCGGAGCAGTTAAGGAAGTCTCGGAGCAGAGCAGGGAACTCCTCTGCCAGGCTCTGGAGGAAGCTCAGGGCGAGCTAAGCAGGAAGATGGAGCTCATCCGTCAAATTCGTGCTTTTGAGTCTGTCTCTCTGGTCAGACAAAACTTTGTGGATGACACTGAGGTTAGTGCATCATCTTATTAAAAATAGAATAAAATTATATATACTACTAGTCAGAAGTTTTGTATCGGTGCCTATGGGGATGAAAAAGAATGTATGCATCATTAGGATCTAACCATTGTTTTGTTATGTTACTCAGACTGCAGGCCATGATTTGCTGTGTGAGATGTCTCTGGCGGAGCTGCGGGAGCGTTTGGCACTCCTGAGAGAGTCAGAACAGTGTGAGCTTGAGGACAGAAGACGGCATATCTTTCAGGAGAAACAGCTCAAAGAGCAGCTACTGCTAGAACAGCTGGACAATATCGCTCTATGCAGAAGTCTGGCAGAACAGGCTGCTTTGCGCAGGTAACATACCACTCCAATCACACCTGTCCCTGCATCAACCTACAGTCGGGTCTAAAAGAACATTTCAGACATTAAATTTTTTTGTTTTTTCTTTTTAAACTCTTTTGCACTATTTCTAGGTCCCTAATTAAATCAGTAAACTCCTTTGTACAAAAGGTCAGACTGCTTTCTTTGAAATTCATGAAGACTTCCTATCATAGTACTTGTCAGATTTACAAATGACCTACTTATGTTATCTGACTGTGGTTGTATTTCTTCACTAAAACTGCTTGACTAGACGTGCTGCCTTTAACACTTAGCATATTCTTCCTCACAGGCTTAAAAATTGGATTCGCACAGGCACTAGCCTGGTTCAATACTCCCTCTTAGATCACTCTGACTTTGTTTGGGTAGAGGAACAGAATTCTGGGGCAAGTTGCATAAACATAGCCATTATGTTAAGACATCTAACTTTTCACCTGTTATGCTTCTAATATAACTTATAATGAAAACATTAGTATTAGGGAAAGTATTTTCCCTAGTCGTCTCAGACATTTGGACCCCACAGTAATTATACATATGAATGATTATACACCGATCAGGCATAACATTATGACCTGAAGTGAATAACACTGATTATCTCTTCATCACGGCACCTGTTAGGTGGGTGGGATATATTAGGCAGCAAGTGAACATTTTGTCCTCAAAGTTGATGTGTTAGAAGCAGGAAAAATGGGCAAGCGTAAGGATTTGAGCGAGTTTGACAAGGGACAAATTGTGATGGCTAGATGACTGGGTCAGTGTATCTCCAAAACTGCAGCTCTTGTGGGGTGTTCCCGGTCTGCAGTTGTCAGTATCTATCAAAAGTGCTCCAAGGAAGGAAAAGTGGTGAACTGGCGACAGGGTCATGGGCGGCCAAGGCTCATTGATGCACGTGAGGAGCGAAGGCTTGGCCCGTGTGGTCCGATCAAACAGACGAGCTACTGGAGCTCAAACTGCTCAAGAAGTTAATGCTGGTTCTGATGGAAAGGTGTCAGAATACATAGTGCATCGCAGTTTGTTGCGTATGGGGCTGCATAGCCCATGCTAACCCCTGTCCACCGCCGAAAGCACCAACAGTGGACACGTGAGCATCAGAACTGGATCACAGAGCAATGGAAGAAGGTGGCCTGGTCTGATGAATCACGCTTTCTTTTACATCACGTTGATGGCCGGGTGCGTGAGCGTTGCTTACCTGGGGAACACATGGCACCAGGATGCACTATGGGAAGAAGGCAAGCTGGTGAAGGCAGTGTGATGCTTTGGGAAATGTTCTGCTGGGAAACCTTGGGTCCTGCCATCCATGTGGATGTTACTTTGACATGTATCACCTACCTAAGCAGTGTTGCAGACCATGTACACCCTTTCATGGAAACAGTATTCCCTGGTGGCTGTGGTCTCTTTCAGCAGGATAATGCGCCCTGCCACAAAGCACAAATGGTTCAGGCCTCCAAATTCCCCAGATCTCAATCCAATCGAGCATCTGTGGGATGTGCTGAACAAACAAGTCCGATCCATGGTGGCCTCACCTCACAACTTACAGGACTTAAAAGATCTGCTGCTAACATCTTGGTGGCAGATACCACAGCACACCTTCAGGGGTCTAGTGGAGTCCATGCCTCGACGGGTCAGGGTTGTTTTGGCAGCAAAAGGGGAACCAACACAATATTAGGTCATAATGTTACGTCTGATCGGTGTATATTTTGTTGAATTATTATGTGGAAAAGAAGGGCTGAATGATTTCTGTTTTCAGTCAAGAGGAGAAAAGGATGAGAAGTGAACTGCGGGAGGCTGTCAGAAGAGATGAGAGAGTGCTGGCCCTACAGAAGACCCTGGAGCAAAAACAACAGGAAAGACAGAAAAGAAAGACTGAAAAAAACAGTATGAAGAAAAATGAACAGGTGCTTCCACTCACAGTCAAGACCTCCCTCAAAAAGGTGTGAAGAGACTAGAATACAATCCAGATGTCACAAATTTTACCACAATAACAGAACAGACACTTACTGTGTTATTTTTCTCCATTAAATGATACACGCAGCATGCTCTTGAGGAACAGCACTGGCAGGAGTTGGAGCGCAATTTGGAACAACAAATTAATGGTGCAGGTCAGAACCTCAGGCGAGTTTTCTGATGCCTCATGACTATTACAACAGATGCCATCTAGATTTTAAGTTGCTTTAAGATCATCTAACAGGTTTGGCTGGCATTACTAAAGAATTTGGGATGATGTTATGAAAAACACTTACAGTTAAGTGAACAATGTTTTGGGTGTGGAAAATCAACACTTATTGCATATTTTTCCATACTGAAATATTTCTAATCAAAATACCACACTAACCAAGAGTCTTCTCTGTATTGCAAAGGCACAAATACTAAAGACATCAGAATAAATCAGTTTAGTACAAGTTTTTAATGCTGTTCCATTTCATTTTAACAGAATTACCGCAAATATCTTTTCCCATTACATTAATGCCCAGAGGAAAAAAAACTAATGGTTGATGAGTGAATTACTCCAAAACAACTGAAAAGAACCGTTTCATCCTAAAGAAACAATGTATTGCACAAAAAGTACTATAACAACATGTATCGTCTTGTAAATAATAATCTACAACAGCATTTAGTGGAATGTATTGTGTGAGCTTAAACATTCAGATGTGTACATAAATGAAACAAAGATATTAAAACAAAAATCAGTCATCCTAACTAGACATTTTCATGCACACCATACCCTACAGTGACCTTATGAAACACATTTTAAACTACTTGATTCAATACAACAGTATAAAGATTAAACCCTTAGTGTCTAATATGAACATTTTTAAATGTTATTTAGTATTAACGTTTAACTGTATAAAATCATTCAGCACAAAAAATAAAAATATATATCCATATCCTTCTGCATCTTCACCTACTGATACTTTAAAAAAAAAAAAAAAAAAGGGCAGAAAACATGCACCCATTTTCATACCACAGACAAAAACCATATGACATTATGAATGAATTAAATGATGCAGCTGCAGCCAAAATCTTAAAGTGCTTCGTTGTAGTGGTTACATCATGAGTGGTTTTTACAGACAACTAGAAGTACAAAACATGATACACAACCTAATTTAACAGTAATCAAGATTCTAAATGAATTGGGTCATCATTCAGTCAGTCAATCAGGACTGTTATTTAAAATGCAATTAAAATAGTTTATGAAAAAAAGTTACAACTTTTGTCTGATTATAGTTGTTTGCCTCTCTTGTTTGTTCTAGCTTGAACAATGTATACATTCACACTTACTCCCAGCATTCTCAATCACATTCTCCTGACCCTTGATATGGATCAATAAAAGGGTGAGAGGGAGTTTATCTCCTTATGAGTCCAAGGACATTTCAGCCTTTCATAACAGATCATTAATCAAAGAGATGTCTCACGCCTCATTAATTCACCAGGCTTTTGGGTTCATCTTCTCCCTGAATGACATCCTTAGTTTGTTCCTGGGGGCCGGCACAGGTGGCTGAGGGACCTGACTGTATTCTTTCTCAGGATTTTCTGGTATATCGGATTCATCATCCCTTTTTTGCGGGACAGATGTGTGCTGACAGGGCTCGATCTGTCCAAGAGGTGCGTTTTTGCGTGTGGATGCGTGGCTCTTCTGCAACTGCTGAATGATGGCAGAGAATTTAGCATCCAGCGAGGGTCGCCCTGTCCGAGGCCTCGCCCCCTTACAGTTCTCTTTCTCCTGATTGGATAAGACGCTGGTAAATGGTAATTTATCAGGAGGGGGTGGAGGAGCTCTCCTCTTCTTTTTGCTGCCTGTGACAGGACTCATAATAGACGGATTGCTTTCTTTACCTGGTGACAGAACTGTTTTTTGTACTACCATTGGCTGGGATCCTTCAAACAGTGCTGCCCAATGAGGCGGTTCTGTGTCCTCCTCCTGACCAATGAGAAAGCGCCCATCAGTTTCCTCAATCTTATTGTGAATTATGTCAGTCAAGCTCTCAAATTTCCCAGGGGACCCGATGCCTGAAAAGAATACATTATTAAACAAACAATGAACACAGAAATAATAAGTTGGACTAAACTCGTTCCTCATAATTCAGTCTAAGAAAAGCAGTACAAGTCACTCATATTATAAGTGACACGTATAAATGTCCTTGATTACTCACTCAGATCATTATAAACAGAGTCAGCTTGCTTCGTAAGAAAGAGCGGGGGTTTTCGTGGTGACAAAACCTCAATTTCCATGAGCTTGTCACATGAATGTTTCCACTGACCTAAAGAATAAAGTTCATAATAATAAACGCATACAAACTGTGTAATTTTGCTTTGATTTCTCACAGAAGTTAGTTGAACTCACTCTGGTCATAAATGTGCTGCCAGAGGGCGTCCAGCCACTCCTGCAAGATGTCAGGATTTTCAGCAATGAACACATGACTGACAGAGTCTCCATTTCCCGGATTTATCAGGTTGAGTTTACAGCCAGTCCTCTGGTGGTCCTTTTCTACCACACGAATACGGGTCTCCTGCATGAACACACACACACACACACACACACACACACACACACTATTAAAATCTGTACTACATATTTTGTTTACTACATATGGTTCTTCAATGCATCACAAATGGTAACGCTTTGTCAGTTGCTATTATTGCCATAACCTATAACACTGACCGCAATTATATTATATAGCACATTTCATACACTATAGCAGGGGTGGCGAACTCCGGTCCTGGAGAGCCACATAATTTACATAAAGTAAATGAAAATTAAAACAGTTATAAAGATGGACTTCTCATCTTGTAAAACATTTCAGCTTATATTTAATTTCCCCACTTGCTCTGGGACTTCCCCATACTGGTTGTCTCTTTCTCTGTGGATTTCTTTCGTCGCGCCTACATATTTTGTCAGACGTCTCCAGCAGATCTGATCTTTTTCAGCCAACGCACTGATTAATCACTCACACAGTTTCAATTTCTCTTCCAGAAAATTCTTAACCGCGCTATATTACCACAGAGCCTAGCCTAGCCACTATTGTTGATGCTGTAAAAAGTTTGATCACTAAAAAGAAAAAACTAATCCATCCAGCGGTTTTCCAAATTTTCTAAAGAGACTCGATCGCCTTTATATGAAGAGATTGAATTTAGATTTGTATGTGAATAAAAGCATTCATCAACTCACTCGTGATAAACGGAAGCTCAAGCATGTTCACTTGACTTGCAAGAACCAATGAGGTTCATTCTCGTGTCACGCGGCACGTTTGAGCTTCAGCGAGAACCAATGAGGTTCATTCTCATGTCACGCGGCACGTTTGAGCTTCAGCGAGAACCAATGAGGTTCATTCTCGTGTCACGCGGCACGTTTGAGCTTCAGCGAGAACCAATGAGGTTCATTCTCGTGTCACGCATCACGTTTGAGCTTCAGCGAGAACCAATGAGGTTTATTCTCGTGTTACGCATCATGTTTGAGCTTCCTCAAGAACCAGTGAGGTTCATTCTCGTGTTACGCAGCACGTCTGAGCTTCAGCGAGAACCAATGAGGTTTATTCTCGTGTTACGCATCATGTTTGAGCTTCAACGAGAACCAATGAGGTTCATTCTCATGTGTCAAATAAGTATGGATGACCTTCTGTTCATGTCCCCTGATCAAGGTTTATTTGTGAATAAAAGCCTAAATTCAATCTGTTCATCATAGAAAAGCAATCGAGACTAAACCTCTCAATTCATATGGATTTATTTTATGTTCCATTTATGAACTTTTTGAAGCATCAAAGTTGTAGTTGTGAATTGGCTTAGATGTTATTAAAAAGATCATCTGTGTTCTGAAGATGAACGAAAGTCTTACAGGTTGAGCGACATGAGGGCGAGTAATTATTATGAAGTTTTACATTTTTGTGTGAACTAATCCTTTAGGATTTTTACATACATTATGTCTTTTCCGAACACAAACATCTTTTTCCTTGCACAAGACCAGGAATTTGCATTTTGTGATGACCTCAAACACAGCAGCACACTTGATCTTATAACATCAGAATGCAAAACCTTTGTTTTTAGGAAGCAATGTATAAGAAAAAAAAAAAAAAGCCAGTTTAAAAATGTTTCTTACCTGGTTTATGGGAATAATGAGGCTGGGCTCCACTTTTGCTTGAATCTCTTCAGGAGAGTAATAGCATGAAATCTGTCCAGCCTTCAGCACACAATATAACTTGCAGCGGCGTTGCAAACCCTCAATGCTTAGCTAAATGGATAAACAAAATACTGATTTTACAAATGTCATGTCATTTATAAATGCTGATTTGAGTCATTATGGCATATGTTTTTCCTAGAAAAAGACCAGTTGATGTCTTACCTGTTGGCTCAGGTAACTGCTCATCATGTCTTGTGTCATGCAGTCAGGTTGGGCAACCAGCTGACAGCACAGGTTTCCATACAGCGGCAGCCATGATGAAGCCTCCACTGACAGACCAATGGCACAAGGTCAATCAGAACCACTATGCCAGTCAATTATTAAAATGCAGCTTATTTGCTCTTACCATTTTGCATGATTATAAGAGAATGAGACTGGAAAGATCCCTCTGCCTGCTCCAAACCCAGTGTGGTGTATGCCAACAATGAGTACCGTGCACCTCTGACACACAAAAAAAAGTTTTTTGTTACATGCATTTCTCTAGTACTACAACAGAAATTAATTAAATTGTTAAGGTAATGGACATTATATCCATTCTTGCATACAATGGTATTGGGTTGGACTGGAGGAAAGTGTCTGGGTCTCCTCCATCCAGAAGAGGGCAGAGTTTCCTGCCTGAAGATCTGCCAAAAGAGGAGCGCAGCTTCCTGGCCAGTTTTTTCGGAGTGTTGACAAAGGTTGCTTCTTCCTCCAGTCCACAGCTATACAGCTCAAATGTCAGTTCAAAGTCCGGCTTCGCTTCAGAGCTGTTCAAATGATTGAAATCGAGCTCAGCATAGACTGCAGCCAGGCAGTTCCCTTTCTTTTAAACAATAACATCACTTTCACATAGTTCTCAAATGACTAGATTTGCAGAGTGAAATATGGAAAGCTGAGAACTTACAAAAATGTGACGCCTTCAAAGCAAATATCGGTCATCGAGGGGTCTGCAATCACCATTTCAGTGTCAAAAATCTCTGAGCCAATCTTTACCAAACAAAAGACTGCCACCCGCTGTGCATCTGTTGGGTTCAGATACACGTGACAGACGTCAGGATAAATAACTAAATTAAGATATTTATTAAAATATACACTACTGTTCAAAGTTCGGCTTGTTTTGTTATGTTTTTGAAAGAATTATTTTATGCTTACCAAAGCTGTCTTTACTTAAAATAGTAATATTGTGAAATTTTACAAATTACAAACCGTTTTCCGTTTTATTATATTAAAAATATATATAAGCTGCATTTACATCATTACGCCAGTCTTCAGTGTCACATGATCCTTCAGAAATCACTCTAATATGCCGATTTGCAACATTTCTTATTGATTTTGTGCAGCTTAATATTTTTTTATATATTTTTTTCTTCAAGATTTTTAATGAATAGAAATTTCAAAAGAACAGCAACTTTATTTGAAGTAGAAACCATCTGTAATATTGCTGTCATTTTATCAATTTACTAATAAAAGTATTAATATATTAAAAAAGAAAAACAACTGAACTTTTGAACCAAGCAAAACCATTAAATTAATAAAAATAAAAATAATCTAAACAGATAGCATATTTTTGCATTATATGTTTAAAATTAGCAAAGACATAAATAATTATAATAGTGGTTATATTGTCACTCACTCCCTTTGCTGTTAAAGTGTTCTGAATCTTTCCAAAACAATGGAATTCGCAGGCCTGGAAAAGTAAAAGGGGGAAAAAAAAGCATTGAGATTAACAAAAAACAGGGTTATATGACAAAAAGAAACGCTGATTCCTTACCAGATATGGCTACCTTTCCCTTACAAGGGATCTGATCCTGAGAGACTGAGGATCTAAAATAAAAATATCATTTGAATGTCCATTTATTATTTATATGCATTTTTGATCAGTTACATAAAAAATAAAAAAACACTCCCAGCAATGCACTTTCTGTTCTGACCTTCTGAAGTCCTGGTGCCGCTTCCTCCTCTGGGCTCCACTCATGTAGGCTTTAATTCTGGCATTGCAGGTTAACAGACTCCTGGAAGCGTCCAACACCTGCTTTTTTTTGGTGCTGGCAACCAGAAGCTTGTAAGCGCCGGCTCTCATTCGCATCTCAAACTCCAACTTCTCTTGAATATCACAGTCCTATTGGAAAGGTAAAATCCACCAGGAGAAATAAAGTAGCTTTATGGACAAGTGCTCTCAAAACAGTTCTGGGTGAAACAAATTCAGACAAGAGGAAGAGAATGACTCTATTCTACAGTAATTCCTGATGCAGGTGCATGCTGATTTATGGAGGGATAAGGGCACTAATGGTCTGGACATCAATGAATGGGAACGATGCAATGAAGTAATATAAAAATGGCTGGAAGAGAAGAGGAGCTCACTACTTTAAAGGGTCAGTTCACCCAAAAATACTGTCATTAATTACTCACCCTCATGTCGCTCTAAACCCGTAACCTTCGTTCATCTTCAGAATACAAATAAAGATATTTTTGATGAAATCTAAGAGGTTTCTGGACCATCCATAGGCAGAAAGGTAGTAAAAACATTGTTAAAATGTCCATGTGACTCCAGTGGTTACTACTACTACCTTAATGTTATGAAGCGACATAGTAGTACTTTTGTGTGCAAAAAAAAAAAAAAAAACAACAACTCCCAAATAACAAGCTCTACTCATCTGTGTCAGTCTCCTATACTGTTGAGCTAGTAAGCACAGTACAGCACTTCCGAGTTCTACAGCAGAACGCCGACTCACCATTGGCTGCCGCTGTTCACGTGAGCACCACGACGCATCTGTGCGAGCTGGTCAATAATGAGGCGCCGCTCTGACGTTTAACCTGGAAGCGCTGTACTGTTTTTACTACTTCAACCGCATAGGAGGAGGACGCTGAAGAAAAGAGATTGTTGAATGAAGTCATTATTTTGGGGGGGTTTTTGCGCACAAAAAGTATTCTCGTCGCTTCATAACATTATGAACCACTGGAGTCACATGGACTAATGTAACGATGTCTTTACTTCCTTTCTGGCCCTTGAAAGTTGCAATGACGTTGCTGCCCATGTGTGGTTCAGAAACCCCTCAGATTTAGTCAAAAATACCTTAATTTGTGTAATGAAGATGAACGAAGGTCTTACAGGTTTGAAAAGACATGAGGTTGAGGAATTAATGACAGAAATGTCCTTTCTTGGAAACCATCCCTTTAAGCCCTTATTATCGTAAGAGGAGTGGTACATGGTTTGATGAAAGTGAGTGGAAGTAATGGAAGTCCGAGTCATTTTTGGTGAATCTGACAAATTACTAGACTCAATAATTATTTTACATTTACATATTACATGCCATTAATTGTTCCAATAAAGGACACTGGTTTTAAAGGGATAGATCAATGAAAAAAAAATAAAGACAACTCTGTCATTTACTCACCCTCAAGTTGTTCCAAACCTGTATGAATTTCTTTCTTCTACTGAACACAAAAGAAGAGATTTTGAATAATGTCAGTAGCCAAACTGTTGATGGGTCCCATTGACTTCCACAATATGAAAAAAAATACCATGGAAGTCAAGGGGGTTCATTCTTCAAAACAGGTTTGGAACAAATCGAGGGTAATGACGACAGAAATGTCATTTTTGGGTGAACTATCCCTTTAATTTGTTTGATTTTAGCTCAATTATTGGTTCTTTCGTTTAAATGAATCAGAATCAAAAAACCGATTCGCTCAGATTGATTCTGAGAATCAGTTTAACAGATTCAATAGAAAGATCCGATTCACATGAAACGATTCGTCCACGAGTCGGATGCGGCAAACGCGGGTGGTGAAGACCAGTGGGACAAAAAGATGAAAAACAGTCACTGACTAATTTTAGAGCTGTGTGATGAGGTTTCAGAATATAATAGGCCAAAAGTATTCATTTCACACATTTGGTCCACTGGAGAACTCCAACACTTAACATGGTATGAAGAATATGAGTGAAACATGATCACACGCTCCTCACACACAGACTACCTTTAGTTTCTTAGAAGTCTGTCTTATGTACAACAAATTCATGTCTTCTATTATCTGCTGCGTGTCATGCTCACTTGTGCATCGCTTCATATGTCTGTCTTTGGCCTGAGAAAATTATTGAATATAACGGTTAGCCGTGAATAATAAGACATGGAAAAAAAAAAAAAATCACAACGTGAATTTCGGCATGAACAGCCTCACCTCATTTTGAAAAAACATGCTTTCTCTTATTTTCTTCCTCTTGATCTCCATGGCGAGGGAAGAACACGATGATACCGTGGATCGAGTGGCAATATTTCGTTTAAAATGTTGAATATCCCGCGGTGGATCCATATTGGCCTCTTCCTCAAGACAAGCCCCTCTCCACACAACAAACCAACGGATCACACAAGCGCGACTCGACCAATCAGCGTCTTTCAAAGCTCTCCGTTGCGTATACAACAGTTGGGCGATACCATTTTTAAACTCTGAAAGGTTGGGACATCGAAAAAAACTAAATAGGTGTGCTTAAATAAGTAGTATTTATTAATACATTTGGTGAAATTCGAATTAATATCTAACATATAGTACATTTTAAACTAGTTAATGCTAATTATCATAAAGTGTGTTTGTGTTAATGCTGTGATTTTGTGTTCATCCCCCCCCGTCTGTCTTTAAATAGATTAAACCGACGGTCTGCCGCACTGCATTCTAATGAATCCTGAATGTTCCGACCGAATCTTTTCAGTCACTGCTGGATCTTTTTTTAAAGCGAATGCAATTTTACACATCATGCGATGACATTTTGCACACGAAAACTGCATTCAGCATCATATGAAAAGAAATCAGTGTAACCTCTGTCGCTGCTGTCACGCTCACATTCTTGACAACGTCGTTAGTACCCAGATGACTTCATACACCTAGATATCGTTTTACTGTATCTCAATCAGAGAGGGTTACCAGTGGGGCTGAAATATCAAGCAACAGATAATCCGAAGGATCAACAGTTTGATTAAAGCTTACAATACACAATCCCATTGGAGCTCGTTCATCAAGGTATGATCGCATGCTTGGTGTTATAGAAAATGTCAGCTGACTACCTGTCTGATTTCAGACTCTGGCTTGCATAAGATTTGCACAAATATCGCAGTGGTAGTTATATGTAAGTATAGGAAAAAATATATATGGGTCATTAAAATATATGACATGATCTTCGGTTGATTTAAGCACATAAGTGAGCCATTTGCAAATGCATTTGATCTCACCACCGATGTGCATGCATTTGATTTGCCAAAGCTTTACATTAACCCATTTAAACAATGGGTCTCCTGAAATGAAGAGAGAACACACTAAATTAGTCACGATGCATGGTTATTAACGGATGCAAATTGTCTAGCATGAAGTCGTTTAAGTCAGTTTTCTCTTTCACCATCAGCATACTGTCTTTTTTGTATTTTAATGATACATTCTGTCTATATAAGGATTTGCTCGAGTAAAAATGGCCAGTTAGACAAGGGAGGCAGACTATAGTTGTCGACTGATATGGGTTTTTCAGTAGTCCATACCGATATCTAGAGATACCGATAGTGCCCGGGGCATGTTGTCACACTTTTGCTCCATTGAATATTTCCCAGCTAGGCTTTATTTTTAAAGTAAATGTATGTGCACACACTTTCAAGGTAGGGTAGGCAATTTCAGAGAGGCTAGTAAAAGCATGAAATCCCACACTCCCTTCAGGTTGGACATCCTATCATTAGTGATTGGATTAATATTTTTATAAAGACTTGTTGTTATACTGGTGGTTGAAACCAGTCTGTCCGAATGCAATGATAGGATGTCCTTGCTTTCAGCGCTAGCCTCTTCAAAATTACCTACCCTACCTTGAAAGTGTGTGCTTATACATAAATTTACTTTAAAAATAAAGCCTAGCTGGGAAATATTCAATGGAGCAAAAGTGTGACAACTTTACAGTATCGGCATCGGCCTCTCTAGATATCGGTGGGCTACAAAAAAAAAAAGCAGAACATTTCCCCCGGAAAAAGATACAGTTCATTTAATGCATGTTGACGTTTTGTGACGTCCCAATAGTGTTGACGAAAATGTGAAAGCAGAATAAAACATAAGACCGAATTAGTTTACTTATAAAATGAAAGCTACTGTTCCAGTATATTTTTTCCATTCATATTCATGCAGTTACAACATCTATCAGCAGGAACTAACGGATCCATGCTAACCCAGACAGCTTCAGCCACCCTGACATGCAAATGCATAATGAAAACAGATTTTTGCATATTACATAAAAAATAAATAAAAACCCTCAAAAATCTGAAATATTATATTTTCATTATATGCAAATAATGTGCATTGACAAGACTTTTTACAAATGAAAAAGCACTACAAATATTTGCATTTATGCAAATAATACCCAATTACAAGACCATTTTTACATATTACTCAAAAATCATTACAAACGTTTGCATGAAAATTGCATTATATACAAGACAATTTTTAAAATATTACTCAAAATCACTACAAATATTTGTATTATGTGCAAATAATGTGCATTGACAAATATAGACCTGCCTAATATTTTTGTCTAAGGAAGAATCCTGTTTATTGTTCTTTCTGTAGTTTTTTCTATTATCTAAGGGCAGAGGTAAACATACTTTTTACTACAAATGACCATACGTACGTAAATGTTGCATTATATCCAGCTATGTTATATTAAACTTGACATGGTTAAAACTAAACAAAAAGATATATTAGAAATGAAGATATGCTTCAATGACATATCTTGTGGGTCAAAGGTCATCACAGGCTAACTTTGGCCTGCGGACCCTGGTTTGTCATTTCTGCTTTTTTTATATCTAAGAACTGAGGTGCCAAATTTGTAATATTTTTTGTCGATAGGTTATCTGTGTCATGCAGCAGAAAGTGTGCACACGCAACACAGCGCTGTTTGTGAAGAACGGGCAGGCGTGTGGAGCCGGGGCCCCTCCTCAACTTCCTTTCCGCTGCCCACGATGTGGAGAGCATGAACGTTTTCACAGTCTTTCTTCCCTCAGAGCTCACCTTGAATACAGCCACCCGTTCCACACTAAACATGACATCAGCTTCTGTAACACAGACCATATGGAAGGCTGTAAAATCTCCAATTCTGACATGCATAAAGTACGTGACGCCGGCACCAATACTAACTCAACTACGAGAGGAGAGCGCAAATATATATTTGCCGCTGAACAAGCTCCATCCCAGTATCCCGCTGACCAAAAGCTCACGCTCCCCGAGAGGAGCCTCAGCGTTGGGGACGCATCAGCTGGTGCTGTACCCCTCTCGGCTCCGGTGGCGTCAGTGGAGAAGAGGCTGGAGGGGATGATGAGGACAGCCAATAGCAGCATGGAACGGCGTCTGCTGCGGCTGAGTTCAGAGCTGGCACAGACAGACACGGCTATCCTGTGTGAGCGCGCTCATTCTCATCACCTGGCCCAGGAGAAACAGGAAGTGATGGAGCGAGAGCGAGCGCTCAGCAGACAGGTAGACACCGCTGTTATGGTGATCGCCACACTGAGGCAGCAGCTCAGCATCTCGGAGCACGAGTTGGAGCGGAGAGAACAGTGAGTGGAAGACCTAAATTCATTTACTCACCCTCATGTCACCCTTAAGACTTCTGTTCATCTTCAGAACACAACTTAAAAAATTGTAATGAAACATAAGAGATTTCTGTCCCTTTACTGACAGTCTGAAACTCACGAGGGCGAGAAATTGTGCACTGTTCCTTTAAAGACATAGTTCACTGTCATCATGTACTCACCCTCAAGTTGTTCCAAACCTGTATGAATTTTTTTCATCTGCTGAACACAAAAGAAGATATTTTGAATAATATCGGTAACCAAACAGCATTTTTTTTTTCATGCTATTGAAGTCAATGGGGCCCATTAACAGTTTGGTTACCCATATTCTTCAAAATATCTAATTTTAGAAATTCATACAGGTTTGGAACAACTTGACGGTGCGTAAATGACCGAATTTTAATTTTGGGGTGAACTATGCCTTAACAGTGCACAATTACTCACCCTCATGAGTTTCGAAACCAAGTGATTTTCTTTCCTCGTGGAACACAAATGGAGATTTTTAGCAGAATGTCCAAGCTGCTCTTTTCCATACAATGTAACTTGATGGCCTTTTTGAGGATTGACAGCCCTGGTCCCCATCCACCTACATTGTATGGAAGAAATTTGTGAGCATTCTTTTGTGTTCCACAGATAAAATAAAGTTATATAGGGTTGATAAGACATGAGGGGAGAGTAACTGATAATGAAATGGAGAAAGTGCTCAACACTTATTTTTAAATGCAAAAGGGTTTTTTCTTAAAAGCACAGCAGCAAGAAACGGAATGAAACAATACTACATTTATTGACTTTGAAGATTTAAAAAAAAAATTGATATGACCCCTTTAATCTTTTTACATTTTGTGATGAGAGCCTAATGTTTGATGAAGCTATTCTTCAGTAACTATCTTTTACTGTATTGCAGGGAAGTTGTTACCATCCAGAAGTTTCTGGAAGCAGCGGCGCAGCATGAGATGTGTGGGAAGGTTCGTTTGCGACGGTTCATTGAGAGCCTCTTGCGGCGGATTTCCCTGGCAGAGAGACTGCTGGAATATTATCAGAGCGCCCCCCACAGGCATTACTGCACAGCTCACTCTGTATGTTACCAAAATATGCATCAACACAACACTGTATAGCATCTCACGACTCAATTATTATTTAAAAAAAGGGTTTTAAACATATTTTTGAAAGTTAAAACATTTGTTTTTCACACAGGTGCCTCTGTTTTTATTGTTTTCATGTTAGTTATATCACACTGTGATTTGCCTCATAACATTTTAAATATTAATAATATTTTTAAACAAAATTGCTTCACATCATTTTTAAAAGAATTATAATAACAGACTATACCAGTATTACAAGAATTACGTTTTAATGATGAAGCCATTTGCTTTTTAAAGGGGTCATGAATTGAGAAATCACCTTTCCCTTGAGCTTTTGATATATAAAAGGTCATGGTAATATAAGAATATCCTGTAAGTTTCAGAGCTGAAAACTTCCTTGTTAGTCAAAGAAAAGCTTTTATTGACAGCTGGCTCAGCAAACGCTTGATCTGGGAATGTGCCTCCCTGTGACGTCAGCGTGTGGTGAAACACCGCCTTAACCGAAGCCCACCGATTTGTGCATGACATGTTATAGATAAATTAAATAGGCCTACGTGGAGCTAAACCGGATCAAAACTTCTAAGCAATAAACATGCTGCATAAGCTTCATTCGGATTCCAATATTATACATGGATGAAGTTCATTTTTAATGAATATCCAGCTCACGTGGGGAAGACATTGCGTTTGTTCCTTAATTTCACAAATGTTTTTTATATGTGATAGTATTGCATTGTTACAGATCGTTTGATATCTATTGATTATGTGTACGTGTCTAACTGAACATAACTTAGCACGCTGTCACAGGCTGGAGAATCCTTTATTTGTGGTGTTGTTGGTTCATTGTGCTGCGATTCGTGATCAGACGTGTGGGCCAGGGCTTGCAAAGCCCAACGTCCCGGGGCTATTTCCAGACGGGCTACCAAATGTATCACCGGCCTGCCGACGGCCTATAAAATAGTATTAAAAAATCATTAAATAGTGAGATAACATTCCTTTCTTGATGTGTGTTGTTCACTCTCTTGACTTGATATTTGAAGGAAAAATACAATCGTGGAAGTTTTGATCATGCTTTGATTTGTCTGACTCTGCAGTGAGGCTGCACACGCTTTCAAAACAAAGCTGAAGCTCATTATAATATGCAAATCTTATCCAATCATAGCAGTGGGTGTTTACTTCCAAGTCTTCAGTGTGGCACGCTTATAAAAACCGAGTGTTCTATGAGAGAGGCTCAAACCCAGGGACCTATTACTTATTCATTATGATGTTTTTGAATGTAAAAACCACGCAAACATCATAAGTTGACTTCAGACAACAGTATAAAAAAATTAAAAAAGCCAGTTCATGACCCCTTTAAATTCTCCAGATTGTTACATCGCTACTTTTTACTTTAAGCTCTCCAAAAGTGACAAAATTACTTTTCATATTGTCCTATTTCATTTTTAAATTAATTGTATTTTTGATGTAATGTTAAATGACAACGAGCATCAAGTCATTGACCCGGTACTGGTATAAAAAAGATATTCCCATCGATAATGAATCACCTGACATGTCCTACTTCAGGATTGCAGTAATGAACTTCTATTTCAGAAATATGTCAGTCCTCTGCATTTCTCTAATTTGTCATTATTTCAGGTGCCTCTGCCATCAGAGCTCGGTCCACATAGAATAACACAAAGCAGGTATTGCATTATTGGTTTTACTTTTAGAAGAAAAGTCACATTAACCCAGTAATGAGTAATTCATGTAACCATTTAACTTTTAATCATTTAAGCGTCACTGTAAAAAGTGGTTACCTGCTTTTGTTACCTTAAAGAGCAGGGGTTTTTTAACTTGAAAAATGTATTTTGTTGGTATAAATTAATGTATTTAGATTGATTTAATATTAATATTTTTGACTTATTAACCAGTTAAAGGTGCAGTAAGTGATTTCTGAGAAACGCTGTTGAAAGTGGATCTGAACGAGCAGCACAACACACTTGTAGCCAATCAGCAGTAGAGGGCGTGTCCACTCATGATGGGGGAGGAGAGAATGTGAGCCAATCAGCAGTAGGGGGCGTGTCCACTCATGATGGGGGAGGAGAGAATGTGAGCCAATCAGCATAGGGGGCGTGTCCACTCATGATGGGGGAGGAGAGAACGTGAGCCAATCAGCAGTAGGGGGCGTGTCCACTCACGATGGGGGAGGAGAGAATGTGAGCCAATCAGCATAGGGAAAGACTGGCCATTTGAAGAAAGACTGTAGAAAGAGAGATGGCTGAGAGACATTACAAAAGAGAAAGGGTCAGAAAAAGAACGGTCACTGGAAAAAAAAGGGCTATGATCAGGCAAGAGCTTTAGGATCCGCGTTAATATTAGAAAAGGTTTCCAGCGCTGGAGAGACCTAAGTGGGAAGGCCTGAATACGGACAGCGAGGTTGCGTTGTTTCTGCTCCATATATGAGTAACATTGGTTTTGCTGTTTCACAGAAGCAAGATATGCTGTTGTTGTAATGTTAGCTATAGTAACAGCACAGTTTTGAGTGTCAGCTGCTGGTGACTAACAACAATCTCTTGCTTGGATGTACTCTTGTGTACTGTATGTTCATTTTTTGTTCTTCCTTGTTGTTCGTTCGTCATCTACGCTTTATTTTTCGCGAAGCTTTATTTTGCTTTGTTTCCGCTATGATAAAGAGACATCCAATTTGTGAGCAGAGCTTTGAAGGGTGGGGTGTGTTTGTTTGGGTTGATTTCAAATATCAACAGTGTTCAACAATGATTCTCAGAAATCGCTTACTGTACCTTTAATTTAGATGTTATAATTTTGATGTTACTTTTTTTTTTTTAAAGTGTTAACTTCCTATACTTAACCTGCAGAAAACAATTCAGAGCACTTCAATATAAATCATGTCCTTATTTGACTCGGGGTGCTCATTTGTCTTGCATCAGACAGGTTGTCCCCTCTAACTAATTCATGCGAACCTATCAAGACAGTAGAAGATCATGTTGCCCCTTGCCATAAATTACCTTTCTGTGTTCTTTTCCATTTCATTAGCCTTAAAGTGCGTACAAATTAAATACACTGCATGCACACTGCTTTATCTGCTCCCATAAAACTTTAATCATTTGCAATGTTTTTCGACCAAACAAGGTCCTAATCAGGTGATGCCTCCCTTTTCAATAATTGTTTGAGATCTTCTTGGATAATTGGTTAGTAGATTTATCAGGTGTGTGTTTACTATTTATGTGAATATGAAATCATCATATTATCCCTTGATATTTGTCATTCCAATTTCCTGACGAAAACCTTGTTTGGTCAACATGTTGAAATATATTAATTTAAGTTTTGTGGAGCAGATAAAGCAGTGTGTCATTTTCTTTTCATTTTTTCATTTCTTTGATTTGGACTTTTTTTTGACTGAGCACCTGTTTAAGTTTGGGTGTGTGAACACTACTTTTAATAGTTAAATTAACTATACATGAATTATGATAATTATATTTTGTTTCTCAACTTATTTTGCTGTTATTTGACATCAGGTCATCAGGAGAGCATCTTGAGACAGATGAAGAGCAGCAGCTACTTGGTCAGTCTGGATGGGAACTTTCCGAAGGTTCTGCTGGGAGACTGGGTTACGACAGCTGGTCCCAGCGGAGGAGGTCAGATGGGTATGAGGTTTAGGGAGGTGGAGCTTAGCAATGAGTGTACATGCAAACAACAGTTTAAAATATTGAAGTGAATATGTTGAATATATTAACAATCATACAGTGGAGTCCAAAGGTCTGAGAGCACATTGAAAATGTGGGATTCAAAATTTTTTTTTTATTATTATTATTATTTATTAAAATACACTACCGTTCAAAAGTTTGGGGTAAGAAATTAATACTTTTATTCAGCAAGGACACATTAAATTGATCTAAAGTGACAGTAGATATTTATAAGGTTTAAAAAGATTTATATTTCAAATAAATGCTGTTCTTCTGAACTTTATATTCATCAAAGAATCCTGAAAAAATTTATTACAATTTCCATAGAATTATTAACAGGACAACTGTTTTCAACAGTGATAATAATAAACGTTTCTTGAGCAGCAAATCATCATATTAGACTAATTTCTGAAAGATCATGTGACACTGAAGACTAATGAGTAATGATGCAGAAAATTCAGCTTTGCATCACAGGAATAAAATGCATTATATATATATATATATATATATATATATATATATATATATATATATAGAAAACAATTCAGAGCACTTCAATATAAATCATGTCCTTATTTGACTCGGGGTGCTCATTTGTCTTGCATTAGACAGGTTGACCCCTCTAACATACATACATACATTGATCAGGCATAACATTATGACCTGAAGTGAATAACACTGATTATCTCTCCATCACAGCTCCTGTTAGTGGCTGGGATATATTAGGCAGCAAGTGAACATTTTGTCCTCAAAGTTGATGTGTTAGAAGCAGGAAAAATGGGCAAGCGTAAGGATTTTAACGAATTTGACAAGAGCTAGATCGTGATGGCTAGACGACTGGGTCAGAGCATCTCCAAAACTGCAGCTCTTGTGGGGTGTTCCTGATCTGCAGTGGTCAGTATCTATCAAAAGTGCTCCAAGGAAGGAACAGTGGTGAACGGGCGACAGGGTCATGACTTATTGATGCACGTGGGGAGCGAAGGCTGGCCCGTGTGGTCCTTGCAGCCAGCAAGGATATATTTTATTTCCACTAGTGACTTTTGGACTCCACTATATGTAAAAATTAGTTATATAAAACCCCAATAAACAACAGCGATGTCCGACTACAGATGGCAGATTAGTTATTTGATACTTATTTGATTCTTACATGTGATTATGGTCCATCTGTAAAATATTTTAATAAGATTTGCTCTAGTATGAAGACATGATGAAACTGCCCTTTAATTTAAATAGATATAGCTGTTATTACAGTCTGCTTACTTAAAGTGGAGCTATAACCTAGCTAGTAATGTTACATGCTTGTTTTCTAACTGAAACTAATGTTCAGGAAAATGAATGTAGTTATATTATCTAAATGGAGGATGATGTTAAAACAAAACCTGTCGCACAGGTCGGATGTTATGCCACTTTAAGCTTGTAGTTTGTTGACAAACTTTCTCTCATAGAAAATGCACTGTTTCAGCAAGAAGCAAATGTATGTAGCAAATATCTAAATTATTTACTTGGGTCTTTTTTTGAAGGTACTGTTGTCTATTTTTAAATAGTGGTGCTACATTTTAAGGGGTGAATGTTTCCCTGCTTGTTAGCCAGCCTCATTAGAAACTTAAAGCAGGAGAGAAAAAGGAAACTTTAATAGAGAAAGTCAGCTGAAGTTCTCTTTTGTTTTAAAACATGCAGCTATTGGAATTATGTACTGATGTTTTTAAGTGTTCTTAAATTCATTGCCAAGTAGTTTGATAAAAGATCCTTTTTGCCGTTCTGTACAATTGGAGCAATAGCACTTAGGCTGAACTGTGAAACAATTCTGTCAAATAATGTACTTTGATTTAAAGCGATAGTTCACCCAAAATGAAAATTTGGTTATCATTTACTCGCTCTAATACCGTTTAAAGATTTTTTTGGTCCATACATTGGAAGTCAGTGGTCAACAAAACTGTTGGTTTACCAACATTATTTAAAATATCTATAAAATATCACTAATTAAGTCCTAAACTCAAATTGCAAATGACTGTTCCATGTTCAAAAAAGTTAAGCTCTATATAGACAAACTGACAAACTTGTTTGAATTGTCCCTCAGTTTTTAAAAACAATCAAAGTCATTCCAGAAATGTAATTGGGTTCTGAAAGCAGAAATCAAGCAGCTTGTATTTTTGTTAATGTGTTTTGATTAAAGGGATCCCTCAAATGAAAATGATCAATATTTATTCATCTTATGTTATATGATTTTCATTCTTTTTGAGACTGAATCTTCTCATGAATCTCCATATAATGAAAGTGAATGCCGGACAATTCCAAAAATGGAAACTTTAGATTTTCATTTTCATACGAACACTTTTCATACGAACACAAGGCATTTATATAGTGCTCTACTATGGACTACTGTACACTCAAAGAGCTTTACAATCATATCAGGGGATCTCTCCTCAACCACAACACATTTCAGTGCAGTGTCTTGCCACTGTAAGTGTGTTACTGTAATGATTACTGTGCAGTACTGTATTGATCTTTTGTTTGTTTTTACAAGCTTAGGGACAAGTCACAATTCATTTTGTGGTATTTGTGGCATGTTACAGATACCATAAAGCTTAAAGGGGTAATGACATCATTATTTTAATATGTTTATATATATTATGATTTTCAACCCTCATTCTGACCCTCTGTCTGAAATGATCAGTTTTTAAGGTGCGGCTCCTTTAAGGCTTGTCAGTAAACGGCCGATTATGATTGGCTAACGTCATTGCATAGGAAACAGTATCAATGGCCACTCACTACTGCACGTGAGTAAGTGTTCTGAAAACATTATCCATATATAACCGTCATTTACCGACAAAGCATGGTGAAATAGTTTACTTACGGTTTGCGAAGCAGCTGCTGTCAGGTCCAATACAGCTGACTGCTTCATCTGTCAACAAACGTTTCTTGCGACTCTCCATTACACTGTGCCTCGTTCACAAGACAAAATGCTCCGAACAAACATATAATCCTCCGACACAATCCGGTACGGCATTAAAATAAACCATCCACTTGTTTCCGACGCTGGGATCCTTCTGAAGTCTTTACTGATACACAAATGAGCTGTTCAAACTGGATGTGTCAAAGTGAACGTTCTTTCACTTCTATTTGTCCTGTTGTTGACAGACTCATGGTACGTGGAGCATTTCAGATCTGTTTACTGTATCCAGTGTAGACAGCCTCAGTGATTATAATGGCTTCTATTTGCTAATATAATTATTATAATGTATTTGCCTGTGTGACGTCAAAACAAGCCATTTTTGGAGCTTGATTAAATAATTGCTTTGTTTATAATGAGGAGGATGTTTTAAAGGTGCACTGTGTAAAATTTAGCGGTATATAGAGGTGAGGTTGCGAATTGCAACCGCTCACCCCTCCTTTTCAAAGCACATAGAGAAGCTACGGTGGCCGACACAGGACAAAGATGTCGTCGTCTGAGACACTCTGTAGAGCAGTTTGTCCGTTTAGGGTTACTGTAGAAACATGACGGCGCAAAATGGCGACTTCACTGAAATGCAGATAGAAATGGCTCATTCTAAGGTAATAAAAACATAACAGTTCATTATGTAAGGTCTTTATACACCACTGAAAACATAGTTATGTATATTATATTGCATTTCTGTCAATAGATCCTCATAAATATTACACACTGCACCTTTAAGCTATGAAACTTGCAGGATGTTTTAATGGTACAAATACATCTTATATGTCAAAAAATCAAGGCAAATTTTATTTATCGTGTCATGACCCCTTTAACTTGTTCGAAGAGCTTAAAATTGAATATTTTGTTAAATAATTCCCAATCAGTAAAGAATGATCATTCTTGGCTCTTTATAACTGGAGCAGTAGCACTAATTAAGTAATTAATTAAAAAGTAATTAAGTAATTACCAAAGTCCTGGCGTCAGTGTTATAGTAATATACAAGAAATACTGACATATGGTATAATATTTAAAATATAATTTTATGTATGATGAGGGTAGTGTCCATAAAACCAACAGATTGGAGAAACAGGGTAGTGCTTTTGGTAGTTTGATGCATTGTTTATCGATAAAGGACCCCTATGTGCATGTATTTGGGTCGACCCGTCGTTTGACTTTGACTTCACATTATTCAAAATTGATAATGCTTTTTTAAATACTAGTATGTAGTGTGTCAGATGCAGGGTAGATCTTACCAACAGCACCTTAGTCTTCATATGAAACCAGTCTGTTTTGGGGGAAAAAGACAAATGAGGGCATTTGCTAACATTTCAGCTCAGGCTACTTGTTTTGTTCTGATGTTTTCCCCATATTATTGCAGTTGCATGTGACCAGCTAAATAGGACCTCTCGGCTTTGTGTGTGAGACTTTTACCTTATAAATATACAAAAAAGCAGAAATAACAAATGGCACTTAGATTTTGAGTTCACAAGATGAATGTTTAAAAACAGCTAATTATAATCCTTGTTTTAAAGGTGCACTATGTAATATTGAGCTTTTGAACTGGGTAGTGCAGTTCAAATTCATATTGACAAAGGTTTTTAGGTCAGGGTAGAATTTGCGATCTCTGACCCAGTTCATTTGCTGGCTTCCATCGCTGTGTTTTCCGCCACCTGGCAACCCGGAGTGTCGAAATACTATTGGGTGAATTGGCAGTGGGTGGGATCACACAGATCAAAACAAGAACAGACATTCCAAAACGGAACGCACACTTCAAAGTAGAATAACTGGCTGTAGCACTGTTTTTCTGAGAAACAAGTATTTGAACTTAGCATGTTTCCTATCTCTGCAAACAAATGGTATGTTTATGCTTTAGTACAGTCAAAAAAATGACATAGAGCACCTTTAACCTCTGTTTGTGATGTTTTGTTCAGTGGTGGCAATGTCATCCACTCCATTGTGTGCTCAGTTCTGACACTGTGATTAGAATCTTATTTTGTGGTTCCTTCGAGTTTCTGTATCACTTGATATGTTGTGTTTATTTAGAAGGAGATGTGAAGTACTGTAGTGCTGTGTGAGCATGAGGTAGTTCACATCCATCAGTATTTTATTGTGAGTGAGCATGCTATAATGCTTTATCCAGTGGCTTGTGCAATATGTGACATACTTTCATAATGGGAGGAAAAGAAACGGTGTACTGTACAGAAGAAATGTGGAGGACACTAGGGTCAAACAGGACATAGTAGGGCTCAACCAAATTCACTTGCTGATTCTTATTTTTATTTTCCCAATTATCTGCATTATAGACGTGATCTGAGACAATGTATTTTATTGTCTCATTATTAGTCCCTACTAATATTATAAGATTGTGTAATGGCCAACTTTGTCAATATTTAGTCAATATCAGGTTTGAATTTCACAATATACAGTATGGCTGGCCATATCAAATTCAGTCATAATTGGCTTTATTTTTATCAGTATTAGTTTGATTAGGTCAATAACAGAAGCAGATACTATAGTATCTATATTTTCCCCAGCCAGGTTTCAAAAGTACTAAAACAGTTATTCCTCTATTCTACATTAAAATATGTGATACTTCAAGCATATGTATACGCAAATGCTACATGCTCCAGACATATCGACTCGTCCGCCATCTTGGAAAGGTAAACATTTCAGATGCTGCCGTCATTCACAGTAAAAATTTATATTCCTGAAGAAATAAGATAACCTTTCACAGGTTGTATGTGTATGTATTAACTCAATATTACAGCTTTTTAAAACTATGGTAACCCATATTTTTAGCATATGTAGATGAATTTAACTTTAAAGATAAACTAATCCCTATGAAATTCATCTGCCGAAGTCAATTGCAGATATAGATATTCATACATGCGTCAAATGGTGCGTTCAAGTCTTCCTGGGCTGTTCGTATTTACAAGGTGAGGAGTCGTGTTTACGACATCATGTGCGTTCAAGTCTCTTTGGTCGGAGCAAGATGGCGGTGTAGCTTCTTTTAATGAATTTCATGAAAATACAGCAAGGTTTGTTAACTCTGCTTATAGAAAATGAAGAACAAAGAATGCGCGTCAGGTGAGTTGTTTAAGATATTTTTTGAAAATGGCTACTGACTCGGCTGCTCGAATTGAGACAGGCAGGTCATTCCACCAGGTGGGAACGGTCCAGGAAAAGGTCCTTGTGAGGGATTTCATGCCTCTTTGTGATGGCGCCACAAGGCGCCGTTCACTTGCAGAATGCAAGCTTCTGGAGGGTGTGTAAGTCTGAACAAGCGAGTTTAGGTATGTTGGTGCAGAGCCAGTGGTTGCCTTGTAGGCGAGCACCAGTGCCTTGAATTTGATTCGAGCGGTTATTGGCAGCCATTGATTCCGCCATGTTTCTCACTGACATGCCACCAACTCGTACAGATTGGGGCTTAAAGAAAATCCTGAACTTCCCACTGGCATTTACGACTTCGTGGTGGCGTTCAACTCGTAAACACGATCTTTACGACATGACTTGAATGCACCTTAACTAGGTTTACAGACGCACAGTCAACTTGCTCTCGAGTGTTCATGGACTTTGACCGTTCTAATATGGCGGATGGTTTACGTATAGCGGCCCATTGAAACAGTCGCTAATGAGGCATCTATGTATATATAGCTATGTCTTCAAGGATGACGAATGGATTTTTGAGACTCAAAACAGGTATTTAGAATATCAGTCTTTGGCCATTATATAAAAATAAGTATCAGCCATTGTTTCACCAAAACTTTGTATAACAATGCATTCCTAATATTAATACCAGTGCGAATTTGTTTCCTGTGAATTAGGTTGGACCCTAGATGTGTATGTATGCCATTAAAGATGACAATCAGAAGTAGAACAAAGCTAAATAGCTTAAATATTTGTTTTGTTCTATTGTTTGGTGTTTCTTGATAATAATGAGTATAATTTGAGTTAATGTTTTAATGTTGTGCCATGTTGTTTTTTGTTAAAAAATACTGAATTTGTTTGACTTATCTTAATGTTTGTGCCTTTCTCTTGGAACATTGTCGTCTGTATTACACGTGCGATACTGTGAGATTTGAAGTCTCACGCTATCCTTGCTGCTGTACGTGATATTCTGAATAATAAATGTGATTAAAATTGATAATTAAAGATTGATTTGTTAATGCTATCCCTGTTATCCATCATTATTAATATCTATTCGTTCATTTGATTAGACACTTTTTTACTGTGTTTTTTCTTATGGTATACGAATTTATATTCATATACTCAAACTTGAACATCTCATCTTATTCACTACAATCTAAAGTCCATCTTTACATGCCTTCAAAATGTTTATTTCACTTCTTATTTATCCCTGCTATTCAGTGGATGAGCACTAGAGGGTATCCTTGATTTTAACATCTATGCAAAACTGATTTTAGGATCTCTGTGAAGAGCTTCTCGTAATTGTGCAATTATGAAAAACCCTGAATTAGAAATTAAAGACCAGAAGGATCCATCCTAATACAGCATACTTTTATTATTCAACAATCTATCTCGTGTGAATCCTTGAGCATTTCAGGGGTGCGCCTCCCATACCACAATAAGTTCCACAACTGGATGAGTAAAGTTTGTTGGGACAAATATTGATGTCGGTTTGACAAAGCCGTATAAAAGTTTAAAAGTTTTATAAGATTTAAATTTAGTGAAGTGGAAAGAGAAAGTGAGAAAGACATTGCTAACATGAGTGATACATGTTGATAACACGATTAGCATGTTACTAGCATGTTTTACCATTTGTCTAGCATGAATTAACGTGTGGCTATCATGAATTAGCACATTTCTAGCATGTTTTAACATGCTGCTAGCTTGAATTAACATTGTTAGCATTATTTAACACTTTGCTAACATGAATTAATGTTAATGTTAATTAATTAAACGTGCCTAATAATTCTGCACACCTGAATATAAGGCGTTTGTCATTTCCAGCCTTCACAAGCAATTATTTATCATTATAAATGATTAAATACTAAATAGTCATTATTAAGATTAATGTGGTTTGGAATTGGTAAAATGTGCCTGGGGAAACAAAATATGATCATAAATCAATGTGCCTAATAATTCTGCACACACTTTGTAAAAAAAAGCTTGAACAGCATCCTGCCAAACTTTTCCTTTTGTGTTCAGCGGAGGAAAGAAAATACTTTGGAATGGTTTGGAATGACATGACGGTGAGTAAATGAAATGTTCATTTTGGTGTGAACTCTTCCTCTATTCAGAGAACACTTCAGAGATCTGTAGGTCAGAAGAGCTTTGGCTCTCACAGGCAGGCTGGGTGTTTAGAGAGTTTAGCTCTGTGTCGGGGAAAATAAACTTCCAGAATGGAAACACACATGAACCAGACAGTGTAGATCTGTGTGGCCAAACAGCGAAGACCTTTCTGCTACAGTAAACAAACATGTCATCTAGGAATAGAGACCAGAGAGTGAAAAAAGAGCTGTACTGGTACTAGCTGAATTAAGAAGATGGTTCATGTTAACATTAAGATCAAAGAATCGATGGTAGTGTTTTTGATTGGATTGCTCTCTTTGTCATCTTTGAGGGGCTTTAATGGCTGCAGCCTCTAAGGCTCGTGCTGACGTCACTCATTACATTTAGAATGCTGAGGTCATGATCTCTCCAATTTACATTTTTCAGAAGGTTTTTGTCTGACGGAGGCCATTCATGACCATTTTGTTCTTTGAAACAAAACTATTGTTACTCACGTAGCAGACACAACCTCACCATCCCTTTTCAGGCCTTCCTACTAATGTCTCTCCAGCGCTGGAAAGCTTTTCTAATATTAACACGGGTCCTGAAACTCTTGCCTGATCATAGCCCTTCTTTTTCCAGTGATATTCCTCTGACCTTTTCTCTTTTGTAATGTCTCTCAGCCATCTCTCTTTCTACAGTCTTCAAATCTCCTTCTTGCTCACTTTCTCTCCTCACCATCAGAAGTGGACACGCCCCCTACTGCTGATTGGCTCACTCTCCTGTCCATCAGGAGTGGACACGCCCCCTACTGCTGATTGGCTTGCTCTCCTCTCCTCTCCTCTGACATTGCACTGCACTTTCTGTTCTCGTTGTTACTGTGTAACAACCTGTTATAAACCTGCTTGCATATTATACTCTTTGTACATTTCTGTTAACCACATATTTATAAGTCTACAGTTTACTCACTGCACAGTTTACTTATTTTATTCCACTTCTTTATTTATTTATTTTTCTACTTGATTTATTTATAATTCTACAGTTATATATATATATATATATATATATATATATATATATATATATATTATATATACTTTTTTATTCTATTTCTATTATAATTTCCTCCTTGTGTTTTTAACTGTGAATTTGCACTGTCCATGGAGCGGACCTGTTTACATTTCACTGCCGGTTGTATATTCTGTATATAACTGTGTATGTGACAAATAAAACTCTTGACTTGACTTGACTTGACATGCCCCCTACTGCTGATTGGCTCACCTTCTCTCCTCCTCATCATGAGTGGACACGCCCCGTAATGCTGATTGGCTACAAGTGTGTGTTTCTCAGAAATCGCTTACTGCATCTTTAAGGCCCATTTATAATATATACATTTTTAAATATTAAAATATACATTTTTCCCTGATTAGAATCCTGTACACGCACAAAATAAAAACAGTCATATCAAAAGCCTAATATAAGCTATTTTACATTTTAATCTTTTTTTTTTTTTTTTTTTACTTTTTTTGTGTTTTATAAGTTTCACAAAGTTTCATAAGTTCTTAAGCCTACTGGCCACCCTCGTTGGGAATCACAGCTGTTGTGCTGTTTTGGCAGCGGTCATTTCGTTTAGTCAGAAGTTTGCTGCAAAGATAAATAAACTGACTGAGAGAACTCTGTTTGTTTGAGTTGGCTATGGCGCAAGTTTACAAGCCACATTATTAGGAGAGAGAAATAGTGAATTAGCAGACTAATATAATTAGACTTGCTTGCGTAGCTAAATGTGTTATTCAGTCATGATATGTATCATAACATTATAAAGTTATAAAGAGTTTATGCATTTATTAATGTCTGGTGTGAATTCAGATGACATAGGGTGCCTCATGATGTCGTCAAAAATGTTTCTTCACAGTCATATTGTGATTCACACATGGTGTGTATGTGGTTTTACAAACTCAGAAGACTGGAGTAGGCGGTAGTGTTGCATCCTGTTCCATAGCCTTAGCTTTTTATAGTTTTTATGTGTATGCCAACAAATGATGTATGTGTGAATAACAACAAGACCACAGATGACTAAACTGTCAACTTAGTCCACTGTCTCTTTCTCTATAAATATTTCTTTTAAAACAATGTCATGCAAACATGATTATGAGTCATGATTGGTTGGGAAACCAGAATGTCAATGGTCTGCACTGATAATGAGATCATTGGTTCATCACTTGCTATTGCAGACAATAATTCAATTGATTTCTTGCCCATAATTTGGAATTTGATTTGAGAAACATCAAATTATGTAACAAATGATTAAACTGTGTCAGTGTGGATGATGAAAAACAGCTTGTTGTCTGCTGACACATTTCCATATAGTGACACTGTTCAGTAGAGGGATAGTTATTCCTTGATAATGCTCTTCACAGTGTAAGCAAATATAGGCATATACACAGATCAGGCATAACATTATGTCATTATGACCACCTTCCTAATATTGTGTTGGTTCCCTTTTTGCTGCCAAAACAGCCCTGACCCGTCGAGGCATGGAGGGTGGGTCTAATGCTATTTCATGCATTCTGACTTATTTACACCGTTAAAGAGTTGGATTCTCATGCTAAATATGACCAAAGTTTCAAAAAATGAATTGGATGTATGACGTATGGAGAGTATTTCTGTGTCAAATACACTCCTCCTTCAGGATTCAAATACATTCCGGAAATTTTTTTTCCAGTATGGCCCAGTATGACGGCATAAAGGGCAGAATTGCTTGTATGGGCACTGCTCCCGGACACACACACACACACACACACACACACACACACACACACACACACACACACACACACACACACACACACACACACACACACACACACATCAACCAGAGAGAGAGCAAGAGTGCACCCATCTACGAACTTCATTCGGATTACAGAAGCCATCGGCAGCTTTTTTGTTTTGTTTTTAGACCACAAATCAACAATGTCGCTAAAGAAGTGTGTTTCTGGTTGTGAGGGAAAGATAACCTTGTTCAGCTTCCCAAAGAACCCAGCGTTAAGGAAACAGTGGATGCAGTTTGTTTTTCCGGAGCAGCAATGGAGTTCTGCGAGTTTGTTTGTTCCCGGTCTTGAGACGAAACTGCAGGTGGAGCATCAAATGTTCTGTTTTGTTGGCAATTGGCACGTGTCAAAAACATGAACGTTTAGTGAATCGAAAGTTATCCAGGGATAATGCCATGATGTATTTCATATGTGTGTGTGTGTGCTCATGACTCTTTAGCTCTGCCCTTTGCACGCGCATCTGCATGGTACTTCATTTCGTTATACTGTACTTGTACATGTGTAATGACAAATAAACTTGAAACTTGAAACTTGATGTGCTTGGCTGTTTTCAGAAAGAATCGGTACAGCGTATGTCTTTTATAAATCTGATAAAACTAAAGACTCTTCTGAGATATGAAGGATGCAGTACTACTCTATAGGTACTCAATATTAACATGAGACTGGCAGAAACTGTGTGTGTTATGCACCCCTTAAGTCCTTTAAGTTGTGAGGTGGGGCCTCCATGGATCAGATTTGTTTGTTCAGCACATCCCACAGATGCTCGACTGGATTGAGATCTGGGGAATTTGGAGGCCAAGTCAACACCTCAAACTCATTGTTGTGCTCCTCAAACCATTCCTGAACCATTTTTCCATGAAAGGGTGTTCATGGTCTGCTACAATGCTTAGATAGGTGATACGTGTCAAAGTAACATCCACATGGATGGCAGAACCCAAGGTTTCCCAGCAGAACATTGCCCAAAGCATCACACTACACTACACTAGCATGCACGCCGGCTTGCCTTCTTCCCATAGTGCATCCTGGTGCCATGTATTCCCCAGGTAAGCTACGCACACGTACCCGGCCATAAAAGAAAACATGATTCATCAGACCAGGCCACCTTCTTCCATTGCTCTGTGATCCAGTTCTGATGCTCACGTGTCCACTGTTGCTGCTTTCGACGATGGACGGGGTCAGCATGGGCACCCTGACTGATCTCCGGCTATGCAGCCCCATACACAACAAACTGTGATGCACTGTGTATTCTGACACCTTTCTATTAGAACCAGCATTAACTTCTTGAGCAATTTGAGCTCCAGTAGCTTGTCTGTTTGATCGGACCACACGGGCCAGCCTTCGCTCCCCATGCACATCAATGAGTCTTGGCCGCCCATGACCCTGTTGCCGGTTCACCACTGTTCCTTCCTTGGAGCACTTTTGATAGATACCGACCACTGCAGATCAGGAACACCCCACAAGAGCTGCAGTTTTGGAGATGCTCTGACCCACTCATCTAGCCATTACAATTTTCCCCTTGTCAAACTTGCTCAAATCCTTACGCTTGCCCATTTTTTCTTGCTTCTCACACATCAACTTTGAGGACAAAATGGATTACTGAAAACCAGGACAAACGGCCCGGAAATGAGATACTTGTAGATTGCCCTAGTGCCGGGCAATTTAATGGCCCAATGAAAAATAATGAAAACCAGGACATTTTCATCACTTTATAAAAAACAGCCAGGATGGCCAGGACAGGACTTGAAAACAGGACATGTCCTGGGAAACCAGGAAGTTTGGTCACCCTATCATTGCTCAAATCAGAGAATTAATTCTGTTTACTCACCCTCATGTCATTCCAAACCTGTGACTTTCTTTCTTCTGTGGAACATAAAAGAACATATTTTAAAGAACGATAGATCCAAAGAACATTGGAGCCCAATTTCACTTGGTTTGATATGCTGCATGTAAAGGAATGCTATTTATACTTTTATGCGTCCAAATGTTTTTTGGGGGGTTACTGTAAGCCCAAACGGACCATGACGTCCTTTTTTCCCCCCAGTCTCACACTTACCTATGGAGCCCATATATACATATACATTGATTTATTTCACTAAATCCGTTCAAAAAGTGAAACTTGTATATTATATTCATTCATTACACAGACTGATATATTTCAAATGTTTCTTTCTTTTAATTTTGATGATTATAACTGACAACTAAGGAAAATCCCAAATTCAGTATCTCAGAAAATTAGAATATTACTTTAGACCAATACAAAGAAAGGATTTTTAGAAATCTTGGCCAACTGAAAAGTATGAGCATGAAAAGTATGAGCATGTACAGCACTCAATGCTTAGTCGGGGCTCCTTTTGCCTGAATTACTGCAGCAATGCGGCGTGGCATGGAGTCGATCAGTCTGTGGCACTGCTCAGGTGTTATGAGAGCCCAGGTTGCTCTGATAGTGGCCTTCAGCTCTTCTGCATTGTTGGGTCTGGCATATCCCATCTTCCTCTTCACAATACCTCATAGATTTTCTATGGGGTTAAGGTCAGGCGAGTTTGCTGGCCAATTAAGAACAGGGATACCATGGCCCTTAAACCAGGCACTGGTTGCTTTGGCACTGTGTGCAGGTGCCAAGTCCTGTTGGAAAATGAAATCTGCATTTCCATAAAGTTGGTCAGCAGCAGGAAGCAAGAAGTGCTCTAAAACGTCCTGGTATACGGCTGCGTTGACCTTGGACCTCAGAAAGCACAGTGGACCAACACCAGCAGATGACATGGCACCCCAAACCATCACTGACTGTGGAAACTTTACACTGGACCTCAAGCAAGGTGGATTGTGTGCCTCTCCTCTCTTCCTCCAGACTCTGGGACCCTGATTTACTTTCATCAGAGAACATAACTTTACTCAGCAGCAGTCCAGTCCTTTTTGTCTTTAGCCCAGGCGAGACTCTTCTGACGCTGTCTGTTGGTCAAGAGTGGCTTGACACAAGGAATGCGACAGCTGAAACCCATGTCTTGCATTCGTCTGTGTGTAGTGGTTCTTGAAGCACTGACTCCAGCTGCAGTCCACTCTTTGTGAATCTCCCCCACATTTTTGAATGGGTTTGGTTTCACAATCCTCTCCAGGGTGCGGTTATCCCTATTGCTTGTACACTTTTTTTCTCCCACATCTTTTCCTTCCCTTCGCCTCTCTATTAATGCGCTTGGACACAGAGCTCTGTGAACAGTCAGCCTCTTTTGCAGTGACCTTTTGTGTCTTGCCCTCCTTGTGGAAGGTGTCAGTGGTCGTCTTTTGGACAACTGTCAGGTCAGCAGTCTTCCCCATGATTGTGTAGCCTACAGAACTAGACTGAGAGACCGTTTAAAGGCTTTGCAGGTGTTTTGAGTTCATCAGCTGATCAGAGTGTGGCTCCAGGTGTCTTCAATATTCAACCTTTTCACAATATTCTAATTTTCTGAGATACTGAATTTGGGATTTTCCTTAGTTGTCAGTTATAATCATCAAAATTAAAAGAAATAAACATTTGAAATGTATCAGTCTGTGTGTAATGAATGAATATAATATACAAGTTTCACTTTTTGAATGGAATTAGAGAAATAAATCAACTTTTTGATGATATTCTAATTATATGACCAGCACCTGTACATATATATACACACACACATACAAACGTTTGCATGCGTTTGAGATGAGCAAAACATGCCTGTTATAAATGTGTCCGAGTGTGGTCCGACTTGCTCTAATGTCATGCTTATGTGTGTCAAAAAACTCTCGCAATGGCAAGGCGGACTTGTCGGATTCTGCAGTCAGGCGCAGTTGCTCTCCACCGACTGCGCGGATCAAAACGTGTGTTCGACACATAGACAGTAAAATAAATGGACACACCGACCCCATAGACTTCAACGGAGAGAAGTGAAGTCAATTAGAAGCACTCACTTCCTGATGGCTGAGCGTACTGCGCAGCCTCAGACTGAGCTTGACGACGTAGATGTGACGTGAGCAACCTGTCTGACAGTTGTACGTCTTCTAGTAGTTGTGCAAAGTCAAATCTGAATCACAGAATCTTGCTGAGATTTTGGCTCTCTATGGGCTTCTCCCCATGCTTCACCCTTGACTTTATCGGACTTTATGCCTCCACGTCCCCCCCGATTGTCTCATAGACAGTAAAAGATTGCCTGCGAGCTTCTCCTCCTGTCTATACGGGTCTATACGCTAATTTCTCTACCGTGCGACAGAGAGTCGCGTGGTTATGACGCAATCGTTAGCCTATTTTTACAAAAACGGCTTCTACAGGGCGATAGTGTAAGATACAAGGTAATGAAGCCTTTTATACATTGTAGTGTTTCTTCAGAAATAAACAATGGACAAATGGAGTCTTTAAACGCCTCAGATGTAAAGTTATTCGCTGTCAAAGTGACGCCAAAATGAATGGGAGTCAATGGAATGCTAACAGCTGCCCCGATGGAAGGTACGCTTTCCGGGTGCTGGATTACCCCCTTGGTTCGACATCGGCTGCGGCTGGACGCAACCAGTCGGCGAGAGTAGCCCAAGTGTTGGTCTCTGCAGGTTAGTAATAGGAGTTACCACATCAGTGGGCGTGGCCATAAACAGAGGGGCTGGCGGGGAGGAGCTGCAAACGGAGACGTGAAGTCTGACACTTTCTGCTTCCCGTAGTGACGCTTGCGCTGTGTTCGCATACTTTATCACAACTGAAGTGAAATAAACGCAATATTTGTCAAATACACAGATGTTTCAGAAGACATTAACTGAAAATAAGAATTATATTGTTTGTTTGATGCAACTTAACTGAATGCAGATCCATGTGTGAGATGACAATAAAATAAATAATAAATATATTTGAATCGCATTTACATTTATTTGTTTCATTCTAATTCTTTAGAATTAATATATAATACTGTGTATTTTGTTATATTAATATTAATAACTATGTTAATTATATAAAACACATCTGAATACAGATGTGTTTTATATCATTTATAAATAATATAAAATTTCAAACAAGCCAAGGTCCCTTGAGGGGCTCCGTACTCACCACGGCATTTCAAAGCGTGCGTTTTCTCTGAGTGGTGGTGAAGGACTGAAGTGTCATTGCCCCTTGAAGAGCAAGTGTTATAGGAGTTGTAGTATCCGGTTTACGTGTAATATCTCTTGTAACGTCCATATAGGTCTGTACTAATCTATTTTTATTCGAGACAGCGCGGTTTGATTAAAGTTTACAGCTATTAAAGCACACGTTTCTGTAATAATTCGTTTAGCAGTAGTGCTTCAGTTACACAAGAGTAAAGAAAACTACGTTTCCCATAATTCCCTGTGTGACGTGTCGCAGTGTTGACATTGCGTACGTGTGAATCGGATGCCTGTATATGGAGTAGTCATGGCCAGGAATGATTTGATCCTAACCGTATTCCTAGAGGTGCCCTTAAGCTTTTACACATGGTGTTCGTTTTGACGGCCCTCGTGAGAAGGTAAATCTCTAAATTAGGGGTTGGTCTTGGGAACGCGCGTGAAGCTGAAAGTCACTGGACACTTGCGTTATTATGATGCCACGAGACGATATGACTTCCACGGTCCAGAAAATCGCCAAACAGGCACTTGCGACATTCCGAAACCCATCGGTTCTCGGAGAACACAATAAAGTGTTTTTGGAGAACCAGAGCAAGCTGAAGAGCCTCATGGTGGAGGTCAGAGCGGCCGACTTGAAGATTGTACCCCGAACCGCCGAGAGCGCACCGATGCCGCCACAGCGTCTCGCGCCTCCCGTCACATACATGCACATCTACGAGACGGACACCTTCAGCATGGGGGTGTTTCTATTAAAGACGGGCGCTTCTATACCTCTGCACGATCACCCGGGAATGTACGGCATGCTGAAAGTGATCTACGGAAGGGTACGAATCAGCTGTTTCGACCGGCTGGATAATTCTAGACAGGGAGCCAGCGGCGTGCAGTTCAACCCTCCGCTGATGCCCTTCCAGAGAAGCTCCTTACGGCCTTCGGTGCTGAGGTCGGTGGGGGAATACACGGAGGAGAGCGGCCCGTGCGTGCTATCCCCCCAAAAGGACAATATCCACCAGATAGACGCTGTTGACGGACCCACCGCTTTCCTTGACATCCTAGCCCCGCCATATGACCCGGACGAAGGAAGAGACTGCCATTATTATAAAGTTTTACATCCCCATTCAGAGGCTGCAGATAGAAAGAGTGAAGCCCAGGAACAGGGTGACCTGTGGCTTATGGAAATACCACAGCCTAGTGAATTCTGGTGTGGTGGTGAAACTTACCCAGGGCCCAAAGTGTCCCTCTGAAAGACCCTCTGGGTAGACTCAAGAGATTGTATGCTTTTCCTTTATATGCCACTTGGGATATTTGAAATACCTGTGCCAATCCACTGCTGCTGTCTTTTATTTTCTGCATGCAATGTTTGCATGTAGACTGTGTGCAGATTTACCAAAATAACTTCTTTACTGGTCTGGTCAGCATGTGATGCATATTTAAATATTTGCAGCAGATGTGAGATTTAGTTCAACCAAGGCTTCACAATGGATGAATCTGCTCATCTTGTTTTCATCATACATTAAAGCGATAGATGGTTCAATTTACTCACCCTCAAGTTGTTCCAAACCTGTGTGGATTTCTTTCTTCAGCTGAACACAACAGAAGATATGAAGCATGCTATGGACGTCAGTGGGCTCCATCAACTGTGTGGTTACCGGCATTCAGCAAAATATCTTCTTTTGTGTTCAGCGGAAGAAAGAAACTCATACAGGTTTGGAACAACTTGAGGGTGAGTACATGATGACAGCATCTTCATTTTTGGCTGTGCTGTCCCTTTAATCTGGCACAGAAATGTTTAGCAACAGGCACTGCACAACTCACTTGTTACTGCATGCTATTTTTAACACTCCTGGTAATTATGACAATAAAGCACTTAGTCAAATAATAATAATTAAAAAATTTTTTTTTTTTAAAGTTCTGTCTTCCCCTAATAAAATGTAACTAATAAAAGATTCAATGGTAACTGGTCTGGTTGGTTATTTAAATACATATATCTATATATATTGGAAGCATGTTATAGCCATTACCATTCAAAAGTTTGTGTAAGATTTTTTGTACATGTTTGAAATAAGTCTATTATGCTCACCAAGGCTGTGTCGTGTGTGTGTCAAAAACACAGTAAAATTTTGAAATATTATTATAAATTAAAAGAACGGTTTTATATTGTAATATATGTTAAAGTGTAATTTATTCCTGTGATGCAAAGCTACATTTTCAGCATCATTACTCCAGTCTCCAGTGTCACGTGATCCTGCTTAATATTTTTTTGATGAAACTTTTGTAACATAAATGTCTTTACTGTCACTTTTCAACTGAATGATTACTGAATAAAAGTATTGTGTTTATAGGTAGTGTTGGCTTTCCTGTAGCGCACACGATAAGAGCGTGGCGCTAGCAACGCCAAGGTCATGGGTTCGATTCCCAGGGACTGACAAAATGTAAAAATGGATAAGCGTCTGCCAAATGCATAAATGTAAATGTATTTTACTAACCGGGATAGGCTCACTCAATTGTTTCAGAATTGCGACCTCAAGTGGTCAAACTTTGCTCTCGAATATATACACTTTGTGTTTATTACAATTTATTAAGACACGTAACATAACAGTACTAATGTCAATAAAAAGACTCACTGTGAACACTATATCTCAGAACACCTGCATTTTGAACCACATGTGATAAAGACATTGCCTATCTACAACAAATCACATTCAACACTCGATCATTCATAAGCTGCCTTGTGCACCTGTGCGCACACAAACAGATAGTTCAATAGTTCCGGGGTTATTTGGGGCAGCGACTGGCCCTCCTTCACATCGCTGTAGCGTCTGCGCTCGAGCTGTGAGGGCCCTTTTTATCTTTCTGTCTCTGGTGGATTTTTGTGTGCCTCCTTC